>JASPKZ010001608.1:1200000-1575873 GCA_030220185.1 Diploptera punctata | reverse complement strand
TAGATAGAAACTCATGAACTAAAATTAAAACAAAACTAGGAGCTAGTTAACAACTGTGACGCCAAATAACAGTCCCAATCCTAAAAAATGACAAATCGCAGCATATAGTTGAGAACATAAAGAAAAAATAAAACAGCTTCAGACAATGGATGGGTTAATCCACATAAAATGGGTTAAGCAGACGCAGGGTGTATGGGAATGATCTGCAGAATAACTAGCGAAGGAAGTGCCAAGGAAGATGGACGAGGAAATATATAACAACCGATGCCTAAAGCCGAAGTAATCAGGGGCGCAGGTGAGAGAGGATTACAGAGGTGCAAAACCAATGGGAGAGATCTACAAAGGAAATGTCCCAAATGTTCTTCCCTTTTTACAAGATCGAATAAAAGCAGAAGATCCTCTCAACGACAAATTACACCCTTTCATCCGTACATGGGCAACAAGAGAGTATTTCCATCGATTTAAATAGTGCAAAGTGAAATTTTTAAACGTGTGTGCAATATATCCAAATGTAACCATTTAATATATGAGTGTTTGTATATGTAAACAGTGAATACTTTTAAAACAGAATATTGTTTGACAATGCGGACGTGGCCAATACAAATAATATTTTAGTGAAGTTTTATTTAAAAGATTTTCTAAACTATTATAAAATGATAATTTCGAAATTGTAACTATATATATATTGAACTTTTCTAATATTGTGTAGTATCTAAACACATAGGTATGATTATATTTAGGATTAGTAACTTCAGTTACATGTTATTATATATTAGAAATAGAAATAGTTTTTAAATTTAGAAATAGCCGGAATTGTTTTATGTAAATATGTAATTATAGTTGTATAACACAAAAGCTGAGACTAGTATTAGAGTGATTAAGTAAACTAATTATACTTAGGACAGAGAAAATAGCTATTAAGTTAGAGATAGTCAACAATTTATATTTGAAAATGTACACCTTGTATATGAAAAGTAATGTACGACAATTTGTATCAGCTTTTAAAAAGCATGTAATATTTGTTGTAATGGGGCATGTGTTGTTGATTCAATAGGGAAAAAAAAATAGGACTCAATAGGCTCAGTAGCCAGAACAGACAGTATATAACATGTTGGGAATAATGTGATGCCGGGATCACACACTCCCTCTTGACGCAAATGAGATGGAGGACCTCCCCGGATGAGATATAATGGACATTCGGGATTTTTAGGTTCCTAAAATTAATATCCACCGTTGCCAGCTAGAGATTATCCCGACGGCATCGAATTATGCCCATTTTTAAGACGTGTATGGTGAATTTTAAATCAAACACGGAATTTTTATATTAATTTTAGTATAAGACGCACCTGAATTTTGGCGGCCATTTTCGAACAAAAAAAGTGGGTATTGTCGCGTAAAATGCGGTAAGAGAGATATATTATATCCATGTAAACCTGAACTGAAAGTACGTACCTATGCTTAGTTGCGCTCCCGAACAGCGGAACATGTATTCTGTATTAATTCCTGATCAATCATCCACCAATTTAATAGTGAATTTAATTAAATTGTAATTATGTCAATCCTCTGTAATTGTGTTTGCTCGTAATGAAATTGAGTGTTAATTGTTTTCTACTTGCATTATTGCTTCTTTCATTGTACTATTTTGTTTAGCAGTATTTATACGTGTTTCCTCCATGCGCACCAGAATATCAGCACATTTTTTTATCTGTAAAACGTGATCCCTAAGTAATTTACATGCACATTTCTGATGTTTACACTACACTATTCTATCCTACCTCTCCTCTCTCTCTCTCTCCTCTCTCTCTCTCTCTCTGTGTTTCTCTCTCTGTGATTGTCTCCCTCTGCTGTGTGTGTTCTCTCTGTGGTCTTGTCTCTGTGTGTGTGTGTGTGTTCTCTCTCTGTGTCTTTCTCTGTGTGTCTCTGTGTGTGTGTGTCTCTCTCTGTCTCTCTATCTGTGTCTATGTGTGTGTTGTTTGTGTCTCTTCTCTGTCTCTCCTCTTTGTGTATCTCTCTTTCTCTCTGGGTGTCTCTCTCTGTCTGTGGTGTGTCTCTCTCCTCTGTGTCTTCTCTTGTCAGAGTCTCTCTCTGTGTGTGTCCTCTCTCTACCTGTGTCTCTCTCTCTGCGTCTTCTCTCTCAGTCTCTCTCTCTCTCTAGTCTCTCTCTCCGTGACACTGTCCTCTCTCTCTGTGTATCTCTATCTCTCTGTGTGTCCTCCCTCTGTCTGTCTTTACAGTATAAACGCCTAATCTTGTACAACTTAAAAAATAAAACTCCCAACTCAAATGAATAAACCCTGTCTGTCTCTCTTCTCTCCTCTGTCTGTTTGTGTGTTCTCTGGTCTGGTCTCTCTCCCTCTGTCTCTGTCTGTCTGTCTGTCTGTTGTTGTCTGTCTGTCTCTCTCTCTCTCTCTCTCTCTCCTCTCTCTCTCTCTTCTCTCTCTTCTCTCTCCTCTATCTATCACACACAAACTTTTGTAAGAAATTTGAAAGCCAACCGCAACCTTTATAGATATTATAATAATTATCCTATATTACACACACACACATAAATTGGATGCTTTTCGAACCACCGTTTTCAATAACTGCCAATCATGTTGTTGTCACATCTTAAATAAATAATCAATACCAAACCGTCTGGATATATTCCAGTTAAGTTCCAGTTGTACTGTAAACAACTAACATAAGTTACACTGAGCAACAAAAAATAAACTTTTTTTTTTGTCTCACAAAGAAAAATATGTGAATTCTGGTAGTATTTTTTCTCCTGAATTCAAATATTGATATAGGTTTTTCTCAATCACGCAAAGTTTCTGAGAGACGCAAACACTTTAATATTTCTACATTCGTAACTACACAATATTCGAACATTCGTACTCACCTATAAAGTAAGAAATGACGATTTTCCCTGCTGTTTTGGCTGGCCCTGTGCAGCATCCCTCTTGATGGCTCAACACTAACACTGGACAACAAATTTTAACTTTTGTTCAGTTATGGAATTGAAATATACCAGATTTCGATGCATTTTTTCATGCTGAACAGAAAATGGCAATGAAAGTTCAGCGTGGTCTCATTTTTTCTTAATTTTGAAAATATATTTATAATAAAAATGTTTCGCTCGTTCCTAAATCTTGGTAATAATAAGATTAGCTTATCTCAGTCCAGGCCGTTTCTTTTTTTTGTTTGTCTGCTTGTATGTAATGAACCTTGGGGATATCTTATCACACTGACCAACAATAGTCAGCTAGCATAGATTGTATTCTATTTGCTTGGTATCGTCTTTCAAATGATGAAATCGTCTGGTGAAAACTGTTCTCCAGTGTTCGTCAGGAAACTGCACCACAGTTTTCTAGCAAAAAATGTTAACAAACATAAAAAAATGAAGAGCAGTATGTAACCAGAAGAAAACGAGAAAGAACAGGAATTAATAAGTCAGTATTTTAAAAAAAAAAATAACAGATGATTCGATATTTTTATGTCGGTTAGTAGTACCAAATTTACCTCTTGTTTCCCCAGTAGATAACAATGATGTCACAGACCAGTTTGGCGTGGCGCGAGCTATTATACCATTTCCCCGTAATCTGATAACATTGAGCAACCAACAAATAAACATTTTTTTTGGTCTCAGAAAGAAAATATGCGATTACTGTAGTATGTATTTTTTATCCTGATTTTAAAATACGATTATCGGTTTTTTTCTCCATCACGCAAGGTTTCCGAGGGAGACAGGTTTTCATAATTTTTAAACACTTTAATAATTCTATATCTTTACCTTGTCGTGGTGGAGTGGCTTGCGTGCTTAAATGATCCTGAGAGCTATGCCGGCGGTAGCATTGCTGCCGATAGGGTTACCCATGCCGGACTGGTCGAAGGTGATAAGCCAGACGAAAAAAGTACCTTGGTCGAAAGAGTGACGATCTTTCACCGTAAAAATACAACCGTCAAGAAATGCGGACATGGGTTCATCTGGGGTAAAATTTTCCGGAGGTCAAATAGTCCCCCATTCGGTTCTCCGGGCGGGGACTACTTCAGGGAACCCATGCCAAAGGCTCAAACACAGGGACATGTTCCTAGGAACATGGAATGTTAGGACTTTATACAATAGCGGGGCACTAGAGATATTAACGCGGGAATTGGATAAATCGCCCTTGGATATAGTCGCTTTACAGGAAGTTAGGTGGCCAGGAGAAGGTAGTCAGGAATCAGGAAGCTTTGCATTATACTATGGGGGTGCAGAAAGACCTGCATTTGGAACGGGTTTTTTAGTCAGAAGGAGGATCCTATCCGCTATCCGAGATATTAAGTTTGTTAGTGATAGGATATCATACATAATTCTAAAGGGTAAACGACATGATTTTATAATTGTAAATGTACATGCCCCCACAGAAGATAAAGATGACAAGATCAAGGATGAGTTCTATGAAGAATTAGAATGCTTATTTGATAGCCTTTCACGATATCATATGAAAATTGTCTTAGGAGATTTTAATGCAAAAGTGGGGCGGGAAGATATATTCAAACCAACAATAGGCAAATTCAGTCTTCATGAAGATAGTAACGACAACGGGGTTAGATTAGTCACATTTGCCACATCAAAGAATCTCATTGTTAAGAGCACAACATTTCAGCATAAGGATATTCATAAATACACCTGGACGTCCCCAGATGGAGAAACTCGGAACCAGATAGATCATGTATTAGTGGATAAACGCTGGCACAGTAGCATCATTGATGTTAGATCAGTTAGAGGGACAGACTGCAATTCGGATCATCATCTGGTCAGAGTGAAAATCAGACAACGGCTATCGCTTATGAGAGGAACAAACGCTAAAGATGATTCTGTAAAATATGAATTAAAAAACTTGAAAAATGATGAAATGCGGCAAGAATACCAAATCAAAATTGCTAATAGATTTGAAGTACTGGAATCTTCAGATGACAATGTGGCAAACGAAGAAGAAACTGATATAAATAAAGAATGGGAGGCTATAAGAGATACTATTAAATTGTCAGCATCAGAAAGCATTGGTTGTTTAAAAAAGAGGCAAAACAAGAAATGGTTTGATGAGGAATGTGCCGACATTGTAAAGAAAAGAAAGCTAGCAAAAATGAAATGGTTACACGAGCCAAATGAGGTAAATTTAGAGCAATTGGGTAGTGTTAGACGGGAAACCACCAAGTTACTAAAGAGTAAAAAGAGGGAATATTTGAGAGAGAAGATTAATGATCTTGAAATGAATGCAAAAAATAGGAACATTAGAGAATTATATCAGGGAATTAGTATAGAGAAGAAAGGGTTTCAGGCTAGAACAAACATAATTCGGAATGAAAATGGGGATATGATTGCAGATTCCAGGAGTATATTAAATAGATGGAAAAGTTACTTTAATCAGCTATTAAATGTACATACAGAACAGGACATTGAGGAGGATAAGTTACAGACAGCAGAAATGCTAGTCGCAGAGCCAAGTGCATTAGAGGTTGAAATGGCGATTGAAAAATTGAAGATGTATAAAGCATCAGGTTCAGATGAGATCCCAGCAGAACTGATAAAATCAGGGGGAGAAAAATTGATGGACAAGATACGCTGGTTGCTTAGTATGATTTGGGAAAAAGAAGCTCTTCCAGATGAATGGAAGGAATCAATTATCGTACCAATTTATAAGAAAGGAGATAAAACTGATTGCAACAACTACAGGGGCATCTCATTACTTTCAACTTCGTACAAAATTCTAACAAATATATTAGTAAGCAGACTTACTCCCTATATTGATGACATTCTAGGAGATCATCAATGTGCATTTAGAAGAAACAGGTCTACAACAGATCAGATTTTTAGTATAAGACAGATTTTAGAAAAGAAATGGGAATATAATGGTACTGTACATCAACTATATGTAGACTTCAAAAAAGCATATGATTCAATTAAGAGGGAGAAGTTATATAGTATCCTGCTGGAGTTCGGAATTCCTAAAAAGTTAGTTAGACTTATACGAATGTGTCTAAATGGCTCAAAGAGTAGGGTGCGTGTAGGCAAACAGTTTTCAGACACTTTTGAAATCCAGAATGGGTTGAAGCAAGGAGATGCACTATCTCCTCTACTATTTAATTTTGTACTAGAGCATGCCATTAAATCTTTAGAGAATGAGGAAGGCTTACAACTCAATGGTATTAATAAGCTGTTAGTTTATGCTGATGATGTAGTACTACTGGCCGATAGCGAGGAGATACTAAAGGCCAACACGCACACACTATTGAGTAACACTAAGAAATTAGGACTGGAAGTAAATATCAGTAAAACTAAATATATGGTCACACGTAGAAATTCATTATATAATGGAAATGGACAGCTAATGACAAATGAGGGAAATTTTGAGGAAGTGGCTGAATTCAAATACCTAGGAACAATAATCACAAATAGGAATGAGATGCACAAAGAAATTAAACATAGGCTCAATTCTGGAAATGCATGCTATTATGCATTGCAGAGACTTTTGATGTCCCAACTCCTTTCAAAAAACGTTAAGCTGAAAATATATAAAACTATTATTCTACCAGTTATATTATATGGGTGCGAAACATGGACTCTTACTTTAAGGGAGGAAAGGAGATTACGAGTATTTGAGAATAAAGTTCTTAGGAAAATTTTTGGACCAAAGAGAGATGAACAGACAGGTGAATGGAGAAGACTACATAACAATGAACTACATGGTCTTTATAGGAAGCCAGATATAATAAGAACAGTTAAGTCTCGTAGACTGCGATGGGCAGGACATGTTGCACGTATGGGGAATGAAAGACGTGCATGGAAGCTTCTTGTAGGAAAGCCAGAGGGAAAACGCCCAGTTGGTAGACCAAGAATGAGGTGGGAGAACAACATTAACTATGATTTGAGGGAAGTAGATTATACAGGGAATGATTGGAAAGCATTAGCTCAGGATAGGGATGTATGGAGAGCTTATGTCCGCGCGGCCATGAACCTTCGGGTTCGATAGTGCCAGTGAGTAAGTAAGTAAGTAGATTTTTCCATCCTAAAAATATCCATCTACCTCGGCCGAGTTTGAACTCGGGGACCAGAGGCAAGGAGCGTAACCAGTTAGTCTACCGCGGCCGAAGTAATAAGCCAATTTTAAAAAAAAAAAGATGATTCGATATTTTTAAGTTGGTTAGTAGTACCAATATACCTCTTGTTTCTCCGAGTATAATAATGACTTCATAGACAATTTGGAGTTTGCGAACTGTATACCATTTCCCGCAGTCTGATAATCACAAGGGTATTTGTGTGTTTGTTGTAGTAGAGATAATTTGTTTTCAGCATCTATTCAGCCATCTGTGTTGATAATTTAAAATTCTTTGTTCTTCTGTTTAATATGTTATGAGATTAATTTAACTTTGGAAGTAAAAATAAAAGTAGAGAATTAAATTGTGTAGAAAACAGCAGAAACTATGAGTTTAGTTTCAAACGCCAGTATATTAATTCTTGCTATGAATAACTTGTGTGACTAATTATGAAAGTTGCTAACTTTTACTGAACTCTGCAGCCCTTTTCTCCCTTCGGCCACATTCTCTCCCGCTTCAAACTAAAATAATGTCTCACAACATTTTAGATTCTAAAGTATTGAGTTGGATTAACGAGATGGCAAGATATGCTAAAAGCAGATTCTGTATTGCAGAGACTCTTGATGTCCCAACTCCTTTCAAAAACGTTAAACTGAAAATATATAAAACTATTATTCTACCAGTTATATTATATGGATGCGAAACATGGACTCTTACTTTAAGGGAGGAAAGGAGATTACAAGTATTTGAGAATAAAGTACTTAGGAAAATTTTGGACCAAAGATAGACGAACAGACAGGTGAATGGAGAAGACTACATAACAATGAACTACATGGTCTTTATAGGAAGCCGGATATAATAAGAACAGTTAAGTCTCGTAGACTGCGATGGGCAGGACATATTGCACGTATGGGGAATGAAAGACTTGCATGGAAGCTTCTTGTAGGAAAGCCAGAGGGAAAACGCCCAGTTGGTAGACCAAGAATGAGGTAGGAGAATAACATTAACTATGATTTGAGGGAAGTAGATTATACAGGGAATGATTGGAAAGCATTAGCTCGGGATAGGGATGTATGGAGAGCTTGTGTCCGTGCGGCCATGAACCTGCGGGTTCGATAGTGCCAGTGAGTAAGTAAGTACTATTTCCACTTCAATGTACAATTCAATTTTAAAATTGCACAAGCGATAAATAGATGTACTAAATTTTTCATTTAGTCATGGGAGACATTCAGAAAAAAAAAACATCTAATTCATTTATAATGTAGTATTATTGGTCGATAGCGAGGATATACTAAAGGCCAATAAGCACACACTACTGAATAACACTAAGAAATTGGGACTGGATGTAAATATTAATAAAACTAAATATGTGGTCACACATAAAAATACATTATATATTGGAAATGGACAGCTAATGACAAATGATGAAAATTTTGAGGAAGTGGCTGAATTCAAATACCTACGAACAATAATCACAAACAGGAATGAGATGCTCAAGGAAATTAAACATAGGCTCAATTCTGGAAATGCGTGTTATTATGCATTACAGAGACTCTCGACTTCCCAACTCTTTTAAAAAAAAGTTAAACTGAAAATATATAAAACTATTATTCAACCAGTATATGGAAGCGAAACATGGACTCTTACTTTAGGGAGGAAAGGAGATCGCGAGTATTTTAGAATAAAGTTCTTAGGAAAATTTTGGACCAAATAAAACCTTAAATAAAACTGAAATATGCAACACAGCAGGTACAGAGTTGTAAGTTGTAGCCATCCAAGCCACCCCCTCTTAAACAAAATAACATTTACCACTTGCCACTGAGCTCGTGCGGACCTGTACTATCCTTTGGTGAAAATGTCGACTCTCATATATACTATAAAACTAGTTTGCATGCCGTAAAAGAAAAGCAATGTTTTTTAATTGTATAATACATAGATTTAGAAAAAGTATTTTTAAAACATCTGTAGCAGTAATAATGATTCGAATGAATGTGTTTATATATTCGCATATACTCTCAAGTTTCGTTTAGCTTCAAGTTCCGAGATGAAATTTATGCGCCGAACACCTGGTTACACCAAATGGGATCGAAAGAAAAATGTAGAAATCCTTCAAGAACTTAATGTGTCACCAATACTGGACTACATCTCCAGATATCAGCTAAACTGGAAGGAACATGTCTCAAGAATGGCTAGATCCAGGATCCCCTCGGCAAATGAACTACTGTCCAAATGGGAAACGGTCACTTGGTCGACCCATGAAAAGACGACACGAAAACCGCTTTCTCAGACCGTAACAGTTCTTCTAGTACTAATACCTGGCAGGATGATGATGATGATGATGATAAATATGTTTATTGGAAGGGCTGATAAAACTTTCCCGTCCACCCCCCCCCTAAACAAACATATACCGTTATTATGAGTTTGGCAACATCTGCTCCTGTACGTAGGGGGACACTGGTGTAGCTCATAAGGTCTCTAGTAACTTCTTGGGTTGAATTAGAGTGTAGAGTGTGTATTTTGCTATTCTGTCAAAAAGGGAGGGGGAAGTTAAAAAAAACGAGGGTCAAAAGGTAAAACCAAGAATACATGAGCTTAAAAATGTGAGAAATAATATTAGACTTAGTAAGAAAGTGTTTTTATGAACTTTAAACATACTTTTGTTTGCAAGGAAGTCATCTAGAATGTAATTAGTTAAAATTACAATTGGGGTCACTTGTGGTGCCAGACATTCAGAATACGTGAAGGATTTGAGAAGATAAAAAAAGTAGGAGAGAGAGAGAGAGGGGGGGGGGTTGCGGTAACTAAACAGAACAAGAAGCTCTTGCAGCTGGAGATTCGACTGTTTTCTTGCGGACAGACGGACGCGGTGAAATACTGCATTCACCGCCTGAGAATACCCAATACTGGACCGAGTCCAACTCTACTCTCTCAGGTTAATCCCATAGTTCTATTGTCGCAGCCAGTATTTCTGCACGCGATATTTTGAGACAACAGATCTAATATATAAAAATTAATGTTTGTTTGATTTGTTTGTTTGTTCGTCCTTTATGCGCGGCCATATCGTTGATCCGATTGTGATGGGACTTTTTGTAAAATGTTCAGGAGATTCCCGGGATGAACATAGGCTATAAGTGAGTTGTGATACTCAACTCCTACATCCTTAAAAATCGCCCTTTGTAGTGGAAAACGTGAAAAAAGTAGCTCTTTCGACGCTTAAATGGCTTACGCTGCCTAAACCATAACAAATACATCAAATTAATGTACACAGAATTAAATATCTCAAAAAGCTCTACAAAAAATCCGCTACAGCACATGTGTATCTACCAAAGAAATAAGGGGCTGCCGGACATTGGCATCTTTTAAAAGAAATCTAAATTTATATTTGATCTAACCTCGACTTCATCAGTGAAAGGTATATATATTAATTCGTGTTTTCTCGTATAATTTATCATATTTATATTATTATTATTATCATTATTATTATTTTTATTATTATTATTATTATCGTAAGTATTATTATTGTTATTATCGTATAAAATGTTGTTTGTACATGAAATCTACATTGCTACATTTAATGTATCTTTAACTGTTTATAATTAGTATAGTGTATATCTATATTTGTCAAATATTTATTTGTATTTGTGCTGGTTGAGTGGAAGAGAAGGCCGTATGGCCTTAACTCTGCCAGAATAAATAAAACATTATTATTATTATTATTATTATTATTATTATTATTATTATTATTATTATTATCATCCCTGCTGAATGATAATTGCGAGGATTATGGAATGAAGATAAATATAAATAAGACAAAGACCATGAATATAGGAAAGAAACAAAGGAAGATAAACATGAAGATTAAAGATGAGGCCATTGGGCAAGTGGAGAGCTTCAAATACTTGGGTTGTACTATCAGTAGTAACATGAACTGCAGTCAAGAAGTAAAGCAGAGGATAGCAATGGCAAAAGAAGCTTTCAACAAGAAAGAGAAGCATTTTCTGCGGACCTATGGCAAGAGAAATAAGAAAGAGGCTAGTGAAGTGCTTTGTGTGGAGTGTAGCATTATATGGTGCAGAGACGTGGACATTATGACGGAATGAGGAAAAGCGACTGGAAGCTTTTGAGATGTGGATATGGAGAAGAATGGAACGTATAAAATGGACAGACAAAGTAAGAAATGAAGAAGTGCTAGACAGAGTGGGTGAAAGAAGAACAATGCTGGAACTCATAAAGAAGAGGAAAAGAAATTGGATTGGGCACTGGCTAAGAAGAAACTGCCTGCTGAAGGATGCTCTAGAAGGAATGGTCAACGGAAAGAAAGTTAGAGGCAGAAAAAGACATCAGATGATAGACAATATTAAAATAAATGGTTTGTATGCAGATACAAAAAGGAAAGCTGAGTCAAGGAAAGAGTGGAGAGTGCTGAGTTTGCAGTGAAAGACCTGCTCTTGAGCAGAACACTATGAATGAATTATTATCCCTATCTTTGAATTTCTACGCTGATGGGCTCTCATTTTAAATAACATCCTTATATAAAATTATATGCATTAAGACGTCTGTTCAGTTTTTTTTCTTGATTTGCGAGGTTCTCTTATTCACATATTGCAAGCAAGGATTTTTCTGTTTTTGGCATGATTTTGGGCTATTCTGTGCCAGGATACCTCATATATCGGAGAACGAGTGACTGCGAGCGTTATGTTGACCAGCGTGATAACACACGTTCCCGCTAGAGCCAATTGCCAACATGTTTACTCGTATATAAGGCGATTCTATCCCATGAGTCCATCCACATTAGTGGGCAAATTAGGGAGAAAAAATGAGCAAGTTTGTGTACACCAAATTGGTTTGGCAAATTAGGTTGAGAAAATGAGCGATTTAGAGTAAACCAGATTAGTTTGGGCAAGATTTGGTGAGAAAAATGAGCCAGATTAGTTTGGGTAAATTAATGAGTTTAGATTTTTGGACCAAAGAGAGATGAACAGACAGGTGAATGGAGAAGACCACTAAACAATGAACTACATGGTCTCTATAGGAAGCCAGATATAATAAGAACAGTTAAGTCTCGTAGACTGCGATGGACAGGACATATTGCGCGTATGGGGAATGAAAAACGTGCATGGAAGCTTCTTGTAGGAAAGCCAGAGGGAAAACGGCCAGTTGGTAGACCAAGAACGAGGTGGGAGAATAATATTAATTATGATTTGAGGGAAGTAGATTATACAGGGAATGATTGGAAAGCATTAGCTCAGGATAGGGGTGTTTGGAGAGCTAATGTTCGCGCGGCCATGAACCTGCAGGTTCGATAGTGCCAGTGAGTAAGTGAAATTAATGAGCAAGTTAGTATACGCTAGATTAGTTTAGCGATAACTTTTTTAGCGTGTTTTTGTGATAAGTTGACTACACTCTTTGAACAACGACAAATATATTTTTCATAAGTAATGCCACGAGTGATTTCCAAATTATCGATAAATTCACGACTCACGAAGTGAGGAGTGAATTTATCTAGAGAATTTGGAAATCAAGAGTGGCATTTGTTAGGACTATTTAACGAATAAAATTAAGCTGTTTACACTCACAAATCATTATTTAACTATAGTTATTTTAAAATATTTATATATTTAATGTAAACGGCGATGTTTGAAAACAAATGAGAAACGATAGGTACGCTTCTACTGCTTCTTTTGTTTATCACTGCAACCAGATCATACTATTTATTGCCAAAGGAACGCAATATTGTAAGGAGGAGCTTTCTTTAATATGGTAATTATAACACTGATAAATATTTCGTGAAACACGACTCTGATTGGTTGTAAAACAGAAATCATTGAAACGTGATTGGTCATTGACTCCCATTTGGGGCATGAGTTAAATAGTCATTGTAAATATGGTGATTTTAAGTGATTTTGAGCTGAAATTCCAACTTAATTTTAAGGCATTTCTCACATTTTTGGAAAAAATCAACATATATATTAGTCTCAGATAACACTGGTCAACATGATTTTTGTCTCATGAGTACCAATAGTTGTACTTAATGCAGTTTTCTATCGTCTTTTCAAATATATATTCGGAATTTCTCCATCACCCACAGTTTTTCATTTCAATTTCAATTAATGGATTTAAATAATTACTTTTTTAATAAACGTTTTTTCGTCCATTTGTCCATTGTTAAATTAAATCAAATGAGATAAATGAAATTGTTTCAGCTATGGAAAAGAGATATCAAGGCAAATGGAATCCTAATATGCTGGCCGATTATTGTTGGACCATCACACACTCGAAATATAGCAGAAAATCGTCATTTCTTACTTTCTACGTGAGTCCGAACGTTCGAATATTGTGTAGTTACGAATGTAGAAAATATGTTTGAAATTATAAATGCCTGTCTCTCCATAACCTTGCGTGATGGACAAAATCTGATATCATATTTGAATTGAGGAGAAAAAATACTTTCAGAATCACATATTTTTCTTTCTGAGACAAAAAAAAGTGTATTTTTTGTTGCTAAGTGTAATCATTCACGTAAAATTAAAATAAATTGCGTTCTTTTCCGTTCCTATTTTTATTTGAATTTATACAGTTGGTACTTTGGCAAAGAATTACCCTTTTAATATGCGGATGTTTCCTTTAATGAACTCTACATTTTAGAAACGAAACTATAAGAAATGTTCTTATTGATAGTCAGTCTGGCATAAAATAAAATTGAAAATAAACTTTATCTCAATGCATGTTTGTTACTTGCTTCTGAGAAATCACAAATAAAATGTATATTTGTTTTTCCGATAAAGGAGCATATTTTTATTTGCAGTTTTGAAAAGTTGTAATTCATTAAGTGCTGCTCCGTATGAGAGAGACAGATACAAAAATAAAGAACTAATTTATCTACTTTTTTTTTTACTTTTATCTTGCTCTTTTCTGTTCGTGTATTCATAGCTTGTACTTCGCCATTATACGTTCTGGGAAAATGGAAGGAATAGCAAGTAACGAGCAGGTTATCATAAAAAGTGTGCATCACTACACAAGCATTAGGAAATTACACAACACGCCTCCAGTTAATATATAGTTCACTTTTATAAATTTCAACAAATATTCGGTAATACAGTTCTGAATATTTCTGTAATAACTTTTTTTCAACTTTTCTCTCTTTTCATCCAATGGAGAAGTATAAAACTGCTTAATTAACAACTGTACATCTATTTATAGGTCATTTTCAAGGTCATGATACCATCAAAGACTGCAAATTTACTGTCTCGTTGAACATCTGTTCCCTAATATTTTTCCTACGCATTTTTATTATATATGAGACTCTTGATGTCCCAACTCCTTTCAAAAAACGTTAAATTGAAAATATATATAGACTATTATTCTACCAGTTATATATTATATGGATGCGAAACACGGACTCTTAATTTAAGGGAGCAAAGGAGATTACAATTATTTGAGAATAAAGTTCTTTAAAAAAAATTGGACCAAAGAGAGATGAACAGACAGGTGAATGGAGGAGACTACATAACAGTGAACTACATGGTCCATATAGGAAGCCAGATATAATGAGAGCAATTAAGTCTCGTAGACTGCGATGGGCGAGACACGTGGCACGAATGGGGAATGAAAGACGTGCATGAAAGTTTCTTGCAGGAAAACCAAACGGAAAACGTCCAATTGGTAGATCAAGAATGAGGTGGAAGAATAAAATTAACTATGATTTGAGAGTAGATTATACAGGGAATGATTGGAAAGCATTAGCTCAGGATAGGGATGTATGTAGAGCTTATGTCCGCGCGGCCATGAACCTACGGGTTCGATAGTGCCATTGAGTAAGTAAGTAAGCAAGCAATACCCGGCGTGTGCTGCTACGCCTAAATACATGACAATGTGTTTTTACATATGTTTAGTTGAATAAGTGAACGGAAAAATTTATATGGTAATTATTTTTAGATACCCCGTGCTGATTATCCAGCGTTGCCGGAAATCTACTTTTCCTGATCTCCTCGCCATAAATGAGCTGAAAGGGGAGAATGAATGTGTTTTTATGTTTAAGTAAAAGAGAAAAATATATTATTATTTTAGATACCCCAATGCTGATTACCCAGCGTTGCCCGGGAATCTACTTACCACGATCTTCTTGGCATAAATTAAAGAGAAAAATGGTAATTGTGAGTTATCCGTAAAAGATAAACAAATGCTGTCGCGGACTTTTTTGTAGAGTGTTTTTAGATATTCAATTCTGTGAACATTAATTTTGTGTATTTGTTATGATTTTGGCAGCGTAAGCCATTTAAGCGTCCAAAAAGCTACTTTTTTCACGCTTTCCACTAAAATTGAGTGATTTTTAAGGGTATAGGAGTATCACAACTCTCTTATACCCTATGTTCATCCCGGGAATCTCCTGAACATTTTGCAAAAGCCCGATCACAATCGGATCAACGGTATGGTCGAGCATAAAGTACGAAAAAACAAACCAACAAACAAACAAACAAACAAACATTTTATATATTAGATATGTCTAAATATTATTCCCTGAGAGTAGTTAATAACAATAACTTCCATCTTATCATTCTCTCTTTCCTGGTTTTATTAAGCAAGGTTCTTTGAATTGTGCCACACATATGCTGGAAATCTGATAATTTACTATCTCTCTTCCATATGATACGAGTTATTGGTAAATCCAGAAAATTGGATAAACCTCGGTAAATTTCTGGACAAAACGCGAAAAATAAGGACAACACTCATTCATGAATAAATATATGTTATCAAAATGCAATACCATTAATTATTAACAATTATATATAAATTAATTAGTGTATAATGCTGTTGTGTTATTATTTAATTGTAATATTAATGTGTTTTCTTTATGTAATTGTAATGTTAATTTTTTTTTAGTGTATAATGCTATTGTGTTATTACTTAATTGTAATATTATTGTGTTTTCTTTATGTAATTGTAAGGTTAATGTTTTTAGTGTATAAAGCTATTGTGTTATTATTTAATTGTAATATTATTATTGTGTTTTCTTTATGTAATTGTAATGTTATTGCTATTGTGTTATTACTTAATTGTAATATTATTGTGTTTTCTTTATGTAATTGTAATGTTAATGTTTTTAGTGTATAATGCTATTGTGTTATTATTTAATGGTAATATTTTTATTGTGTTTTCTTTATGTAATTGTAATGTTATTGCTGTTTTTGTTTATTTTTCTTTACACTAGTACCAATTATTACTTTATTGTAACGGACTGTCAACAGCACGTACGGCTTACTGCCCGTGCGACCCATATTTGTAAATAATATTGTAAATATCTTACTTTTTGTCTAATAAAGTCCTACTACTACTACTACTACTAGTAAGCATCCTAAATAATTCAAACATCTTACTTGATTTTTAGTTTTGTTTTTAAAACTATTTTTGATCGGATAGGATATTTTCCTTGAAATGTCATAACTTTTTATCTGTTTATTTGTTATATGTTGATTATAATGTAACATTTTTTGCGACTGATATACGTTTCTTTGTAATTCATATTCAGAAGCTTTCTGCAAAAATTCTGATGCAGTCTTATTTTTTTAATTGCATTAAGATTTGATACATTTTTTTTCAGAATATGCTGTTTTTTTAAACTCAGAATTCTAGTGTTTTCTATATTTTGTGTAACATTTTGTTCTTGCTTTTGCTCTTCATTGTTTTCTAACAACCTTGTTAAATGCTGGTATTTTTATACGTGAATAATTTATAACTACTGCGAAATGGAAGGAAATCTGTAGAATACATGAAGTGGGGGTCACAACTTCATTAAAAGTTGTGGTATATACAATTGTTTCTTAGATCGTATTCTGTTCAGTTTCCATAAATCCATGCAAGACGATCTTTAACCTCGGAGTTGTTGAAATACATGTTGCCTTTGGGTCTCCATATCGAATTCCCTGACAGAGCAACTTTAGCGCAACTTGTTAGGGTAACTGAACTATATAATTTAACTAATAAACTTTCCTCAATGGATTTACAGTTATACGCTTTCATTGTTGTTGTAGCTACGTAACCTTTACAGAGCGTCTCAGATTTCTAGGATAAAATCAATATCGTTGTAAAAGAAGCAAATGCTTGATTTTTATGAAGTAGCGAGGCACTGCATAATGTAGTCCATCGCTAGAACACGTATAAACTAACTGGCATTATCTAACCCGTAGATTCATGGCCGCGCGGACATAAGCTCTCCATACATCTCTATCTTGAGCTAATGTTTTCCAATCATTCCCTGTATAATCTATTTCCCTCAAATCATAGTTAATGTTATTCTCCCCACCTCATTGTTGGTCTACCAATTGGGAGTTTTCTCTCTGGTTTTCCTGCAAGAAGCTTTCATGCACCTCTTTCATTCCCCATTCGTGCCACATGTCCTGCCCATCGCAGTCTACGAGACTTAACTGTTCTTATTATATCATCATCATCAACTTCAAAAGTGAAAGTTTTGGCCTTCTCAACAATCCTCCTCCATGCCAATCTGTCTCTTGCCATATTCAAATTAGTCACTTTCGTTTTCTTTAGATAGTTCATTGTCTCATCATCCCATCTGATGTTCGGTATTCCTACAGCTCTGCCTCCTATAGGTTTCCATTTATAGAGTTTCTTGACCAGTCTCTGATCATCCATTCTTATTCAATGTCTCAGCCAACCAATTTTGAGTGATCTTAATTGGTTTACTATGTTCTAATTTTTTATTAATTTGTTTAGTTCGTTATTTGTTTCGATTCTCCAACAGTTCTCTATTTGTCCAAATATTCTTCTTAAAATATTTATTTCGAAAAATAATAATTTCTGTTTTATTGTTTCTTTTAGGATCCAAGTTTCACTAGTATATCTGAATACTGGTCTAATGAGTGTTTTATATAACCTTATTTTTGCAGTTTTTGATATTAATTTACTTTATAAATAAGGTTCTTTTTGCAAAATAAGCTTTATTTTATATCAGGTTTGCTATAAAGATCATGTAGCTCTGTTTTGTAGTCTTCCCCATTCGCCTGTTTGTATAGTACGAAAATAAAGTATGTGTCTGTGTTTTCAGGAGATGTAAGTTTCATGTGCTCTACATTGAATATATCTGTTTATAATGTTAAATTTAGTTATCTAATTCTGTAAAGTGTATCTTACCATAATGTATATTACAGAACAGAATTATCTTGGATGGCAGTTCGTAGTGCGGGGATAAGAGGATTTTGCAGGGGCGACCCGCGCGCGCGCGTGTATGTGTGTGTGTTCGTGTGAGTTGTGAAAACATTGTGCCGACGTCGCTTGGCGACGTTTATTCGATGGATTTGAAACAAGTCACAAGAGGAAAATTGACCAGAACCTCAGAGATTGGAAGATTAAAACTTGTTTCACTTCCTTTGTCAAATGAACTTTTATTTACTTCCTTTCTTCTATCTTCTCTATCAACTAATTATTTTTTAGTGTTTATTTTCTCATTCTTACAACTTTTAAAGTAATTATTTCTAACTTTTCCTTTTCATTTTTTTTTCTGTTAATGTAATGGTTTCTTTCTAACATTGTATTTTTTGCAAAGTTTTATATTTCGATTTTTTAATTATTCTGTTTATAATTTATTCTAAAATAGCTTACAAAATGGATGTTCGCTTTACGGGAAGTTTTTTTTTTTTTTCACATGGTAAATGTTGATTTAGCTTTAAGTACCATTGTATTGTATTGTAAGCCTATGTTTTCCCTTTACAGAGATTTAGGCGCTCTCCCCTACAGGGAAGAATTTGAACCATGCTAATTTATTTACACTTGCTTTCGTATAGATGTCATTTTGAGTGGTACATGGTCAGCGTTCCGCCTCATACTGACATCTAGGAAACCAAGGTAGTACTAGGACGGGAAAATTCGGTAAATTTTGCTTAGATGCCTTTTCATTCAGGCTTAAGGATTTTTTACGAGCCTGAAAATATTCAGACTCGGGACCCATGGCTTAAAGTCCCTCCCGGAGGAGTTGCTCCTTGGATTGTTCCGTCCTAAAAAATCCATCGACCCCGGCCGGGTTTGAACCCGCGACCCTTGGGACCAGAGGCAAGGAGCATAACCTTTCAGTACCAATAATCGCATTTATTTTATATTATCTTGTAATCTTCCATTTCATGACCTTTTTCAGAATTATTATTTTTGTAACCACAGTAGATCCCGGATTATACGTACGTCAAGGCGAAAAATAATAACTAACTAACTGACTGGCACTATCGAACCCGTATGTTTATGACAGCGCGAATATTAGCTCTCCATACTTCCCTATTGTCCCTCTATCGTGAGCTAATATTTTCGAATCATCCCCTGTATAATCTCGACCCTCATCCATGTTTAATGTTATTCTCCGACCTCATGCTTGGCCTACCTACTGGGAGTTTTTCTTCTGTTTTTTCTAAAAGGAGTTTCCACGACCCTCTTCCATTCCCCTTTTCCCCTGTATAATCCCTTCCTCCATCATGTTTAAATGTTATTCTACCATCTCATGCTTAGCCTACCTACTGGGAGTTTTCCTTCTGTTTTTAGGCAGCGTAAGCCCATTTAAGCGTCCAAAAAGCTACTTTTTTCACGTTTTCCACTACAAACGGCGATTTTTAATGGTGTAAGAGTTGAGTATCACAATTCTCTTATAGCCTATGTTCATCCCGGGAATATCCTGACCATTTTGCAAAAAGCCCCATCACAATTGGATCAACGGTATGGTCACGCATAAAGTACAAACAAACAAACAAACATTCATATTTATATATTAGACTAGCTAATACCCGGCGTGCGCTGCCACTCCTAAATAAAATGTTAATGTGTTTTACCACCAGACGTGCGCTGTTATACTTGCCCGGGAATCTGCTTATCCCGATCTTCTTGTCATCAACGAAAGACAAAAATGGTTATTTTGAGTTATCCCTAAAAGGTAAACATATGCTGTTGCGGACTTTTTTGTAGAGCTTTTAAGATATTCAATTATGTGTACATTAATTTGATGTATTTTGTATTTAGGCAGCGTAAGCCATTTTAAAACGTCAAAATAGGGACTTTATTTCACGTTTTTCACTACAAAGGACGATTTTTAGGGGCGTAGGACTTGAATATCACGACTCCCTTATAGCCTATGTTCATCCCGGGAATCTCCTGAACATTTTGCAAGATACCCCATCACAATCGGATCAACAGTATGGCCGCGCATAAAGTACGAATAAACAAACAAACATTAATTTTTATGTATTGCCGGTACATTATATTTATTTATAAACAGAATATTAAAATACAAAATAATTTACGAACTTAAATCATGTTATTTAGACAATATTAAAATCTTGCTTTATTATCTATTTTTTAAATAGATTCATCCACGAGTTATGAAGATCAGCTATATATAAAACTCTATTACGCAAAACTGAGTTATGTATAAGGCAGGTACAACTGTATATGTACAGTGTTTTTTTTGTATGATTCCACTTAATTAAACACATTTTTATTTATAATTTTTGTCGTAATAGCTTTATTTTTCATCAGTTTGTGGTTTTCTATTTAGCCAATTTGTTTTTATGATTTTACGGTATATTTCTTTATCTTCTTTTTCCATTATTACTATCAGAAATAACCATAATTTGGGAGAACACTTTGTGGATAGTTTTACAGTATTTTTATGATAATCATAAAATGGCGTTGTAACAACATAAAAGTTTTATGCGTGAAAACATATTCACCACTACTGTAGAGCGTTGTAAACTATGGCAAACAACGGTATTTTGCTCTTCTGCGAATTTAAAAAAAATCCCTCATCTGTATGAGAATATCTTTACAATATATTTCATTTATTTGTATTTATTATCGCTAACTTAACTCACTAATACTATCGATTCCGTAGGTTCATGTCCGTGCGGACATGAGCTCTACATATATCCCTATCTAGAACTGTCTTTTTACACGATTTATATTAGCTTGGCCTTCATCATGAATCTTTTCAACACGATTTTCACCCACTTAAAAACATTGGATCGACTTGAAAATGAGTATACTTATAAAGGACCAATGACAATACAATAATTTCATTTTTTTCTAAGATCCCAGCAAGCATCATGAGAACATCAAAGAAATTAAGACCGGTATAATAGGTTGCGGACGTATCGACTCTTTAGTCTTTCGTTGTGGTAGCTCAATTGGTAGAGTGGTGGACTGTAGTGGTATATAATGCCAGTAATCAATAGGTCGTTGGTTCAAATCCGGCCCGGAGGATTTTGTTTAGAAGAGTATTACTTTTAGCTCATCTACAATAGTATCACATTTAAAGATATTTATATTTTTAGAAAACCAAGCTAAAAAATGAAAAATAAATAATAGTTTATAAGAAAACTAAATAACACGCTTTATTAGGAAACCGAATTAAAAAATGAAAAATAATTTTAATTTCCAACACGTTTAGGATAAAATTAAAGTGGCCAACAAAAAAATCATCTCCAACACATCTAGAATAAAACTAGAGTTATCTAAAAAAATAATTTTACCATCAAAAGCGTGTGGTGCTGTATATCAATTAATATATTTGATAATACAAGTAAAGTCTCTAAGAAGAAAACATAAAAACCATAAATAGCACCCCACTGCATAACAGTGAATTACATGACCTTTATAGGAAGCCAGATATAATGAGAACAGTTAAGTCTCGTAGACTGCGATGGGCAGGACATGTGGCACGAATGGGGAATGAAAGATGTGATGGAAGCTTCTTGTAGAAAAACCGGAGGGAAAACGCCCAGTTGGTAGACAAAGAATGAGGTGGGAGAACAATATTAACTATGATTTGAAGGAAGTAGATTATACAGGAGTCCCGCGCCATAGACGAGCGGTTAAGGCCTTGGCGCAGAGCTACGGGACTTGCGCTGGTTCGAGTCTCCATGGGGGAAGAAATTTTCTCATGGTATTTCGGCCAGTATGGGACCGGTGCCCACCCAGCATCGTGAGACAATTGAAGTAGCGGCTCCAGGTTGAGGAACCAGCTATAACGGCTGGGGGACTCGACATGCTAACCACATGTCACCCCTACACTGGCTGTTGATCGTCTACCTCTGTGATTGACACATGTGGATGTGAAGGGCCAGCAGCCGGCTGGTAAAAGGGCAACCGCTGAAAAGTGGAAAGCCCCTCAATCGGATCGGAGATTATATAGGGAATGATTGGAAAACATTAGCTCAGGTTAGGGATGTGTGGAGAGCTTATGTCCTCACGGCCATGAACCTACGGGTTCGATAGTTTCAGTGAGTTAGTTATACATGTTTTCTGAGTCTACAGTCAGCTTGATAATTGTGCTGAGTTTCTAGCTCAAAGTTAATTCTGTTATTTTCTATTTGAGAGTGCCTTGTAAGATAGATCTTTCCGTGTAAAGTATCGCGGTTTCAAGGAACTCGCTTTCTCACAAGACCCTGGAATCTCAGTATTGGACGTTTCTACGGTATCTGGGAATAAGAAAGAGCAGAACGTCCCACCGCCTCTAAGTCTAGTTATGTGACATTGACTGAAGAGAGAATATTTCCAAGTTTCATTTTTTTTTTGCAATTCTGACAAGTTGGCTTTTTTTTTTCTTTCTTTTGAAAGTAAACATTTACCAACGTCAGCCAGGGGAAAAGAGAATATTGCAAGAGGCAGAAGTAACAGTCTGTAATGAAATAAAGCATTTTTTAAAAAAGACAAAGTAGTTGCGTGATATTCTTTACACAAGAGAGCTTTTAGTCAGCTCTCGTCTGCAAACACAAGAAAAAGTGTACTCTTCATATTTTCTTGAATGTAACTTTGAATAAATTGTCAATATACAACCTTTTTATCAATTCAATGACGTCAGCCATTTACTTATTTTCTGATTTATTGTAATTTATAATTATAAAGAGCATCAAGTTGTCAAGCTATTGAATTTTGTTAATAATAATAATAATAATAATAATAATAATAATAATAATAAAAAATAATAATAATCATAAAATAATAATAATAAAAATAATAATAATAATAATAATAATAAAAATAATAATAATAATAAAATAATTATAATAATAACGACGACGGCAGCGACGACATCAATAATAATAATAAAGGAACAAATGAGAGCATATAACAGAAATTTAGAATATTCAAAATTTGCTAACCACCTATTCCAATTTAATCATTGTTTCGATTCAAATTATGAAATGTTACATGTTTGTGATAAGGGTAAGAAGTTGGACCTTTTGGAGGTTGTAGAAATAAATAAATTGAAAAGTAGTAATAATCTGTTAAATTCTCAACTTTATATGAATGAATCCCCTTTGTTAAATTTAAAAATGTAAATAAATATTGTTGTATTGTTGCTTAGATCAGTTGATATGTACTATAATAACACAATTCATAATTTGTTAACATGTCTGAAGAAGGTAACAGTGTACCGAAACAGCTGTCACTGAATTATATCTTAATAAATATGAAAATCAAATAAAACTAAGTTTTATTTTTATTTAATTAATGGGTAGGGATTTTCATCAAGTAAACACCAACTCAATTGATTAAATAATAATAACTAACTAACTCACTGGCACTATCGAACGCGTAGGTTCATGGCCGCACGGACATAAGCTCTCCACACGTCCCTATCCTGAGCTAATGCTTTCCAATCATTCCCTGTATAATCTACTTCCCTCAAATCATAGTTAATGTTGTTCTCCCATCTCATTCTTGGTCTACCAACTGGACGTTTTCCATCTGGCTTTCCTACAGGAAGCTTCCATGCACGTATTTCATTCCCCATACGCGCAACATGTCCTGCCCATCGCAGTCTACGGGACTTAACTGTTCTTATTATATCTGGCTTCCTATAAAGACCATGTAGTTCATTGTTATGTAGTCTTCTCCATTCACCTGTCTGTTCATCTCTCTTTGGTCCAAAAATTTTCCTAAGTACTTTATTCTCAAATACTCGTAATCTCATTTCCTCCCTTAAAGTAAGAGTCCATGTTTCGCATCCATATAATATAACTGGTAGAATAATAGTTTTATATATTTTCAGCTTAACGTTTTTTTGAAAGGAGTTGGGACGTCAAAAGTCTCTGCAATGCATAGTAGCACGCATTTTCAGAATTGAGCCTATGTTTAATTTCTTTGTGCATCTCATTCCAAAAAATAAATTATTTTGAATTTTACATAATTCATGATTTTTTTTGTTCTCTTCTAGAGTCAAATTTCGCATTCCAAAAAATCCTTCCTTTGTACACATTTTGTTGACGTGAAGAAAATAAGACTCATCAGCTTGTCTTGATGCATCTTGAAGACTTTACATTAAAGTTGCCTGGGAGCCACCGGTAGTGGCATCAAGATAAAGGTTAATTTATCATTCCCTTCGCTCAATCTCACACCCTCTGCTTCTCTCTTTCCTTCATTCCTCATTAAAACGGATGCAAATTACACCTCCGGTGCTGATTTATGAATGAAATGATTCGTAATTCCCTTTCTTTGCTCTCTCTAGGGCGCTGCATTTAAACTCTTAACAATAAATGCCTTGTTATAAAAAGCGTTTGTTCAAATTCTCGTGTTGGAAGTATATTTGCTAATATTCAGTGGCTTTGTGTTTTTATGTTTTGAGGAAACTAAATTTAAGGGACGAAAAAGTACATAAGGCAACTCTCACGCGGTTAGAAATTAGACTATTAGAAGACAATTTACAAATAGCAGCATATAAATTAAACGAAATAGCAATTAAATTCAATATGACAATCTCTGAAAGCAAATCGAAAGTAATGGCATTCAACGGGAAAGACCACATGAGGTGTAAAATCAGTATTAATAACAGTTATAATACAACAGGTGAACAATTTTAATTATTTAGGATGCAACGTATCATACTGTCAGAAGGAAGATATTAATATTAAATTAAATAGATTTTACAGAATGTGTGGCACTATAAGACGGACACTGAAAAATAAAACTTTGAGGAGCACACAACTAAAATTTTACAAAATTATGGCAGTGCCTGTCTTAACATATGCAAGTGAAAATTGGACTCTTAACCGTTCAGACAGAAGGAAAATAGAAACTGTAAAAATGAAGTTCCTACGTTCATTAGCGGGTGTGACAATTTTGGACAAGAAAAGAAGTGAGGATATTAGGAAGGACTTAAATATTTTTAATTTAACAAATAGAATTGACAACATGAGAAACAACTGGTATGAACATGTCAAGAAAATGCCTACAGATAGAATCCCTCAGCTGTTACTAAAGTACAAACCAGTATGATATAGAAATGTTGGACGCCCATTTACTAGATGGGAGGATTCATTAAATCCCACTTGATCTGAAAACAGGTCAAAAGGCCTAATTTCATGAAGCAGAAGAAGAAGAAGAGAATAATTGTTTTAGGTGAAATTAAATTATTAACTAACTAACTCGTAGACTGCGATGGGCAGGACATGTAGCACGTATGGGGAGTGAACGACTTGCATGGAAGCTTGTTGTAGGAAAGCCAGAGGGAAAACGCCCAGTTGGTAGACCAAGAATGAGGTGGGAGAATAACATTAACTATGATTTCAGAGAAGTAGATTATACAGGGAATGATTGGAAAGCATTAGCTCAGGATAGGGATGTATGGAGAGCTTATGTCCGCGCAGCCATGAAACTACGGGTTCGACAGTGCCAGTGAGTAAGTAAGTAATTCACTGGCAGTATCGAGCCCATAGGTCCACGGCCACGCGGACATAAGTTTTCCACAAATCCCTTTCCTGAGCTAATATTTTCCAATCATTCCCGGTATAATCTGCTTCCCTCAAATCATAGTTAATATTATTCTCCCACCTCATTCTTCTATACCTACTGGACGTTTTCCGTCTGGTTTTCCTACAAGTTGTTTCCAGTCGTATCTTTCATCGCTCATTCGTAGCACGTGTCGTATTACGGCAAGTCCACGAGAATTAGCTGTTCTTATTATATCTGATTTCAAATAGAAATCATATCGCTCACTGTTATATAGTTTTCTCCATTCGCCTATCTGTTTATCTCTAATTGGTCCAACATTTTTCTTAAGAACTTTATTCTTAAATTCTCGTAATATTTTCTCCTCCCTTAAAGTAAGAATCAATTATTCACATCCATATAATATAACTAGAAGAATAACAGTTTTATATTTTCTCAGTGTAATGTATTTTGAGAGAAATTGGAACAAGAGTTCCTGTAATGCACAATAGCATGCTTTTCCATAATTGAGCCTCTGTTTAATTTCTTTATGCACCACATTCCTGTTTGTAATTATTGTTCCTAGGTATTTGAATTCATGGACTTCTTCAAAATTTCCCTCATTTCTCATCAATTGTCCATTTGCATTATTATAATATATTTAGTCCACCGCTGTGGTCTCGAGGTAGCGTTCCCATGTCACGCGGCGGGCCCGGGTTGGATTTCCGGTCGGGACAGGCTCCTGGGTGAGGTTTCTGGATTTGTCCTCACCTGTAACACAAATGTCAGAATGCTTAGGGCCCAACGGTCTCCGAAAATCATCCGGGCATCGACATCATCATCATCCTTATCAATATCATAATGATCCTTCACCGGCGAGGAAAGCAACAGGAAGCTACCACACCTATAATTACCTAGTAAAGCTGCAAAGCATAGCATGAAAATGCTATGATTGCAGTGAAAGACCTACCCTCGGGCAGAGTTACTATGGGTGGATGGATAATATATTTTGTTAACATGTCTGAAGAAGGTACAGTGTACCGAAACAGCAGTAACTAAATTATGTCTTAATAAATATGAAAAATCAAAAAAAAAACTGTAAGTTTTATTTTTATTTAATTACATAAGTAATGGATTTTCATTAAATAAACACCAACTCAATTTTTTTTATTATTGATTTCATACATCTCAATGATGGACAAATCATATTTGAAGAGAAAAATTATACGCTCAGACCGGGACTTGAACCCGGGACCCTTGGTTCTCTAGACCAAGTGCTCTACCAACTGAGCTACCTGAGCAAGTACCGATCTAAACGCAAATCTTTCTCTATATACATTGTAATTCCCATCCACCAAATGCTGTGAAGCCATGCTTCTATCTTGCAAATGGCGGCTCCATTATTAAGAAGACATATTTGGGAATTATACATTACAGCCAGTACGGCTTTTTCCAAGTTTTTATTATTGATTTCGTACATCTCAATGATGGATAAATCATATTTGAAGAGAAAAATTATACACTCAGACCGGGACTTGAACCCGGGACCCTTGGTTCTCTTGACCAAGTGCTCTACCAACTGATTTATCCATCATTGAGATGTACGAAATCAATAATAAAAACTTGGAAAAAGCCGTACTGGCTGTAATGTATAATTCCCAAATATGTCTTCTTAATAAAGGAGCCGCCATTTGCAAGATAGAAGCATGGCTTCACAGCATTTGGTGGATGGGAATTACAATGTATATAGAGAAAGATTTGCGTTTAGATCGGTACTTGCTCAGGTAGCTCAGTTGGTAGAGCACTTGGTCTAGAGAACCAAGGGTCCCGGGTTCAAGTCCCGGTCTGAGCGTATAATTTTTCTCTTCAAATATAACCAACTCAATTGATTAATTAATATATATTCTGTTTGTGGACATACATTAATATTACTGATGTGCACTTTCTGCCACAATTTATTAAACAAAATAATTTGTTATGTCAGAATAACAATATTAAAGTTTTGTAAGTGTTGTTTATGCTTCTTACTTAAAATACGTAATTGCAAATGAAGTGAAACTTCTGAGAACAAATATTAGGAAGTAGCCCCTACAGAGTGAAGGTTAAACTATTAAAACGCGTAACTGAACGGTCCTTAATTAACCAATGACCTTCTCATAAGTAATGCCACGAATGATTTCCAAATTATCGATAAATTCACGACTCACGAAGTGAGGAGTGATTTTATCCAGAGAATTTGGAAATCAAGAGTGGCATTTGTTAGGACTATTTAATGAATAAAATTAAGCTGTTTACTCACAAATCATTATTTAACTATATTTATTTTAATATATTTATATTTTTAATGTAAACGGTGATGTTTGAAAACAAATGAGAAACGATTGGTACGCTACATTTGCTTCTTTGGTTCATCACTACAACCACATCATATTATTTATTACCAAAGGATGGCAATATTGTAAGAATGTACCCTAGTGGAGAAATTTGTAACCAACATTACAGGTATTAATTAATGTCTTATGTCCTATGAAGTAAATATGTCAATTATATTTTTCTGCAACGTCATTTCCTGGAAAATAATTCGTTTAAGAAAGTGCAAACAGTGTTTTTTTTTGGTGGTATAATCAATAGCTACAAATGTTTTATATTATCTCCCGCATGCGCTATCTGCTGACATTCATGCACTATGTATACAATGTGGTTGCCGTATTTCTTACAGTGTCAGCCACTGCAAAATAATGTCATGACCTATTCAGAATGTTAAAAAGGAGATGCATTCTTTAATATGATAAACTTTAGTTGATTAGTTCGAGGCGAAACACGACTGTGATTGGTTGTAATTAAAAGATCATTGAAATGTGATTGGTCATTGACTCCCATTTGTGGCATGAGTTAAATAGTCTTCATAAATAGAGCCCGGATGTGTATGCTCTACCTCCAATGATGCCACAGGTGCATGTAAAAAAACACCACAGTTCTTCTTCAGTGAATTCCTTTTTCGGTTACTTTTTTTCACTATCACCAGATGTAATTTTGCTAATTTTACACATTCTATTGCAGCCATAATTTTTATTTCACACTTCAGTAAGCTTATCAAATGCGATTTCTGCAGTACTGTAATATTATTTCTCAAGTCCACGGGTAAAGTCCCTCTTACACATGTAAATATACACATTACGCTTATAGCCAATTGATTGCAGAGACTTTATTAATTAAAAAAAATATTAATTGATAGTTAATTCATTACTAGTAATTAACTGAAGGGAAAATCATAATTTAATACCACTTTTATGAGTAAAATATGCATTTATGCATCAAAAATCTGAAATAAGCATTTACTCCTGGAATATGCATTTAGATGCATTATCAAATCCGCTTATATTGTGTGTGAAGGGACACTTAACATGTAAATCATTTCCGCATAATTTTGAATGCATAAGACAAAACATGCATTTCGCATAAAAATCTGGTCTCTATTCATAAACGTATAGAACCCAGTACTTCATTGCTAAGCAGTTCCTGACATCCCCAGTCTTGTAGTGGGTCAAAATTACTTTCTAGGGCATATGTTTCTATTCGAAAGTTTTGCATTTCAGCTCTTCTATAAACTTTTTTCAATCTGCTGCTTCCTTTCTCAAATTGAACTATAAATAGATTGTACATAAGATGGGAATTCTTAAAAGCACGCAAAATGTGGTTCAATTTTTTCTTAAAACATATGCAGACAAAGGAATAAACTAAGTAAGCAAACTGCGTTTCAAGTTTAGATGGAAGTCAAATCGAGTAAAAATGTAAAATGTATTTATTATGTTGGTAGTGCTGATACAGGGTACAGGGTTTTTATTTCTTAAAGTCAAGAACATAAACATTCTCAGTACAGAAGCGAGGAGTAAATATGAAGAGCAGGTATCCACGTATTAATCGTAACACTATCTGGGCACTGCTGCAAAGCAATGAATGTTTTTCTTTATATATTTTTGACAATTACATTAATATAATACATTTAAAATATATATATATATATATATATATATATATATATATATATTACTAGAGCATGCCATCAAATCTTTAGACGATGAAGACGGCCTACAACTCAATGGTATTAATAAGCTGTTAGTTTATGCTGATGATGTAGTACTATTGGGCGATAACGAGGAGATAATAAAGGCCAACAAACATACTATTGAGTAACACTAAGGAATTGGGACTGGAAGTAAATAGCAATAAAACTAAATATATGGTTTCACATGGAAATGCATTATACAATGGAAATGGACAGCTAATGACAAATGAGGGTAATTTTGAGGAGGTGGCAGAATTCAAATACCTAGGAACAATAATCACAAATAGGAATGAGATGCACAAAGAAATTAAACATAGGCTCAATTCTGGAAATACGTGCTATTATGCATTGCAAAGACTTTTACGTCTCAACTTCTTTCAAAAACCGTTAAAATGAAAATATATAAAACTATTATTCTACCAGTTATATTATATGGGTGCGAATCATGGATTCTTACTTTAAGGGAGGAAAAGAGATTACGAGTATTTGAGAATAAAGTTCTTAGGTAAATTTTTTGACCAAAGAGAGATGAACAGACAGGTGAATGGAGAAGACGTGCATAACAGTGAACTACATGGTCTTTATAGGAAACCAGATATAATAAGAACAGTTAAGTCTCGTAGACTGCGATGGGCAATACATGTGACACGAGTGGGGAATGAAAGACTTGCATGGAAGCTTCTTGTAGAAAAACGAGAGGGAAAACGCCCTGTTGGTAGACCAAGAATGAGGTGGGAGAATAACATTAAATAAGATTTGAGGGAAGTAGATTATACAGGGGATGGTTGGAAAACATTAGCTCAGGATATGGATGTATGGAGAGCTTGTGTCTTTGTGGCAATGAACCTTCGGGTTCGATAGTGCAAGTGAGTTATTTATATTATATAATATATAATATTTAATACACAAGTGATCTTCTTGGTGATAAAATATTAAAATATATATACAGTCAATATGCCCATTTCACCATTAATTGGTGAAATGGGCATATTGACTGTATATATATTTTAATATATAATATGTATTATATTATAATACAGGGTGGACCGCTCGAATGGACCTAATTTCAATTGCTTGTTACTGGCAAACGGTTGAAGATAGAAACTTAAAACAACGTTCATATTACAGAAAAACTCACCAAGTTTTGATATCCAGATCACCACATCTCTATATGAGCCCCAGCAGTCACTGTGACGATATCAAAGCGATGAACAATTTCTTGCCAAGTACGTTGGAGTATGTCTTCTGGAATGTTCTCAATAGCCTCTATGGTGCGCTCACGAAGATCACGAAGGTCTTTGACTGGGGTGGTGTAAACTTTATCTTTGACATAGCCCCAGAGAAAGAAATCCAGTGGTGTTAAATCGGGAGATCTCGGGGGCCACGCGATTGGTCCTCCCCTACCAATCCAACGGCCAGGGAAAATGTTGTCCAAAGTCGTACGAACTTCATTGGACCAGTGGGGAGGAGCACCATCTTGCTGGAAAACGATGTTAGGCTGCAGTTGTTCAATTTGTGGAAAGAAGAACTGCTCCAGCATGTCAAGATATGTGGTACCACGAACAGTTTTCTCGGCGAAGAAAAACGGTCCAATGACCTTATTATGTGACAAACTGCACCAAACATTCATCTTCGGACTATCACGAACATGCTCTTGAATAGCGTGAGGATTCTCCGATCCCCAGATCCGCACATTATGCCGGTTTACCTTGCCTGACAAATGGAAAGTGGCTTCGTCCGAGAAGAAAATCTTGGTCATGAAGTCAGGATCAGCGCCGAGACGGTCCAGCATCGTATTGGCGAATTCCACTCGTTTCGGCATGTCATTCGGCTCCAGACGTTGCACTAACTGCACTTTATATGCGTGCAGTTTGAGGCGTTTGTGGACAATCCGTTGTAATGTCGATTTTGGTATTTCAAGTTCCCGCGAAGCTCTTCTTAATGACTTCCGGGGGCTTCGCTCAAATGCGGCTTGAACATTTGCTACCATTTCATCGGATGCTCTGCGACCACCACCATGCTTCTTCAACACAGATCCTGTAGCTAATAATGTATCACGCCACTTCTTTATGCTTCTAGCAGTTGGAGCATCACGGTTAAACACACGCCGGAACTCCCTTTGAACTCTAATGATTGATTTAAACTCCGCATACCACAAAACAGCTTGCGCTTTCATCTGCGGAGTCGCCATTTTCACAAACAATTAAATCTAAGAACGAGAAACGTATCTTTGTGCCATCTACCGACAGGATTCGAAACTTGGTGAGTTTTTCTGTACTATGAACGTTGTTTTAAGTTTCTATCTTCAACCGTTTGCCAGTAACAAGCAATTGAAATTAGGTCCATTCGAGCGGTCCACCCTGTATGTTTAAATATTTAAAAAGTTATTATGAAGCTGTTATTTTATGATAATGATTAGATGTGTTATTGGTCGAACGGAAGCACTCCATTGGGTAACACTAAGAAATTGGGGCTGGAAATAAACATTAGTAAAACTAAATATATGGTCACAAATAGAAATACATTATACAACGGAAATTTAAAGTTAATGACAAATGAGGGAAATTTTAAAGACTTGGCTCAATTCAATTAGGCCCCTACTTAGGAATAATAATTATAAAGAGAATGAAATTAAACGTAGGTTCAATTCTGGAAATGTAGGTCATTATACATTACAGGGTCTCGTGTTATCCCAACTTCTCTAAAAAAATTAAACTGTTAATATATAAAACTGTTATTCTCCCAGTTACATTGTAGAGATTCGAAACAATGACCCTTAGCTATAAGGGAGAAAATATTACGAATATTTTAGAATAAAGTTGGTAAGAAAATTTTTGAACCAAATAGAGACGAACATACAGGGAAATGGAGAAGACTCCAAAACAATGATCTACATGCTATTTATGGGAAACTAGGTATAATAATGCGATTATTAGAATGTGTGACTCGAATGGGAAATGAACTCCTTATACCAAAACCAGTAGGAAAGCGCCCAATAGGTAGGCCAAGGAAGAGATGGGATGTTAACATTAACTGTGATTTCAGGGAACTAAATTGTACAGAGGGTATCAATTGATTTGGTGTTTACTCGAAGAAAATCCATCATGTTTATCTATTAAATGAAACTATCAGAGTTATGTGTGATTTTCGTATTTATTTTAATAAACAACTGTTGTGAATGTTTATTGAAGTAAATATAAAAATCATGTGAAACTTTGACTTCACAGCTTTATTCAGCAGATATACAGAGAGTTACTGAAAAACATTGCCTGTGAGTTAGTTAGGTATTCATTCTAACAGGAGGTCAAAGCATAATAATCATACTCGTAAAACAAGAGTAAAATTATTTTTACGCGATAGTGCGTTTTGTCATACTTACAGCAATGGCGACCATGATTGAAAGCTCAACTTCCTACATTTCGAGGTTGTCAACCTAAATAACTATACTGTAATATTACATATTACAAAACGCGTGTGGGAAGTAAAACCACTGCCCTCTATGTCTACTAGATACAATGTATGTACAAAAATACATCCAAAAGATAAAGTGATCCCACTACAGGCCTCGGGAGGTCCTTGGGGTAGTAGGATGTTAAGGCTCCCACTTTTTCTAGACAATCGGCACGTCAGCCGGGTTGTCAGCCCTGCGTGACGGCCGCCTTTACCCCCCAGAACAAGCGTCTGGTACTCATTTCCGTTAGAGGCTGAGTCGACCCCAGGGCCATAGTGCCGCCACAAGGTTTGGGTCAGTTTAAAAATCCTGACCCCACCGGGACTTGAACCCTCGACCTTCCGGCTTGTAGCGCTGTGCTTTAACCACTACGCTACGGCGTGCCCCATTATTAAAGGTAGGCGAAAAAAATTGTTTTATGAAACAAAAAAGAAATTAGGTTTTTAAAGGACGTAAGTGATACTGCGGTCCCTGATTGTGTTTAGTTTTGAAACAAACCAATTTCATTCTCTGTTCCATTATAAAACACTTCCAAAGTGAAACTATTGGAGAATGTACTGTCAGGAACTATGGCTAATATATTAAGCGACACCTGTACTGTTCGGGTGTAAGTTAATATAGTGGAATGCGTTTTAACTTGGAAGCTAACAGAGTTGTTTTATCGTGTTATGCTGCAACATATGGCCATATATCACATGTTGTTACTACATTTCGTCCAGCCATCGCTTTACAGATTGTCTTTAAATTCGATTTTGTCTTTCTGCAACTTGTGCTAAACTTGTTACCGAATGAACAGGTTGAAACATCCCTCCATCACTTTGGCTTGTGTCATCGAATCAGCCAACTTTCCTTTCACTCAACTTACAAAGTTGTACGTCAAACTTGGAAACTTTGTGTCATCCAGTTGACTAATTAGCAAGTACGATACGTGCTACGTTATTGGAGAGTTGTAATATCAGCACAACGTCATCATGTCGCCTTAAAATGCACCTCATATGAGAGACCATAGCTGGAAAATTGGGTAATAGATGCATAGATCTTTATATGGTTAGATTTCTCATGTCAGTACCTATTTGTATGTATTTTTTTACCCTCTTGCGATCCGAAGAAAAGCTTAAGTTATAAACTCATTTTTAGCTTAAAAAGAAGACAAATATTACTGGTGAACATGATTTTTGTCTCATGAGTACCAATAGTTGTACTTAACGCAGTTTTTTTTATCGTGTTTTTAAATATGTATTCGGAATTTCTCCATCACCAACAGTTTTTTAATTTAAATTTAAATTAATGCGTTTAAATAATTATTTTTTTAATAAACGTTTTTTCGTCCATTTGTCCATTGTAAAATAAAACCAAATGAGCTAACTCAGATGGTTTCAGCTATGGAAAAGAGATATCAAGGGAAATGGAATCCTAATATGCTGGCCGATTATTGTTGCACCATCAAGAGGGATGCTCCACAGGCGAAATATAGCAGAAAATCGTCATTTCTTACTTTCTGGGTGAGTCCGAATGTTCGAATATTGTGTAGTTACGAATGTAGAAAATATTAAAGTGTTTGAAATTATAAATTCCTGTCTCTCGGAAACCTTGCGTGATGGACAAAAACCGATATCATATTTGAATTCTGGAGAAAAAATGTTCATTGCATTTTTCCAGAAACCGAATTTAAGTTACAGTAAATTATATTGTCATTTTCAGACATTCAAAATGAACAAAAGATAACGGTACTTTAGATCACAATAAGGTTGAAGGCAAAAACACATTTCTCTACTATTCATAAATGTTAACAAAATATTATCTTACCAAGAGATGTAAAAACTATTGTAAAATTTATAACAGTAGAATTAAGCGAGTGTACCTCGTCTTTTAAGGCGAATGGGTTAAGGTCCAGACGGTCTTCAAACATCTGACCAACATTATCATCATTACCATGTTCGCCATGTTTAGAATGAATGTATGCGTGAATGGCGTGTTTCGTCTTAATGTTGTTTCGTGTCGGAGGAGATCCTGGCATATAACTGATCACTCATTAGGGGATAGTCCACAACATGACCTTGTGTGATCAAAAGTATATGTGTAATCTACAGTTTAAAATCCCTCTCGGGGAAAAGAATTCTATATACTCAACCTAGGATTTAAAGAGAGATCAGGGCTTGCTTGGTTTAGGCTATGGGCATGGAGATTTCTAAAACTAAGCGACGATCACGATATGCGAATATGTCCAATGTGCGGGAGCTTTGAAGACGAGATACATATATTGGGAAAATGTGATGATTTAGAAAATTGGAGACGTCAGTTATTACCGGAAAGATTTGTAAATTGAAATCGTGAAAGATTGGCATGCTACAAGTTAATGGTAAATCCAGAAAATTTGATAAACTTGGGTAAATTTCTGGACAAAACGCGGAAAATAAGAACAACACTCATTCATGAATAAATATACGTTATCAAAATGCAATACCATTAATTCTTAATAATTATACATAATTAATGTATAATGCTATTGTATTATTATGTAATTGTAATATTATTGTGTTTTCTTTTTTGTAATTGTAATGTTATTGTTTTTCTTTATACCATTACAAATTATTACTTTATTGTAACGGACTGTCAACAGCACGTACGGCTTACTGTCCGTGCGACCCATATTTGTAAATAATATTGTAAATATCTTACTTTTTGTCTAATAAAGTCCTACTACTACTACTAAAAATCCCTCTCCCGACAGGTCGTGCCACTGTAAGGCCCGGTGGCGTGTGTCGTGTAAAAAGTACCTACAATGTGACTGGTTAATCTAAGTTAATGGGAAAAAATAATTTAAGTGATTGGAAATATAAGTAAGGAAGTAATATTTTTGTTTGGAAAGTGGTCTATCAACTTTAAATTAAATTAATTCAGTGCCGTAAGCTGGAATCATTTGAGTTGTGGCTACGTTTAACCGGGCTTAGGAATTTAACGAACTAGAAATCAGCAAAGAATAAAATGAAATTACATTGTGCTCAGCTTTCATACAAACGACAGATGTAATGGAATAAAAATACAACAGCAAGTTTTTAGAACTTGTTCTCAATCTGAATTTTATGCAGTTTTGTTTAGGTACCATTAGAATTTTACTGTTTTCCATATTAATGTGTAACTTAGATATGCATATGTATTGACAGTATATCATGGATATTTTCGGTGCTTACTTTACCTCTTCCTATCTAAGTTCTAGTTGTAATGTAAACAAACCAGATGTATGACTGCATTTTGATTGGTCGAATAATAGTTCTACGTTTAAGCGTGCAAGAAAATATAGTTCGCTCTCTAACATTTGTAATAAAGAATATAAAATAATAAAAATATATGATGATCTTGAAGAAGATTTTCGGGCTGTAGGCCGTGGTCGTGAGGCTTGTAGTTCCCCGACGCAGTCTCTGGCGAAACGTCGGGGAACTACAAGCCTCACGACCACGGCCTACAGCCCGAAAATCTTCTTCAAGATCATCATAACAAGACAACCCTTGAGGATGCCAGACGCAGTCTCTGGCAAAAGGTCGGGGAACTACAAGCCTCACGACCACGGCCTACAGCCCGAAAATCTTCTTCAAGATCATCATAACAAGACAACCCTTGAGGATGCCAGACGCAGTCTCTGGCAAAAGGTCGGGGAACTACAAGCATCACGACCACGGCCTACAGCCCGAAAATCTTCTTCAAGATCATCATAACAAGACAACCCTTGAGGATGCCAGACGCAGTCTCTGGCAAAAGGTCGGGGAACTACAAGCATCACGACCACGGCCTACATCCCGAAAATCTTTTTCAAGATCATCATAACAAGACAACCCTTGAGGATGCCAGACGCAGTCTCTGGCAAAAGGTCGGGGAACTACAAGCCTCACGACCACGGCCTACAACCCGAAAATCTTCTTCAAGATCATCATAACAAGACAACCCTTGAGGATGCCGGACGCAGTCTCTGGCAAAAGGTCGGGGAACTACAAGCCTCACGACCACGGGCTACAGCCCGAAAATCTTCTTCAAGATCATCATAACAAGACAACCCTTGAGGATGCCAGACGCAGTCTCTGGCAAAAGGTCGGGGAACTACAAGCCTCATGACCACGGCCTACAGCCCGAAAATCTTCTTCAAGATCATCATAGCAACTCCGGCCGTGAAATCTACGTGAATACAAGAAAAATATATTTTATCTAGCACATCCTTTATAGGAAGCCAGATATAATAACAGTTAGGTCTCGTAGACTGCGATGGGCAGGACATGTGGCACGTATGGAAAGAAAGACGTGCTTGGAAGGTTCTTGTAGGAAAACCAGAGGGAAAACGCCCAGTTGGTAGACCAGGAATGAGGTGGGAGAATGACATTAACTATGATTTGAGGGAAGTAGATTATACAGGGGCTAATTGGAAAACATTGGCTCAGGATAGGGATATATGGAGAGCTTATGTCCACGCGGTCATGAACCTACGGGTTCGATAGTGCCAGTGAGTTAGTTTGAAGAACGTTATAGTTTGACAGTCCCTAACATAGGGCGGAAGGGATTTCAATGTTCTGGCGAGTGAAACTTTAAAAGATAATGAATAATACACAGTGTGATGAGGAGGGATATAAAGGACAATGTGCTAATGGGATCGAATGTCAATAGAACAAGTACTTAGCTCGAAATTAGTATAGACTATTTAACTCATGCCCCAAATGGGAGTCAATGATCAATCATATTTTAATGATTTTTTACTTACAACCAAGCACAGTTGTATTTCGCCTAAAATTTACCAACTAAAGTTTATCATAATAAAGAAAGCACCTCCTTTTTAACATTCTGAATAGGTCATATCATTATTTTGCAGTGACTAAAAATTCGTCTACCAGATTGTATATAAAGTGCATGAATGTCAGCAGAAAGCGCATGCAATAAATAATATAAAAACATTTGTAACAATTGATTATACCACACAAACACTGTTTGCACTACCTTAAACGAATTATTTTCCAGGAAATGACGTTGCAGAAAAATATAATTGACATATTTACATCGTAGGACATCAAATTAATTAATACTTGTAATGTTAGTTATTAATTTCTCCACTGGGGTGCATTTTTACAATATTGCGATCCTTTGGCAATAAATAATGTTATTATTTGGTTGCAGTGATGAACAAAGGAAGGAAATGAAGCGTAACAATCGTTTCTCATTTGTTTTCAAACATCGCCGTTTACATGAAATATGTAAATATTTTAAAACAACTATAGTTAAATAATGATTTGTGAGTAAACAGCTTAATTTTATTCGTTAAATAGTCCTAACAAATGTCACTCTTGATTTCCAAATTCTCTAGATAAATTCACTCCTCACTTCGTGAGTCGTGAATTTATCGATAATTTGGTAATCACCCGTGGCATTACTTATGATAAGATCGTTGAAGATTTGTAAAAACATATTTTCTTGAAAACAACCTCAATGGCTTCACACTTTCGCGTAAACATAGCCGAATCTCCTTTTATATTAAAATCTCTATGGCATTGGACGATAAACCTATAAGGATTAAGAAAAGTTTGCCTGGAATTTGCTATTCATAACTTTGATGAAGTTGGTGTATTTAACGAGTTTGAAACTTTATGTGTACACATTAGTGTCAAACACAGCTGTTAGACCCCCGTCTCCTGCCCCTTGGTTCTGCTCTCTTGTTTGTGATATTTCAATTTTGGTTTCTCAATTCTCAGCTTTCCCCAGGGTTAAAGTTCCTCTGTCCCTAAGTTACATGAGGTTGTGTTAGTTTTTTACGAAGTTACGTAATTTAACCGTCATTAGTAGAGCTAGGATTGTTACGTATTAAAGGTATGATTTCAACTAGTATATTGAGATGTTAGACTTCTGACTGCCTTTTGTTTTGGTTTGACATACAAACATTGAATAGTATAAGATAATTTAGTCTTCTGACTGTCATTTGTATTCGTTTCACACACAAAAAGTTGAATAGTAACATGAGAAGTTAGACTTCTGACTGCCGTTTGTTTTGGTTTCACACACAAACAGTTGAATAGTATAATAGATCTTAAAAAAGACTCATTAATTTATGAAAGTATAATGAGAAGTTCTGACTGTCTTTTGTTTTGGTTTCACACACAAACAGTTGAATAGTGTAATGAGAAGTTAGACTTCTGTCTTTTTTTTTTTTGGTTTCACACATAAACAGTTGAATAGTATAATGAGAAATTAGACTTCTGTCTTTTGTTTTGGTTTGACATACAAACAGTTAAATAGTATAATGAGAAGTTAGACTTCTGGCTCTAGTTTGTTTTGGTTTCACATACAAACAGTTGAATAGTATAATGAGAAGTTAGACTTCTGGCTGTCTTTTGTTTTGGTTTCACACACAAACAGTTGAATAGTATAATGAGAAGTTAGACTTCTGTCTTTTGTTTTGGTTTGACATACAAACAGTTAAATAGTATAATGAGAAGTTAGACTTCTGGCTCTAGTTTGTTTTGGTTTCACATACAAACAGTTGAATAGTATAATGAGAAGTTAGACTTCTGGCTGTCTTTTGTTTTGGTTTCACACACAAACAGTTGAATAGTATAATGAGAAATTAGACTTCTGTCTTTTGTTTTGGTTTGACATACAAACAGTTAAATAGTATAATGAGAAGTTAGACTTCTGGCTCTAGTTTGTTTTGGTTTCACATACAAACAGTTGAATAGTATAATGTTAAGTTAGACTTCTAACTGTCTTTTGTTTTTTTCACATACAAACAGTTGAATAGTATAATGAGAAGTTAGACTTCTGACTGTCTTTTGTTTTGGTTTGACATACAAACAGTTGAATAGTATAATGGGAAGTTAGACTTCTGTCTTTTGTTTTGATTTCACACACAAACAGTTGAATAGTATAATGATAAGTTAGACTTCTCTCTGTCTTTTGTTTTGGTTTCACATACAAACAGTTCAATAGTATAATGAGAAGTTATACTTCTCACTCTCTTTTGTTTTAGTTTCACATACAAACATTTGAATAGTATAAGAGAATTTAGACTTCTGACTGTCTTTTGTTTTGGTTTCACACACATCAATTAAATAACATATACTATCTGTATTGCAACCGTATCTATTATTAGACTATAAGATAATTAGGCGATTTTTGATTAAACAAAGTAATGCCACGAGTGGTTTCCAATTTATTTAGAGGATTTGGAAATAAAGAGTGGCATTTGTTAGGACTATTTAACGAATAAAATTAAGCTGTTTAGTCACAAATCATTATTTAAATATAGTCATTTAAAAATAGTAATATATTTAATGTAAACGGCGATGTTTGAAAACAAATGGGAAATGTTTGGTTTTGCTTCATTTGTTCATCACTGCAACATGATCATATAATTTTTTGCCAAATATTATCGCAATATTGTAAGAATGCACCCTAGTGGAGAGAAAATGAAACACATCAAACTGTATATTATAACCAACATTATAGGTTATTGATTTATTTATTTAGGAAACAACTCAGTAAAATCACTATTTAAATACACAAATTATTGAACACATAAGCTACCACACCTACACAATTCCCTAGTAAAGCTGCGAGCATAGCATGAAAATGCTATGATTGCAGTGAAGAACCTGCGTTCGGGCAGAATTACTATGGATGGATTGAACACACAATTATCAAATGTGTAGTTCGAAGGAATCTGTTCATTATTTGCTATATTCAACGTATTTATTGGAGAGTCAGTCACTGCAAAATAATACCTTTTTATTTTGGTACTCAAAATTCGATAATTATCGAGGTGGAGCACGACTGTGATTGGTTGTAAAACAAAATTAGTTGAAACGTAATTGGTCATTGACTCCCATTTAGGGCATGAGTTACATAGTCATAAAACTTAACAATCAATTTCCCAAAAGTTTTAATCTTGTTAGTTACCAAGTTTTGTGAACTAGTGCCTCAATTATTGGACTTACATTGCTGTGCTTATATCACTTGAGTTATGACCTCGTGAAGGTGTAAATAAGTTGGAAGTCCAATCACGTTGGAGTGTGTTTTAAATTAACGAAATTAGCTACAAATTTAGACACAATGGACAATACAAGATTACCCAAAAAGATGAACACCTACAAACCACATGGAAGAAGATCTTTCGGACGGCCAAGGAAACGATGGAATTGAGACCGGAACAGGTCGCATTAACCTAATCCTGGAAAGGAAGAAGAAGAAGAAGAAATTAGCAACTGTGTTTGTGAGATAGATAACATACTTATATGCTGAGACTTAGTTACCAATTTTTTTCACAACACTGATTTCGCTCATCACAAAGCTCTGTAGAATGCTGGAAGTAATTCCTAGAGTCGCATTTACCCATTCTACTAAATGACTGGTCCAGGTCTTATCTCTGAGACACAGTAAATCGTCGAGAAAATTCCTTTAACTTGAGTGGGAAGAGAGATTGCCATTTCTCCACACATTCACACACCCACACCCACACACCCACACCCACACCCACAGGTACTGTAATTCAGAATCAAATCCTAGCAGGAAAAAATCAAAACTTAAAAGTAGACGTAATATCCACACGTCCAAAATAAGGAATTGAATGGAGAAGACTACATAACAGTGAGCTAAATGATTTTTATAGGAAATCAGATGTGATAAAAACTTTAAGTCTCGTAGACTGCATTTGGCAGGACATGTGGCACGAATGGGGAATGGAAGAGGGACTTGGTAACTACTTGTAGAAAAACAGAGGGAAATCTCATAGTAGATAGGCCAAGAATGAGGTGGGATGATTTGAAGGAAATAAATTATGCATGTGATACGAATGGGGAATAAAAGAAGGACATGAAAACTCCTTATGGGGAAACCAGAGGGAAATCGCACTGTAGGTGGACCAAGAATGAGGTGGGGAAATAAAATTGACCATGATTCGAGGGAAATAAATTATACATATGATACGAATGGGGAATAAAAAAAATACATGGAAACTCCTTTACAATAAATTATAAAATCATGTTGTTTGCCCTTTAGTAAGTACTTACTTACTTACTCACTGGCATATCGAACCCGTAGGTTCATGGCCGCGGGGACATAAGCTCTCCATACATCCCAATCCTGAGCCAATGCTTTCCAATCATTCCCTGTATAATCTACTTCCCTCAAATCATAGTTAATGTTGTTCTCCCACCTCATTCTTGGTCTACCAACTGGGCGTTTTCCTTCTGGCTTTCCTACAAGAAGCTTCCATGCACGTCTTTCATTCCCCATACGCGCAACATGTCCTGCCCATCGCAGTCTACGAGACTTAACTGTTCTTATTATATCTGGCTTCCTATAAAGACCATCCCTAATTTTTTAAAACATTTAATTACGTGAAAATTAATAGAAATTGTATCAAGGAATTATGGGAATATCACTGAAATAGCCATCTTTACCCTACCTAAGCACTCATTCGTGAAAAACCTGGCAAGATAAATGTTGACCTCCATTTAAAAGCATCTCTTTAAGCTTGAATGACCAGCAGGGTAATCCAGATGAGACTTCATCACAATGTAGCAACGCCAGCACACAGACGAAGGAAGGAGAGAGAGAGAGAAAGAGAGAAAGAGAGAGAGAGAGAGAGAGAGAGATGAATACTGCTGCTCTAATTAGATACAAGCGCTGGCCGTTGTGAGGTAATGAGAAATGCTCTTTTGAGTTCAAATGAGAGATGACGCTGAAAAACTGAATTTCTATCCTGAAAAAAATATTCCAGACCTCTTTTTTAAGTGAATATTTGTTCGTTTATTCTAGATGGATTAAAAGTTATTTAATTCAGCTGGAAAGACAATTGAAGGCAAATTTTGAAGCGATCCTACAGTTTCTAACCAGAACAATTTTAATTTAAAGTACACATGGATATAAGTGTGGGGTTTCTCTGAAGTGCACTTAATCATAGCTGTCTTGAGTATGGAGGACTGAAACATCACCTATTAATTCTCTTATTCCACGAAATAAATCCACAAATTTAATAGTACTGCATGTTACAACATCCACACACTCTATTGAATAACAGTAAGAAATTGACGCTGAGAGTAAACATCAATAAAACCAAATATTATGCTGATGATGTACTACTTGTACAGACTCTAATAATGCCACACTTCGACTACTGCGACATATTACTGACTAATCTAACAACTGATCTATCTGACAGACTACAGCGTGCTCATAATGCGTGCATTCGATTTATCTCCAATCTCCGTCGTTGTGACCACGTGTCTCCTTCATTTCAGGCCTTATCATGGCTACGCCTAAATGACAGAAGAACTTCACATTCAGATACCTTACTATTCCAAATTCTGCACACATATTTACTAAGTTATTTAACAACACGTTTTCAAAATTTATCGGCTCATCACAATTTAGGAACAAGATCACAAGACTCTTCTTTACTTTTGATACCACAACACAGGACCTGTCTATACTCTGAATCTTACACAATATCTATGACTAGAGTATGGAACTCACTTCCCAGTCATGTCAGGGACTGTCAATCGCTATCTTTATCTAAATCCAAATTAACTGATATCTTAAGTTAGACACAATGAAAACATTAACTGTATAACAACTGTATAGAGCATTCCATTAATAATCATCTAGGAAGCTACTTACTTTATTTTACATAATTTAAATTTTATTATATTCTATATTTTTGTTAGTATTTGCTAGTATTAGATCACATCATCTTTGTATTTTGTTTAGTCTGTATTTTAATATCTTAAAATTGTAATATGTATGTAATTTTTTGTATAATTCTACTATTCGCTGGTTGAGTGGAAGAGAAGGCCTTATGGCCTTAACTCTGCCAGCTAAAATAAAGCTTTATTATTATTATTATTATTATTATTATTATTATTATTATTATTATTATTATTATTATTATTATTATTACTATTAGCAGATAGCGAAGGGATACTAAAGGACAACACACACTATTGAGTAACACTAAGAAATTAGGACTGGAAGTAAATATCAATAAAACTAAATATATGGTCACACGTAGAAATTCAGTATATAATGGAAACGGACAGCTAATGACAAATGAGGGAAATTTTGAGGAAGTGGCTGAATTCAAATACCTAGGAACAATAATCACAAATAGGAATGAGATGCACAAAGAAATTAAGCATAGGCTCAATTCTGGAAATGCGTGCTATTATGCATTGCAGAGACTTTTGATGTCCCAACTCCTTTCAGAAAACGTTAAGCTGAAAATAATATAAAACTATTATTCTACCAGTTATATTATATGGGTGCGAAACATGGACTCTTACTTTAAGGGAGGAAATGAGATTACAAGTTTTTGAGAATAAAGTACTTAGGAAAATGTTTGGACCAAAGAGAGATGAACAGACAGGTGAATGGAGAAGAATTCATAACAATGAACTACATGGTCTCTATAGGAAGCCAGATATAATACGAACAGTTAAGTCTCGTAGACTGTGATGAGCAGGACATGTTGCACGTATGAGGAATGAAAGATGTGCACGGAAGGTTCTTGTAGGAAAGCCAGAGGGAAAATGCCCAGTTGATAGACCAAGAATGAGGTGGGAGAATAACATTAACTATGATTTGAGGGAAGTAGATTATACAGGGAATGATTGGAAAGCGTTAGCTCAGGATAGGGATGTATGGAGAGCTTATGTCCGCGCGGCCATGAACCTACGGGTTCGATAGTGCCAGTGAGTAAGTAATTATATGGTAATACACAGAAATGGACGACAAATGTGGGAAATTTTGAACAAGTGGCCGAATTCAAATACCTAGGAACAATATTCACAAATAGGAATGAGATGCACAAAGAAATTAAACATAGGCTCAATTCTGGAAATGCATGCTATTGTGCATTGCAGAGACTCTTGTTATCCCAACTTCTCTAAAAAAAACATTAAACTAAAAATGTATAAATATTATTCTACCAGTTATATGGATGTGAAACATGGACTCATACTTTAAGAGGGGATAAATTATTACGAATAAATGTTTAAACTCTGTTTGGTGGAGGAAAAATATTACAAAAAATAGAAAATTTCAAATATATGAAACCATAATTCAGAGCATTTTAGCATATGGTGCTGAAGTCTGGCAAATTCCTACCAGGGAAATGAAAAGAATTTTAAATACAGAAATGGAAGTTATAAGAAGATCAGCTGGAAAATCTAGAATGAATAGAATACGAAATAAAGAAATAAGGGAAATTATGGGTGTACAAGAGGAGCCGGACATCATAGGCATTACAGAAAAGAAAAGATTACAGTGGTATGGTCATGTCAAAAGAATGCCAGAGCAAAGGTTGCCTAAAATTGTTACGGAATGGATCCCAATAGAAAGGAGGAAGAGAGGAAGACCGAAGAAAACTTGGATAGAAGGGATACAAGCAGCTATGAATATCAGGGGATTTGAGGAAGATCAATGGATGGACAGAGAGGAATGGCGTTTGGTTTCCGGAAGACCGCGGCAGCTGCCATGATACCGGATGATGACGATGATGATGATGATGATAATATTATACAGGATTGCACAATACAGAGATGAATGAATGGACCACATTAATAATCATTCATAGTGTTCTGCTCAAGGTCTTTCACTGCAAACTCAGCATTCTCCACTCTTTCCTTAACTCGTCTTTCGTTTTTGTATCTGCATACAAACCATTTATTTTAATATTGTCTATCACCTGATGTCTTTTTCTGCCTCTAACTATCTTTCCGTTGACCATTCCTTCTAGGGCATCCTTCAGCAGGCAGTTTCTTCTTAGCCAGTGGCCAATCCCAATTTCTTTTCCTCTTCTGTCACCCACTCTGTCTAGCACATCCTTATTTATTACGTTGTCCATTTTATACATTCCATTCGTCTCCATATCCACATCTCAAAAGCTTCCAGTCGCTTTTCCTCATTCCGTCGTAATGTCCAAGTCTCTGCACCACACAATGCTACACTCCACAGAAAGTACTTCATTAGCCTCTTCCTTAATTGTTCTGCCAAAAGTCCGCAGAAAATGCTTCTCTTCTTGTTGAAAGCTTGTTTTGTCATTGCTATCATCTGCTTTACTACAGTTCATGTTACTACTGATAGTACAACCCAAGTATTTGAAGCTCTCCACTTGCTCAATGGTCTCATCTTTAATCCTCATGTTTATCTTCCTTGGTTTCTTTCCTATAATCATGGCCTTCGTCTTATTTATATTTTATCTTCATCCCATAATCCTCACACTTATCGATTAGCTCCATCAGCATGTTCCTCAGTGCCATTGCATCTTCTGCTAGCAAAGCCATATCATCAGCAAATCTTATGCACTTTATTCTTCTTCCTCTCATGTTTACACCTCTCGTATTGCTGAAGCAGTTCTTCATTAGGTCTTCCAGGTAGATGTTAAAAAGAGTAGGTGATAGAGGACAACAATAGAATTCCGAAACCGATTATTCATTACAAACCCCTATAGTCCATGAGGGCTAAAGTGTCTAGAATATTTTAGAAAGAGAAAGAGAGTACTCACCATCTTCTTTCTCACTCATACGCATATCTCTTCACTGTGACAGCGGTAGGGCAGACACTCCCTGCAGTGAACATAGATAAGTGGTGGCATTCCCTTCTTCTACAAGATTCTTCATGGCAAGTTTCTATGTCTTCATTTTCATTGTCATGGTTCGTCGGGATCGTCTAAATGTATTTCAAACCGATCATTAATTTCGTCCATTAAACCGTCTGTCTGCCAATATGGACTCTTCAATTTTTCAGTGTGTTCCACACGCTCTGCAATCACTGTTAACAGGAGCACTCTGAACCAGTCGCCAATGACAAAAATTACCTGACACAAATTGATCGACGGAATGTGGGGGGGTGTGTGGGGGGGAGGTGGAGTTTTTATAGCATTCCTACGTAATTTTACACGGGTAGCCAACATTGTGTTTTGCGAAGGGTTGGAAGAAAAGTTATCTAGACAAGGATAGCAGAAAATCATGCCAAACTTAGTCCTTTTACACTATGCCCCCGCCCCCACGGACAGATGTTGGAAAGACCCAGTAAAATGATGGACAGATCAATTTCTAGTATGAAGATCGGGAATCGATCTTAAGATCTAATCCTTGAAGCTGATGATCGTGACGATGATATGAAAAATAAATTAATACAATGTCTTTAATTAACTATTTTCTCTAACTGTTAATTAAATGTGATAAATGCATATGTGTATGTAAGCTATACATGGACAGCAGGCCCAGTAGAAAACTAAGAATAATAATGGCAAGTTCCTACTTTACAACAGAAATGTTCCGTTGTTGTTACCAGTTTAACTGGACAACTTGCTTCGGACTCCCCCCCCAATTTGAGTCCATGTTTATTTCCGCCATTGACAGACATATATAATGCATGAACTTGCCCATGTGGCTGGCCACACACTCCACATACACACATCGGCTACTGGGAGCTTAGTAACCGCTAGTGATTAGAGACTGCCACTTCAAAGGAACATCTCTAACTGCTGCCCCGAAAACGTCAAGATTAAATCACTTACTTAAAAGTCTCCTTTCATTACACAATTACTACATGCATACTTATTTACTCACTAACCCGTAGGTTCATGGCCGCGCGGACATAAGCTCTCCGTACATCCCCATCATGAGCCAATGCTTTCCAATCATTCCCTGTATAATCTACTTCCCTCAAATCATAGTTAATGTTGTTCTCCCACCTCATTCTTGGTCTACCAACTGGGTGTTTTCCCTCTGGCTTTCCTGCAAGAGGCTACCATGCACGTCTTTCATTCCCCATACTTGGAACATGTCCTGCCCATCGCAGTCCACGAGACTTCCGATTTCCGATTGAGGGTCTTTCCACTTTTCAGCGGTTGCCCTTTTACCAGCCGGCTGCTGGCCCTTCACATCCACATGTGTCAATCACAGAGGTAGATGATGAACAGCCAGTGTAGGGGTGACATGTGGTTAGCATGTCGAGTCCCCCACCCGTTATAGCTGGTTCCTCAACCTGGAGCCGCTACTTATTGTAGCTACCCAAATGCCTCACGATGCTGGGTGGGCACCGGTCCCATACTGGCCGAAATACCATGAGAAAATTTCTTCCCCCATGGAGACTCGAACCAGCGCAAGTCCCGTAGCTCTGCGCCAAGGCTTCCTACCTTAACCGCTCGGCTACGGCGCGGGACGTCTACGAGACTTAACTGTTCTTATTATATATGGCTTCCTATAAAGACCATGTAGTTCATTGTTATGTAGTCTTCTCCATTCACCTGTCTGTTTATCTCTCTTTGGTCCAAAATTTTCCTAAGAACTTTGTTCTCAAAAACTAGTAATCTCCTTTCCTTCCTTAAAGTAAGAGTCCATGTTTCGCACCCATATAATGTAACAGGTAGAATAATAGTTTTATATATTTTCAGTTTAACGTTTTTTGAAAGGAATTGGGACATCAAAAGTCTCTGTAATGCATAATAGCACGCATTTCCAGAATTGAGCCTATGTTTAGTTCCTGGCTTAATCCAAACATATCATAATCTTTCTTTTTTTCGTTTTTATTGTTTTGCCCGCTTTTCTAAAACCAATGTAAAACCTCAGAAAACATCGTGATGTAATTGAAGAATTTTTTTCTTGTGACTGTCCTTGAAGAAAATTTCTATATTTTGCGTGTTTATCATCATCATCTTAATCAACAATCACGGATTAAGACCATGTGGCTTGTTCCTGTCTCATAGATTCTCATTCAAAAATTTGAATCCATCTCTTTTTCGGTCTACCAACATTCCTATCTCCTCTCGATTTGTAATTAAGTAAAATTTTGTATTCCAATCTCATCTGAAATAAGCTCTCCATAAGTCCCTATCGTCCACCGCTGTGGTCTCTAGGTAGCGTGCTGCCTTGTCACGCAGCGTGCCCGGGTTCGATCCCTAGTCGGGGCAGTTTTTCTGGGTGAGGTTTTTATCAGGGTTTTTCCTCACCTGTAAGACAAATGTCAGGAAAACTTTAACGCCCAAACGTTCCCCGAAATCATATGGTCATTATCATCATCACCATCATCATCCTTGACCGGTGTGGAAAGAAACGGGAAGCTACCACACCTACAATTCCCTAGTAAAGCTGCAAGCATAGCATGAAAATGCTATGATTGCAGTGAAGGACCTGCCTTCGAGCAGAATTACTATGGATGGATGGATTATCATCACCATCAGCATTATCATGTAGATCTTGTATTAATTTTCGTGTTTGCTTAAAAAGTTAAAAATTAAATTGTACCTGTTGGTAGGTGCCGTCGTCCTCAACTTTGTTAAAATATGTATATAAAATTAACTGGAGCGGTTTCGGAAGTTATCTTCCATCTTCTGCAGGTTGAGCTTCTGCTACTCGTTTTTGTTGTGTATGGTGATGTATACTGTACTGCTACAAACAATTGGAGTATACATCACCTTACACAACAACAACTAGTTGCAGAAGTTCAACCTGCAGAAGATGAAAGATAACTTCCGAAAGCGCTCCAGTTAATTTTATATACAATACTAGAAGTCCCGGCCACGCGTTGCGTTTGGCTAAGGTCTACGTTACCCCTATAAACTTATGTTGCTGTTCTTTCAGCCAGATTACTTAAAACTCAACCTTATACACGAAAAATAATAATATTGCAAAATAAAATAAGCACTGAGCGCACTTAAAGTAGGAAATAATTTTGTTTAAAATATTTGTTACTTCAAATTTAAAAATCGCGGTTGCAACCAAAAAAGCACAGCCATCTGGATCTCTCTTTGTTAAACTAATAAACCACATTAATTACTTTACCAAATTACCTTACACCGCCATCTGTTAGAATCATATGGAACTCACAGATAATTATAACTCTTTGTTAAATAATAAGCAAATAATTTGCAATAAAAAATAATGCGACTATAAATTTAGTTATAAACTACCCTAAGTGTCAAGTTGGATCAAACTGCACACAGTGTGCAAAATTTTATTAAAATCGGTTCAGTAGTTTAGGATTCCATTGCGGACAAACAACGTGACACGAAATTTTTATATACTCGTATTAAGATTTAACAAAGTTGAGGACGAAGGCACCTACCAACAGGTACAATTTAATTTTTAACTTTCATCATATGACTTCACCTCAACGGAATTTGATATGAATTTTACTAGTATTGATCCTTAAAAAGGATATAGAGCATATTTTTGCAGAATGGATAATTCTTGAAAATGTACTAGGCATGAAAAAATTGGTAGTGGTAGAACGATACAGTACCATTTAACACATGACATGGATATTGAATTACTGCGGCTAAATTGCATCTTATTAGCTGTGCATTAAGTATAAATTGTTCGCATTTCATGTATGAAATTCCATTCCACACGTGCTGTTATGATATCGTATGCATTGATATTGATTTCATACTCAGTGGATACACACGTGCTTGTAGTATGTGCTATCCTCTCACCATTAGATTAAAAAAAAGACTATTTGTGTGTGAGAAAGCTTTTTAATTACCATTCTGTGGTCTCCGTTAAACTTGCAACAATAATTCCATTGAAAATGTTCGTAATAAATGTAAAATGAAAGTTAATTCAAGCTTTATGTAAGGGATAATAAATTTAACAAAGAAGACCCACTAATTGCTTTGCTGTGTCCAATTAAATAATATAGTAGTACAGTTTTGTAAATTATTTTAAATTGGATTTACTAAAGCTTAATATAAAATATAATAAAATTATATAAAGCCTAATTGCAAAGATAATTTGTATCTTAGTGTTACCAACCTGCCCACTTTGTAAGTTTAATAAACTAGATTATGTGATCAAATATCCCTCTTTGCTGTTTTGTATTAGTTTTGTTCTTTAGCATAATTTTAATAATACGTGGCCATTCAGAAAGAAGGAACAGACTTCAAACATTTATTTCTTCCAAACTACAAAAAAATAGAAACACAATTCCAACGTTTGTGGAAAGAGAAAAGTTGACATTTCACTATTTTATGCATTCAATATAAGCACAGCCCACCGCTGTGGTCTCAATGTAGAGTGCTGCCTTGTCACGCAGCGGGCCCGGGTTCGAGCACCGGTCGGGGCAGTTTTTCTGGGTAAGGTTTTTATCGGAGTTTTTCCTCACCTGTAAGACAAATGTCAGGAACACTTTAAGGCCCAAACTGTCCCCGAAATCATACGGCCATCATCATCATCATCATTATCATCACCATGCTTCACCGGTGTGGAAAGCAACGGGAAGCTACCACACCTACAATTCCCTAGTAAAGCTGCAAACATAGCATGGAAATGCTATGATTGCAGTGAAGGATCTGCCTTCGGGCAGAATTACTACGGATGGATGGAATATAAGAGTACCATGTCTTACACGACAAATATAAAAAAGTGTATATTATCCTTTTTTAAAATTATTTTCCACTGAGAATAATTAATATTTTAATTACAAATAAATAAACGTTTTTTCAATCAAAACATGAATTTATTAAGTCGGCGTTTCAATCTCCTTATGTGAGATTGAAACGTCGACAGAATAAATTTATGCTTTGACTGAGATAACGTTTGTTTCTTTGTAATTATAATAAAAAAGTGTATAATTTCTTCACACACGAATCAGCTCGTCTCTAGTTATCGAATTTATTGCTTCCAAAAGCGATGTCTCAGATTTTCAAGAGTGTCAGGCATAGGGGGCATAAAAAGACGGTCTTTTACGTATCACCACAGATAAAAACCACATGGGGTTAGGTCGGGTGATCTGGGAGGCCACCGGCGATGAAGTTGATCTTCTGCTCCTCCTCTTCCAACCCAACGTCCTGTTTTGTCGCCATTTTAATACAAACAGCATGATAAGCAACAACGCCAATGCGGCCGTGAACAGAACTTCAAACATTTCTCTTTACAGGAACGTTGAAATTGTGTTTATATTTTTTGTAGTTTGGAAGAAATAAATGTTTGAAGTCTGTTCCTTCTTTCTGAATAGCCCTGTATTATACAGGATTATGTAATTTGGGTATTCGTGTGCTGTGCGTGAAGTAGGCTTATACATGTTTTAAACTGACCGGTAGATTCAAGAGTGCGCGGACATGAGTTTTCCATACATCCCTATTATGAGTTAATATTTTCCAATCACCCCTGTATAATCTACTTCCCTCAACTCGTGGTTAATGTTTTTCTCTCACCTCATTCTTGGCCTACCTCTGGTCGCTTTCCCTATGGTTTTCCTACAAGGAGAGTTTGCATCGAAGTCTACGAGACTTAAGTGTTCCTATTGTTACGTGTCGCGCATAGCGAAGTTTGAATTGCGCGGGCGAGTCGCACCTGGTGAGTTAGATCACCCGCAAGCCGGCAGAATTGTCTGGAGTGTGTTCTATCGGTCTCTCTCTCTCTCTCTCTCTCTCCCCTTTGGAGAAGGATCCATGTCTAGAGGATTCTGGGCGCCGAAATTGCGCGAAACCATTTCCAGAGCTTTCCTCCCGCTTATATAAAGAGCGATGGAGAAGGTCAGCCAGTCAGCTTTGCGATCGTCTTGTGTTGGACGGAGAGAGGTTAATTGCAAGAGAAACTGTGAGGAAGTACTGTGTCTGTAACTGTGCATATCTGATAAACTTTAAAAGAAGAATAATTGGGAGATAGAATTGTAATTGAAGATTTATTGATAATCGTTAGAAGAGAATAATAATAATAATAATAATAATAATAATAATAATTGTATTGTAAGCCCATGTTTTCCCTTTACAGACATTTAGGCGCTCTCCCCCTACAGGGAAGAATTTGAACCATACTAATTTAGTTACACTTGTTTTCGTATAGATGTCATTTTGAGTGATCCGTGGTCAGCGCTCCGCCTCATACTGACATCTAGGAAACCAAGGTAGTACTAGGACGGGAAAATTCGGTAAATTTTGCTTAGAGGCCTTTCCATTCAGGCTTAAGGATTTTTTACGAGCCTAAAAATCTTCAGAGTCGGGAACCACGGCTTTAAAGTCCCTCCCGGAGGGCTTGCTCCTTGGATTTTTCCGTCCTAAAAATCCATCGACTCCGGCCGGGTTTGAACCCGCGACCCTCGGGACCAGAGGCAAGGAGCATAACCACTAGTCCACCGCGCCCAATAATAATAATAATAGTAATCGTAATAATAATAATAATAATAATAATAATAATAATAATAATAATAATAATAATAATAATAATGATAATAATGTTTTATTTATTCTGCCAGAGTTAAGGCCATAAGGCCTTCTCTTCCACTCAACCAGCACAAATACAAATAAATATTTGACAAATATAGATATACACTATACTAATTATAAACAGTTAAACATACATTTTAATGTAGCAATGTTTATTTAATGTACAAACAAACATTTTATACGATAATAACAATAATAATAGTGTATAACTGTAGGCTTTCACGGCCGGCGTCTTGATCCCTATTAGGTTCGTCTTCCGGGCATATAGGCCGTGGTCCAGTCGTTCTTCTACTCGACGTTTCGTCTACTGCTGCGGTAGACATCATCAGGAGATACTGCGTGCTCTCTGTGAACTCCTTAACTGTTGAGGAGTTCACAGAGAGCACGCAGTATCTCCTGATGATGTCTACCGCAGCAGTAGACGAAACGTCGAGTAGAAGAACGACTGGACCACGGCCTATATGCCCGGAAGACGAACCTAATAGGGAATAATAATAGTAATAATAATAGTAATAATAATAATAATAATATAAACATGATAAATTATACGAGAAACACCAATTAATATATGTGCTTAACAAGCGGCTCGCTTTGTTTCCCGGCAGCTGTTATATGTTATTAAAATACAAAGATCTCGACTGCAGCGACTACCACGATGTTGCCACATTGCTATTCTTCCCTCAGTTTCAATTAAAACTCGGAACGTGGAGCAGTCGATCCGGTTTTAAAATTGTATACCGTAATTAATTGTTATAATTATCAGTGATGTAATGTGATGTGTAGGCCTAGCTCGAATAATAATACAATGTCTACACATTAGCCTATATTTATTTAATATATAAGTGATTTCAACATGTGGTGGCCATGGGAAAATGTTTCAGACCGAACAGTTAATAATAATAATAATAATAATAATAATAATAATAATAATAATAATAATAATAATAACAATAATAATAATAACAATAATAATAATAACAATAATAATAATAATAATAGTAATAAATAATAATAATATTTTCAGCATGATATATGAATATGAAATTTACGTAGACCTACAAGCTATATAATGTAGGAATTAAATTATTAAATAAAATCATCATCATCATCATAGTACATTCAGGAATTTAGGCCATTTGTTGACCTGTTTCGGCCTCAAGAGAAACACCATCCAGAAGTCTTTTGAGTGGACGTCCTGGTCTTCTTCTTCCTGCAGGTTGATATCTTAACATTTGTTTGGGTATTCTGTGATCTTCCATTCGATGAACATGTTGCATCCATCTTGACTTATAATCAGAAATTTTGTTTTCTAAAGATTCCATGTGTAATTCTTCTAAGATGTCTTCATTTTTTTTGTGATCTAGTAGTGTGTATCCTGCAGTCCTCCGAAGATATCTCATTTCAGCAGATCTAAGTCTCTGTATATCCTTCTGTTTCAACGTCCATACTTCGCTACCATACAAAAGAGTTGGAAGAGCCAGTGTTTTATACACATTCAGTCTTGAATGCTTTTGGACTAACTGTGGCTTGAAGATAGAATTTATTAACCCTAAAATTCTTAAAAATTTAGATATTTTTGCATTTACATCCTTTTCTTCTTCATATGAGAAATTGCAACCTAGATATGTAAAATTATTCACCTGCTCCAAAATGTTATTGTCCAGTACAATTTTACTTCTGACAGGATCTACACCTTGAAATGCCATAATTTTTGTCTTTTCTGTAGATATCTTTAATCCATATTCTTCTGTAATTTTGTTAAGTTCATACAGACCTTTCTGTAGATTATCTTCGGAATTTGCTATTATTATTTGGTCATCTACAAACAATAGGGTGTAATAAAATAAATATAGTAATATAATGTACGGTTAAAATCTATATTATAGTTACCTTGTAGTCCGTCTCCTCGACTTAAGTTCTTTTAAAACTCTGTAGGCCTTTCGGGACTAGTCCCATCATCAGCAGAATGCATTAGGTCCGTTCTTGTTGACCCTTGTTGAAGCACTGACTTGGTTGTGAAAATTTTGTACAGAGGATTGTGTGTATTCATTGAGAATCAGGTTGTTGTTGATTTCTCTTAGGATTGCGATTTCCTCCAGTATATTTATTCTCGTTGGAATGTTTTCTGTATGTACTATTGTGAGGGTGTTATCGATGTTATGCATATGGTGTCCAGCTTGAATTACATGTTTTGCGTAACTTGATTTTCCTCCATTGTAAATGAAATCTCTGAAATGTTCCTTGAATCTAATGTTGAAGCTTCTGTTAGTTTTCCCAATGTAGAATTTATTGCAGTCTGTACATGTTAATTTGTAGATGCCTTTATTGTCGAATTCATCTATTTCTTCGATGTTGTTGTTTATTAAATTGCATAGTTTTTAACCGTACATTATATTACTGTGAACTATAACCTCAACGGAAATCACCATGAATTTTACTAGTATCGAAAATAAATATATACATAACTTTAATTTTAAAAGTTACACAATACCAAATAATAATATAAAAATTAAATTATAACATAAATATAATCAATGTCTTGTGTTCTTGTGTAATACACACCCATTATGCTATTTGAAACGTGACAACACCGCATGTCAAGTATTGCCGCGTGGCACCCGCTTTTATATAAACTGTTAACCATCAGAGTGAGGCTATAATACCTTACACTGGGTAATAGTGAAGTCGACGTTAGAGCAAATATAAATTTAGATTTCTTTTAAAAGATGCCAATGTCCGGAGTGTCAAGAAAAATTTACCTAACATCGGTGTATTTATTTAAGTCGAAATAATCAACAAGGAAAACCCTATGTCATCCAGCGACATTATTATATCCGTGCTGTTTTTTTGTAATTATTGAAATGTTGAAAATTGAAAGATATTATAAAATATTTACAAAAGCAAAAGTTTGCATCGAACTCAGTTTGCCTAGAGATATACTCATATCCATTATAATATAATATTATATGTATTATTTATTTGCACACGTATTAATTAATAATATTCAATATAATATGTTAATTTTCATTATAAAATACAAAAACTAGTATTAAAATTCTGCATAAATTTGATGTGTCATTTTATGGAAAGCTTCGTATCATTTGTTATTTATTAAAATACGTATAAACAAATGACGCTGTATTATTCTGAATTTTAATCAACTAATTATATAATAAACTGCAGCCTCGAGTGTGTCAGAACACGTCAGAGCTTGCAGGCACAACATAATCATTAATACCTGCAGCTGTTTTGCTAATTTGGATCGAGCAAGCAGGCTGGGTGTCATTATTTATGTATTTGTCATAAGTAATACCACGAGCGATTACCCAATTATCGATAAATTCACGACTCACGAAGTGAGGAGTGAATTTATCTAGAGAATTTGGAAATCAAGAGTGGCATTTGTTAGGACTATTTAACGAATAAAATTAATCTGTTTACTTACAAATCATTATTTAAATATAGTTAATTTAAAATATTTATACCTTTTGGCAACGGAAATGGATTTTATACGAAGGGCCGCAAGAATTTCAAGAAGAGAAAAAATTAGGAACTCAGTTATAAGAGAGAAAATTAAGATTGAAGACACTATTTTAGATTATATTAAAACTCAGCAATTAAGATGGTACGGACATGTCCAGCGAATCGAAGAGGATCGACTATCAAAATCTGTTTTGGAATGGAAACCTGACGGAAGACAAAGCAGAGGAAGACCTAAAACCTCCTGGAGTCAGGGAATATGTTTATATATGAAGGAGGAACATCTACAACCAGGAGATTGGATGGACCGACAAAACTGGCTATTAGGAATCGGACGATGTCAAAGACATTAATCAACCGATGATCTGTTTATCTATAATAATAATAATAATAATAATAATAATAATAATAATAATAATAATAATAATAATAATAATAATAATAATAGTTTATTTATTCTGGCAGAGTTAAGGCCATAAGGCCCTCTCTTCCACTCAACCAGCACAAATACAATGTCTATGTAAACGGCGATGTTAGAAAACAAATGAGAAACGATTGATACGCTTCATTTGCTTCTTTTGTTTACTGCAACCAGATCATATTATTTATTCCCTAAGATCGCAATATTTTAAGAATGCACCCTAGTGGGGGGGGGGGAAATGAAAACATCAAACTGTATATTAATTCATTTCTGATGTCCTATGTAAATATAACAATTATATTTTTCTGTAATGTTATTACGCGGGAAAAAATATATTTAAGAAAGTGTAAATAGTGGTTTATTATTTTTTGGTGGTGGTATAATCAATTGCTACAAATGTTTTTATATTAACTCCCTCATGCTCTATGTGTTGATATTCATGCACTGTATATACAATCTGGTAGCCGTATTTCTGAGAGAGTCAGTCACTGCAAAATAATGTTATGACTTATTCAGAATGTTAAAAGGAGGTGCTTTCTTTATTATAAACTTTAGTTGGTAAATTCTAGGCGAAACATGATTGTGATTGGCTGTAAATAAAAAATCATTGAAACGTCATTGACTCCCATTTGGGGTATGAGTTAAATAGTCATATACATTGAACTGATAGCTGAAAAGTACTGTAGTAGGACTTTATTGCAGTGAAAAATATGACAACAGAACAGAGTTGTTTATAAATGATCGTAAGGGCAGCAAGCCGTACGTGCTTTTGATATTCTGTAACGACATGCGCAGCTGAACACCTGTTGTAATGGGGAGGGAGGGAAAGAAAACAAACCAGGGGGAGCTAGTACAATTACAGACGAGAAATTGTATACATCAATATAGAAACGTTGATCTTCAAGCCGCTACGTCCAGTCTGACTGTTTTCAATAACGCAAATAGTATGTTTTTTTTAAGAGAGGAAAAAAAAATACGGGTACTTTAGAATAAAGTTCTTAGGATTTTTTTGGAGCAAAGAGAGATGAACAGAGAGGCGAATGGAGAAGACTACATGACAGTAAACTACATGATTTTTATTGGAAACTAGATGAAATAAGGAACAAAAATTGAGTGTTATGTATCAACCGGCTAAGCGCCATTTTTTAAATTGATATTTTGATGACATGTGTTGCACTGTGTCATGAAGTAATTGCACGCACACTTTTACCGCCAAATATTTAATTATAACCTTATTATTCAAGAAAAATGTAAACGGCATCGGTCCTATCAAATATTCTACGTTTTACAACAAACGGCTATGAAACCATATCTTCATAAATGCTAATTTAAATTTTGCGTCATGCAGCTAAGCGCCAAATGTTCTCGCTCCTAGATTGTTGATGCATAAATGTAACTATCCAAACATCAAAATAGTTATAATAGAAAGGAAGAATCGTTAAAAGTCAACAAAGCATGGATATCAGTCTTAAAAAAAGGCAGATGTAAACCCCTACAAGAACAATCTACTAGAACATCAAACAGGAATCTCATTGGTGTAATGGAATATCCTAATGCTAACCATCCAGAAGGCAGATACAATTTACGAAGTAACGGACCGCGCAGAGAACACGTCGCGGATAAATGTATAAATAGGGCAGGCAGTCGACAAAATTGCCAGCAGTCTCAAGGGAACCGTCCAGTTTGCCGGACACAGTCTCTGGCGAAACGTCGGGGAACTACTAGCCTCAAGACCACGGCCAACAGCCGGGAAATCTTCTACAGGGTAATCATTGAACTGAACTTTATCTGAAACAATAGGCCTATAAAACAATAAATACGTTCTTGCCCAATTTTATCACTAATTGGTCTCACGGCCTCCTGTAGTTCCAACAAATGAACATTGCCCACGCTGTTAACGTTAGTCAATTGTTTATAACGGACGCGAATATTTCCAAGAAAGGCGTTATTATTTTACTATTATTTATTATTTTGAAAACACCATCGCGCAAAACAATGTACAACGCACGTTTGTGAAGTGTTTTACAGAATCTCGGAAATATTTTCCTCGATTCTGTAAAAACCACTTCCCAATATCGCATCGTAATATACTATTAAGCAACGTCTGGGGAAAAGAATCGTATATACTCAACCTAGGATTTAAGGACAGATCAGGGCTTGCTTGGTTTAGGCTAGGGGCATGGAAATTTGTATAAATTAGCGACGATCACGATATGCGAATATGTCCAATGTGCGGGAACTTTGAAGATGAGATACATATATTAGGAAAATGTAATGATTTAGAATATTGGAGACGTCAGTTATTACGGGAAAGATTTTTAAATTCAAATCGGGAAAGATGGCATGCTACGAGTTATTGGTAAATCCAGAAAATTGGATAAACCTCGGTAAATTTCTGGACAAAACGCGGAAAATAAGGACTACACTCATTCATGAATAAATATATGTTATCAAAATGCAATACCATTAATTCTTAACAATTATATATAAATTAATTAGTGTATAATGCTATTGTGTTATTATTTAATTGTAATATTATTGTGTTTTCTTTATATAATTGCAATGTTATTTTTTTAGTGTATAATGCTATTGTGTTGTTATTTAATTGAAATATAATTGTGTTTTCTTTATGTAATTGTAATGTTATTGATTTTTTGTTGTTTGTTTTTCTTTACACTAGTAACAATTATTACTTTATTGTAATGGACTGTCAACAGCACGTACGGCTTACTGCCCGCGCGACCCATATTTGTAAATAATATTGTAAATATCTTACTTTTTGTCTAATAAAGTCCTACAACAACTACTACTACTACTATTAACCATCTTCAGTTTTTTTAATATTAAATAATTTGTTTTTTACTCACTAAGCATTTCGTTTCAATTTACAATAGCAGCTTAAGCTTTGTTATTTTTATTCGTGTTGTACGTAATTGTTGCATGACGTTATTAAGGTTTCTTTTTTTGCTTTAGAAGCTTTATAAGTATTCATTCTTCGTGAACTTCAAGAAACAATAAAAGTGTTTTATTCAAACTCGGGAAAGTTCCATTGTTTGCTCACTGCTTACATCGCTAATGTGTTGAAGCGATCAGAAAGTTGCATGTAACCACCTGAAACTTCTTTCCTTTCACGAGAAGTTTACGCTTTCACGTTAGTCGCACCCCCACACCAGTCCGCTTGATTGATTTCCCTTCCTAACTCTTCTACTACAAATTAAACTGGCACCAATTTTAGTGCTGTCCTCTATTTCTTCCGTACATTGTGGAACCTTTTTGTATTCGATAAACGAATTCTTCTCGGACAACTTCTTTCAGTCCACAAATGAACCATCAAGTCACCTCAACACTTTTAACGTACACGAATCTCGTTTCACTATGTTGTCTTTATTTGAGAAAAAATTTCAATCTGTTTATTAGATCAGTCATAAAACTATTCTACACCTAATGAAAATAATGCATTATTATTATTATTATTATTATTATTTTCATAATCCGGTATCATGGCAGCTGCCGCCGTCTTCCGGAAACCAAACGTCATTCCTCTCTGTCCATCCATTGATCTTCCTCCATTCCTCTGATATTCATAGCTGCTTGTACCCCTTCTATACAAATTTTCTTCGGTCTTCCTCTCTTCCTTCTTTCCATTGGGATCCATTCCATAACAATTTTAGGCAATCTTTGTTCTGGCATTCTTTTGACATGGCCATACCACTGTAATCTTTTCTTTTCTATAATGTCTATGATGTCCGGCTCCTCTTATACACCCATACTTTCCCTTATTTCTCTATTTCGTATTCTATCCATTCTAGATTTTCCAGCTGATCTTAAAACATCCATTTCTATAGTTAAAATTATTTTCATTTCTGTAGTAGGAATTTGCCAGACTTTAGCACAATATGTTAAAATGCTCAGAATTATGGTTTGATATATTTGTAATTTTCTATTTTTTGTAATATTTTTGCTCCACCAAACAGAGTTAAAACATTTATTGCTTGTTTTGTGCGATTCTATGTTTAATTTCCACTGTGTTATCGCCTGAATGGTCTAATTGTGTTCCTAAATAAATGCATTCAATACTAGGTTTTAGTTCTTCTCCATTAATACCATTGATTTGTAGCCCTTCTTCACCTTCTTATGATTTTAGGGCATGTTCTAGTTCTAAAATTGGATAGTGGGGGAAATATATTGCTTTATAAATATAGTTTTATTTTAATATGTGATATTATTTAAGATGTTCATTTTGAACAGCTGTGAATCTACTTGGATTATCATGCATGTACTAGAACAGTGGACTGCGTCTATGTTGAAACACGGGGTGAAACCGGAGTGGAATGTCTCATTTCACTAGCGATTTATAACTAAGCTTTTTTTTTTTTTGTCACGGTGCGAATAATTCGACTGCAGCGCTGCGGCGGACGGACCCGTCATTGTACAAGTTTACGTGACAGAAGTCTGTACGTGACATTTCTTGTGAACGCTTCACTACACATTCTAACAGCGTGCATCATCCACTCATTCTTGTGCATCTGGCGCCTAAGATTCGATCACATATCTACATACGTGCATTTTGCAAAGTGGCCATAATCTAGTCAACCTAAACTTTAAACTAACCTATATTTGCACGAGACATTCCTTACAATTATATAAAATACTAGCTAATACCCGGCGTGCGCTGTTCCGCCTAAATAAATGAAAATTAATATGTTTTTTATGTTTAGTTGAATAAGTAAAAGGAATAATAATTATAAATTTATATTTTTTAGATATCCCGTGCTGATTACACGGCGTTGCCCGGGAATCTACTAATCTCGACCTTCTTGACATAAATGAGCTGAAATACGAAAATTAATGTGTTTTATGTTTAGTTAAATAACTAAAAGGAAACATTTATATCGTAATTATTTGTAGACACCCCGTGCTGTTTAGCCGGCGTTGTCAGGGAATCTACTCATCCCGATCTTCTTGGCATAAATGAGCTGAAAGACAAAAATGAATATACTTCTTATGATTAGTTGAATAATTAAAATAAAAATAATTATAAATGTATATCGTCATTATTTTAAGATTATCGTACTGATTACCCGGTGTTGCCCGGGAATCTACTTATCTCGATCTTCTTGGCATAAATGAGCTAAAAGACAAAATTCGTTATATGCTGCTATGCTTGCACAGAAATCTACGTACTTCTCTCGATCTTCTTGGCATCAATGAAAGACAAAATTGGTTATTGTGAGTTATCCGTAAGAGATAAACATACGCTGTTCAGGACTTTTTTGTAGAGCTCTTTGAGCTATTCAATTCTGTGTACATTAATTTTGTGTATTTGTTATGGTTTAGGCAGCTAATTGATTTAAGCATCTAAAGAGCTACTTTTTTCACGTTTTCCGCTACAAAGGTCGATTTTAAAGGATGTAGTAGTTGAGTATCACTCTTATATCATATGTTCATCCCGGGAATCTCCTGAACGTTTTGCAAAAAGCCCCATCACAATTGGATCAACGGTGTGGCCGCGCATAAAGTACGAACAAACAAACATACAAACAAACAAACATTCATTTTTATATATTATATTTAGTAGTACCAATTCACCTCTTGTTTACTTACTTACTTATTCACTGGCACTATCGAACTCGTAGGTTCATGGCAGCGCGGACATAAACTCTCCATACATCCCTATCCTGAGCTAATGCCTTCCTATCATTCCGTGTATAATCTACTTCCCTCAAATCATAGTTAATGTTTTCTCCCACCTCATTCTTGGTCTACCAACTGGGCGTTTTCCCTCTGGCGTTCCTACAAGAAGCTTCCATGCATGTCTTTTATTCCCCATACGCGCAACATGTCCTGCCCATCGCAGTCTACAAGACTTGACTGTTCTTATTATATCTGGCTTCCTATAAAGACCATGTAGTTCATTTTTACGTAGCCTTCTCCATTCACCTGTCTGTTCATCTCTCTTCGGACCAAAATTTTTCCTAAGAACTTTATTCTCAAATACTCGTAATATGTTTTTTCTCCCTTAAATTAAGAGTTCATGTTGCGCATATATATAATGAACCTGGGAGAATAACAGTTTTATATACTTTCAGTTTAACTTTTTTAAAAAGAAGTTTGTAATACAAGAGTACCAATAATGCATAATAGTATGCATTTACAGAATTGAGCCTATGTTTAATTTCATTGTGCAACTCATTCCTATTTATTATTACTGTTCCTAGGTTTTATAAGTCATTTAGTAGTATCAATTCACCTCTTGTTTCCCCAAGTAGAATTATGTCACTGACCCACAAGTTTATAGTGCGCAAGGTACGAATTCTTACAGGAACTAAACTTGATACTATGGGAAGTTGGTTGGCAATAGAAATATCTTAGAGTGGGAAGTTGATTAAAAATGCAGAGAAAGGAAGCGAGGCCGCCACGAGTTCAGTTTATTAATGGAAGTTGAAATAAATATGAATTGCGGGTTAATTGTAAAGTTGACTGTCTCAGGGCGATACTCAGGTAGCACTCAAAACACAAGATGGCACTCCGACAGCTGACACATTAAAGTTTAACTCACCCCCCTCCCTCTCCGACATCCGTACTCTGGATGAGCTTATAACTAAGTAGGTTAATGGTTCAATATATCTGTTTAAGTTACTTGTCTCATTTGAAATTTACACATTTATGTTATCAAAACAGAGGGATTTAATGGCATGACTTTCGCGACATCGTTGTCTTTTGTTGCTGTAAGTTCTAATGGAGTTTTAGGCATATGCTGAAGATGTCAGTTTTACTCGAAATTCAAATCACGATTGAGTAATTTTGTTCCTAACATGCAGTCCGCAGATCAGAAGATAGCGAACACAAGGAATGCATTAGACAGCTTGTTGCGTCACGAGGGATTATGCTAACTTACTTTACACCAGTGGCTGTGCGGACGTGCTGTACCTTTTTACACGCTTTATATTAACTTGACCTGTATCTATCTATGTAACGGAATCTTTCAACGCGATTTTCACCCACTTAAATTCATTGGATCGACTTGAAACTTTGTATACTTGTAAACGACCAATGACAATACAATAATTTTATAATTTTGTTCTAAAATCCTGGACAGAATCATCAGAAAAAAAACAAGTGTTTGTGTAATTATGTAACGGAATCTTTCAACACGATTTTCACCCACCTAAAATCATTGGATCGACTTGAATCTTTGTACACTTGTAAAGGACCAATGACAATATAATAATTTCATTTTTTCTAAAACCCTGCCCAGAATCATCAGAAAATCAAAAAAATTGAAACCAGTATAATAGGTTGCGGACTTATCAACTTTTTTAGTCAATCGTTGGTAGAGTGGTGTACTGAGTGGTATTAAATTGGGTTTAAAAGTTTGGATATATGTCAGTAATACATAGGTCGCTGGTCCAAATCCGGCCCGGAGGATTTTTTTTAGTTCATCTCTCTTTAGTCCATTTTTTTTCCTAATGAATTTATTCTTAAATACTCGTAATATTTTCTCCTCCCTTAAAGTAAGAATCCATGTTTCACATCCATATAATATTATTAGGAGAATAACAGTTATATATGTTTTCAGTTTAACGATTTTTAGATGAGTTGAGATAACAGTAGTGTATCATAACATACGATATATTATTGCTCATATTATTCGTGTTTTATTATTTACGCAGGTATAAAAATTGTGTTTGACAGGGACAAAGTCCCTGTACATTAATGTGGCATGCCGAAATGGAGGAGAGAAAACAAAAATATGAATAAAATCCATAGAGGAGAAATGAAACTCTGAAGGCATTAAGACCATAATAACAGTAATATTTACTGCCATCATCGTAAAATATGTAAAATGGAAGTGCCTCGTAAATTTAGTCTTCATGTTCAATGTTGGAAAACATACCTTGTTGTTAGAGAGGTGCATACTTTAATGTCACCCTAATTGGAAAAACGGCGGATAGTGTTAATCTCTGATTTACCAATCTGTCATACTTATTAAGGGGACAATTAAGAGATTCGATTTACTGGTGCCTCAAAGTGGTTTTCGTTCCCAGAATTAACAGCCGGCTTGCATTAGCACAAAAATCCAAGTGGATTAAGAGCTGCCTGGGAATTAATTTTTTACATAACATTGTTTATCAGTTTGTTTATTAGTCGTCTACTTCTTCTTCTTCTTCTTTTCTTACAAACTATTAGCCCAAGCCCTGTTACGATCCTATAGAAAATTTTCCCTCCAGCGTTTCATAGGGACAGCACTGAGAAATTTGAACTCTTTCTTTCAAATATGGTGCACCTCTGTTTCGAATTTAGTTTGGTACTGTTTAAATATATTCCAAAACATAAAATAATTAGTGTATAATGCTATTGTGTTACCTGATTTAATTGTAATTATTATTGTGTTTTCTTTAAAACAGGTAAAGTGGTCCCAACAACAGGCCTCAGGAGGATTTGGGGTAGTAGGAGGTTAAGGCTCCCACTTTTTCTTTGACAATTCGGATCTTTATGTCAGCCGCGTCCCGTTGTCAGCCCCCTGCTTGGACGGCCGCCTTTACCCCAAAAAAGCGTAGGTCGGTACTAATTTCCGTTAGAGGGCGGAGTCAACCCCAGGGTCATAGTGCCGCCAGAAGGTTTTTGCGTCAGTATTACACAAGTCGATGACCAACCGGGACTTGAACCCTCGACGACATATCGTCCCGACTTGTAGCGCAGTTGCCTTAACCACTACGCTACGGCGTGCCCCCGGGTCTTTCTTTATGTAATTAGAACTGTTATTGTTTTTAGTGTATAATGCTATTGTGTTATTATTTAATTGTAATATTATTGTGTTGTAGTGTATAATGTAATCTGTGGTTCCTTTATGGTGAATGTAATGTTAGGTGTCTGTTTAGTGTCGATTAATGCTATTGTGTTATTATTTAATTGTAATAGTATTGTGTTTTCTTTTAATGCTAATTGTAAGGTTATTGTTTTGTAGTGATATACATGCTATTGTGTTATTATTTAATTGTAATATTATTGTGTTTTCTTTATGTAATTGCAATGTTATTGCTTTTTTTGTTGTTTATTTTTCTTTACACTAGTACCAATTATTACTTTATTGTAACGGACTATCAACAGCACGTACGGCTTACTGCCCGTGCGACCCATATTTGTCAATAATATTGTAAATATCTTACTTTTTGTCTAATAAAGTCGTAGTGCTACTACTACTACTACTATATTCCAAAATTGGCGTAGTCTTCAATTCTTTTAAGATATCGGTGTTCCTTTTCCGATCGCATCTGGTGTAACCCGCTGTTCTGCGCATTAATCTCATTTCACAAGCCGTTATTCTCCTTTCATGTTGTCTTTTTAGTGTCCATGCTTCACTACCATAGGTCAACACTGGTCTAGCCAAAGTGTTATATAAACGTAATCTGGAGTTTTTTTGTACAAGGGATGGTTTCATAACTTGATTAATAATTCCCAAACTTTTATTATAACTAGTAATTTTTTGAGGGATATCCTTTTCATCCCAGATAGAGAGATAATATCCAACATATTTAAATTGATTAGATCTCTCTAAAATGTTATTCTGGAGACAGATTTTACTTTGTATGGAGTCCTTTCCATGAAATTCCATAATTTTTGTTTTGTTAATTGATATTTCCATATTAATTTGGCACCTATTTTTTGTAAATTATATATATTTTTTTTATTTTAAGATGTTTATTGATAAATCACAATATGCTATACAAAAGTTGTTTGCTACTTCAAAAGAGTATGGTCTCGAAGTATATGTAAATAAAACAACAAAAGAGTATTCAAATGGTCTTATCCGCTGCGTGAAAAAAAGTATAGGAAACAGAATAATATATCAAGTAAACAATTTTAATTACCTGCGAAAAGATGTAACATACGATAAACCAATGTTTGTCAAAAATAAATTAAATAAATTCAGATACATGTGTAGAATAATTAGAAATTGTTTTAAATACTTCAGAAAAGAATCAAAATTAAAATTTTATAAAATTCTTAAAGACATTTTTAGTCCAAACACAGTTTTGGAAATAAATTGGTGGTTTTCTTGCAAATTATGTGAAAACTTCTGATATTTTGGTATAAAAAGGACAGATTTTGCGACGAGGAACATTAGAGGTAAGAAGTGGTCTTTAGATGTTGATTCCAGAACAGCTGGTAATGTCTCGTCACAAGAATCACTCGAATCTCACGTACGCTGTTGCAATTTTCGGAAAGTTTGGTGTTAATAATTTCATTAACTGTGGGATTAATCACTAAACGAAAGAGAAATGTTTTCATTGAAATTTAACACCTTGAATTAGAGCACTTATATCACTTCCATCTTTTTACCTGTTCATCCTTCGGAGGGGAAAAGTGCTCCCGCTTGGGAGTTACTTAGCCAAGGTAATTTACTATAATATCAAAATTCATTCATTTGTTATCATGTCTAAAGAAGGTAAAAAGTACCGAAACAGCTGTAACTAATTTATATTTTAATAAATATGAAAATCACAAGAAACTTTAAGTTGTCGGCAAATGAAAACTGGATCATCTGCTCTAATATATACCCAGTGGACAGGAAAGGTTGTTTAAATGCTCTCTTTTATGTTTGAGGTCTTTTACGAGCCCGAAAAAAAATCATCAAACTCGGGGCTTTGGGCTTGAAGTCCCTTCTGAAGGACCTAGACATAGAATTTTTTCCCATCCTTCGATCCATGCCGGAACACAACTCATTGTGGTTATTGGTAATTTAAAAAAAAATATTGCACTTTATCGATTTTAATTGACTGAATTATATTATTAAGAAGTGTTGGCCTATATTACATATTTTTTGCTAGCTATATAATAAAAATTATAATAATAATAATAATAATAATAATAATAATAATAATAATAATGGGGGCACGCCGTAGCGTAGTGGTTAAGGCACTGAGCTACAAGCCGGAGGGTCGAGGGTTCAAGTCCCGTTGGGGTCAGGATTTTTTAAACTGACCCAAACCCTCTGGCGGCACTATGGCCCTGGGATCGACTCCGCCTCTAACGGAAATGAGTACCAGACGCTTGTTCTGGGGGTAAAGGCGGCCGTCACGCAGGGCTGACAACCCGGCTGACATAAAGTGCCGATTGTCTAGAAAAAGTGGGAGCCTTAACCTCCTACTACCCCAAGGGTCTCCGGACCTGTTGTGGGATCACTTTACTTTACTTTACTTTACTTTACTTTAATAATAATAATAATAATAATAATAATAATAATAATAATAATAATAATAATAATGATAATAATAATAATAATAATAATAATTTCCTCAACTGGAAATTTTGCATTTGCTTACCTCAATGGAATATTGTGGGATAAAAATATAAGTAATAAGAATAAAATGAATATATATCATATAATTATTAAAAGCATCATTACTTATGGAGCAGAACTTTGGCCATTAACAGCAAAAACAAATAAGTATATTTTGACAACGGAAATGGATTTTATACGAAGGGCAGCAAGAATTTCAAGAAGAGAAAAAATTAGGAACTCAGTTATAAGGGAGAAAATGAAGATTTAAGACACTATTTTAGATTATATTAAAACTCAGCAATTAAGATGGTACGGACATTTCCAGCGAATGGAAGAGGATCGACTACCAAAATCTGTTTTTGAATGGAAACCTGAGGGAAGACGAGACAGAGGAACACCCAAAACCTCCTGGAATCAAGGAATATGTTTATACATGAAGGAGAAACTTCTACAACCAGGAGATTGCATGGACTGACAAAACTGGCTATTGGGTATCGGACGATGTCAAAGACGATCTATCTATATATCTATCGATCTATCTATATATCTATCTATCTATCTATCTATCTATCTATCCTCAACTGGTGTTCAACTCAGGGTCGGGTCGACGGATGAGATGAGATGAATACCCTTATATGGAGGTCTGTGAATGACAAGGGTGCCGACCGATCACGCCCCGACGCACCATCACAGAGGGCAGATGAACGATTTGAAATAAATGGATGAGATTAGTATGCAGAAATGGTGGAATGAAATTCTGGCAGGGGAAAACGGGAGAAACCCCCGAGAAAAACTTGTCCAAGCTCCGTTTCGTCCATCACGATACCCATATTGAGTAACCAAGACTCGGTCTTAGGATCCCTGTGGTGAGAAGCGAGCGTCTAACCACTTGCGTCACGGAGCTGCCTATTTGTTAGCAATATGAAGTTGTTCTTTCTGTCTTTCTTTCTTTCTTTCTTTCTTTCTTTCTTTCTTTCTTTCTTTCTTCCCATTGCTTCTTATAGAGTGTGCACATCGTTTCATTTTATGCAGAGAGCAATTTCATAAAATTAGTTGTGCTTGAAAATTCAGAAGACGTTTAAAACAGTTCTCTTTGCTAATATGGGAATCAGTAGCATGCACATGTAGATAACTAGGTTTCCTTATATAATATACACATTACATTGTGTGTTGCAGCAACCGCAGGTTGTTATTTTCTGTCACCACAGAGAGCAGTAAGTGTTTAGATGCCATAGTAACTTGTATCGAATTCCATTCAAACGAATATCATGCGCCATGGAACGGAAATTACTTGGTTTATTTCCGACTTTCACCATGTAATCTACAACATTGCTATATTCTGAAAACAATCACATTTCATATTTTGCTTTTACATATAAATTGTTACCAATTACAAGCTGCGTTTGAAATTGTATAAAATCTACAGCCACAACCCAAAATGAAACGACGAAATCGTGTTCTTTATTTTCAAATCTTGAATGCAAATGGACCGTAATCCGCAAAAAAGGACCCAGCCACAAGGTAACTGAACTGACAAGGGAAGGGTCAATCATTGAATGCCGAAAACTAGTTTGAAATTTATCCCATATAAGCGTTGTGATGCATCAAGGCCGTGCCCAAAATGTCGTTTTTAACTTCAAGGCACAGAAATTGAAGCCAGAATCCAGCAATGACAACCCACTGTAAGTAGGAGATGGACTCTCTGCTTCAGTAAGAGTGGAGTGTGACGGGACGCGGTGCGAACGACAGGTAGCGAAACAGGGTATGTGGAATATGGATATGGGGAATGAAAGAAGGACATGGAAATGAAATGTGCAAATACAACTTCATATAATATAATTTCTTTAGGAACAAAATCGGGTTTTTTGCCTAAAATCCGAGGTCTAGTAATACCCTTAAGAGATGTGGAGTGGAAAAATGTTCCCTTTGGTATTTTTTTTTCATTCTGTGGTCTGTTTAGTACAAATTGAATTAAAATAAATTGAATCAAAATGTGTATTGATATTACACAAGGAAATTAAATCTCGTAGACTGCAGTGGGCAGGGCATGTGGTTCGAATGGGGAATGAAAGAGTAGCATGGAAGCTCGTTGTAGGAAAACCAGAAGGAAACGCCCAGCAGGCAGGCCTAGAAGTAGATGGGAGAATATACAGTCAGATTCAACCCAGGAAGTTAGTGTATGTTTGGAATAGGGAACTGAGTTGCCATTTTACCAGTATTTTCTTGAGAGAAATTCTTATATAGAACTGAAATATGCAACACAGCAGGTACAGAGTTGTAGGTTGTAGCCGTCCAAGCCACCCCCTCTTAAAGAAAAAAACAGTTACCACTTGTCACTGAGCTCGTGCGGATCTGTACTATCCTGTGTGAGTGTCGACCCTCATATTTACTATAAAACTACTTTGCATGCCGTAAAAGAAAAACTATGTTTTTTAATGTATAGTACATAGATTTGGAAAAAGTGCTGTTAACCTTGCCCGTTCTCCCCTCCCTAAACAAATAAATACCGTTATTATGAGTTTGGCAACATCTACCCTCTGTACGTAGGGGGACACTGGCGTAGCCCATAAGGTCTGTAGTAACTTCCTGGGTTCAATTAGAGTGTAGTATTAAATATGATTTGAAAGAAGTAGATTATACATGGGGCGATTGGTAAACATTAGCTAGGGATAAGGGTGTACTATCAGTAGTAACATGAACTGCTGTCAATAAGTAAAGCAGAGGATAGCAATGGTAAAAGTAGCTTTTAGCAAGAAGAGATGCATTTTCTGCGGACCTTTGGCAAAATAATTACGAAAAAGACTACTGAAGTGCTTTGTGTGGAGTGTAGCATTGTATGGTGCAGAGACTTGGACATTACTATGCGACTGGAAGCTTTTGATATGTGGATATGGAGAAGGACGGGGCGAAGAAAATGGACAGACAAAATAAAAAAAAAATAAAGATGTGCTAGACAGAGTAGGTGAAGGTAGAACAATGCTGGAACCTATAAAGAAGAGGAAAATAAATTAGATTGTCCACTGGCTAAGAAGAAACTGCCTGCTGACAGATGCACTTCAAGGAATGTTCAACGGAAAAGTTAGAGGCAGGAAGAGCCATCAGATGATAGACGATGTTGAAATAAATGGTTTGTATGCGGATAAAAAAGGGGAAGGTTGTGTTAAGGAACGAGTAGAGAATGCTGAGTTTGCTTTGACGTACCTGTTCTTGGAAAGTACACTGTGTATATGTGTAACGGTGTATGGAGAGCTTATGTTGAGACCATGAACTTATGGATTCGATAGTGTCAGTAAGTAGTTATTTTCTTATACAAGGGGAAATTAGCAAATTTGCAGGGAAGTACAATGTAATTTATTGAAAAATTCTAAAGGAAAAAGTTGTACCATTTCACGTCTCGTGTGTGCTGTGTTAAACTCAGACCAATGCTTGCCATCATTACAAAGTTATAGACCAAAAATATTTTTGTACGAACATATTTTTTTTCTGTACATTTACGGTCCAAAATGTTTAAGAGATTTTGATTACATTTACCAAAACGAATGCTTACTTAAAATTTGAACACTTATATTACTTCGACTGTATATACAGGGTGAAAATTATTTAAACCGACAAACTATGGGAGGTTGTAGGGGACACCAAAATAAATATTTTTCCCTAATGCCATTTTTTCCTATGAGGATTATTTAAACCGGTAGAGGGCATATTACGCTTTCCAGTTGTCATTATTGCAAGTGCTGTTGATGGTAGGAATTGTTTTGTCCACCAGTGTAGTAGTGAATGTATCTGTTTACTAATGGAGCGATACACCTGGAGTGAGTACACTGATATGTGTGGGCCGGTGTTGTTGGGGACTGTTTAATTGGGACATATCTCCTACCTAGGCCATTAAATGGCAGGCACTATTACAATTTTCTCGCCAGAATTGCTGAAAGACGTCCCGCTCCCTACAAGACAACGCATGTGGTTCCAACATGACGGGGCGCCGGCACATTTCAGTCGTCGTGTGCGTCGATTCGTGAACCAACGGTTTTGAAAAAAGTTGATTGGCAGAGGTGGTACTGTACCATGGCCTGCTCGATCCCCACATATGACCCCTTTGGATTTTTTGTGTGGGGAGAGTTGCGCAACCTTGTTTACACAACTCCTGTTTCATCAGAAAAAGGATCTGGTTGCCCAGATAGTAGCAGCAGCAGGAGCAATTAACGATACGCTTGTTTTTGCCCGTGTTAGACAGAACATGATCCGCCGGTGTAACCTTAGTTTACATGTCAATGGAGGCATTTTTGAACCTCTACTATAATTTAAGTAATTGCGTTGTGTTAATGTGTTGTCTCTTGGTAATAAAAAATGCAAAAGTGTTTGTTGGTTAAATTAATTTGCCGCCAGAGAAATCTTCCTCTATCGGTTTAAATAATACTCATAGGAAAACATGACAAGGAAAAATATTTGTTTTGGTGTCCCCTACAACCTCCCAGAGTTTGTCGGTTTAAATAATTTTCACCCTGTATAAAAAAGCAGAAAACATTTTGATTTTCTAATATTTCAATGCAGTCGATGGTAATATTTGAATTTATATTTCTTGTTTTCCTTAACAGAATGTTTGTATTTAATATCCTCCTGCAGTTTTTTTTTATCTTTATACATACGGACTGTACATTCAATATTTGCTCTTCTCAATTTCCTGGATTTTCTCCCGCCGTCAGGGAGATGTTCCGAAAATCAAAGCCTATAAGCTCTCGTGAGATTATCCAGCTCGTTTTGTTCATCAATAAATGACTACTCGTTGGAGTGGCCAATCCCAGCTGATCTCATCAAAGAGGCATATGCCATTTCCAATCCATTGAGATTATCATTTTTTAATTACAGTTACATGCAGAACTTTAAGGCGGTATTTAGCATTCAATTAAAGTACTGTATAGCATTAACATAGGCCGCACTCTGAAAACGTGAAGAAGGAAATTAAAAATATAGGCATAATTCTTCTTCTTCCTTTCCAGGATTAGGTCAATGCGACCTATTCCGGTCTCAAGGCCATCGTTTCCTTGGTCATCCCAAATATATGTTTCCATGTGGTTTGTAGGTGTTGATCTTTTTGGGTAATCTTGTATTGTCCATTCTGTCTAAATGTTCTTTCCATAGGTATTTGTGCTCTTCTAGTTTATCGACTATTGAAAATATCTCCAGTTCATTTCTTATTGATTCATTGTGTAATCTATTCATGCGTGTACATCCTTTTACGGATCTTACAAATTTCATTTTAGCGGCTTGAATGTGTGAGATATTTTTTTTTTGTGAGTACACAAGATTCAGATCCACATAAAAGAACAGGAACAGCCATAATTTTATAAAACTGAGCTGAGTTTCTCTTCGAGTCTTTCGGAGGGTTCTTCTTATGGTGCCACACATAATTTGATATCGGTTTAATTTATTGTGTATATCCCAATCATAGCTGTATGTTATATCTGAACCAAGATGGTTAAAGTGTGCTATCTGTTCTATTACTTGATAAATGAGATACACAATGGAATTGAACATAGGCCATGTTGCCCTTGATATAAGATTAATTTCGGATATATTTATGCTCACAATTCATGAAACTATCAATGATTTTGGAAGATTTGCTTTGTTTTTTTAATCTTTATTTTTACTTACACTAAACAATCGAAAATAAAAAATATATTTATAATGTCAATTGTTTTTTGAACAATTAGTATACATCGACGTATATAGAAAGAAAAATGTCGAAAACCCATGTTGTACTTCTGTGAAACGCCTTTTATAAGATTTTCTTCTATAATTTTTAGAGCACATTCAGCACTTTCATGAATATATTCTTAAAATGTGCACTTGAAAACATAGAAATTCGCAGAGATATCCAGGGCAGCAAAAACAATCGTAGAGCTGTGTTATACTAAAAAAAAAAAAAAAAAAAAAGTTGATAGTTTGTCTTGCATCTACCATAAACCACACAACTCTAACTTTTGTAGTTTTCATCTTATAGGAACTTGTAATGTGGAAAAGACTTTATATGGACACAGTGTATGACCACAACGCCAAATATTGAAAATGAAACGAATGCAGGCATTATGAACACGCTGCAGTCTCTGCGACAAGCCGTAGTTTAGGTCATTACATATAACGTCACAGTAATCGAACTGTGGCAACACAAGCTTCTGCACAAGTTTTATATGATATATTAGTTTTTAATTATGCTTGCATCACATTGCCAAACTATGTTTTTGAAGTGTACAATACAACCTAGACTCGCGTGGCGTTCTGCTCAGCCGCATTCCTTCTTGGGACTTTCTTTCTCTTTGAGTACTTTTTTTATTATTTAAGAGCCCCACCACCATCCCCCTGGGTTTCCTCGGGCTTAATGCCCATATCCTCAGGTCTGCTCTTGTCCCTAATTATTATCTAGCGTGATTTCTTTATTTAATTCATTATTCTTTTACAGAGTGCGGCCAGTTGAAACTTAATCTAAGGTGTTTACAGTTATATTACATTATGGTTTCTTAATCTAATTTTGTTTCTTATACAATGTAATAATAGAGAGATGAACATACAGGTGAATGGAGAAGACTACATAACAATGGACTACATGGTCTTTATAGGAAGCCAGATATATTAAGAACACTTAAGTCTCGTAGACTGCGATGGGCAGGACATGTTGCACGTATGGGGAATGAGAACTTGCATGGAAGCTTGTTGTAGGAAAGCCAGAAGGAAAACGCCCAGTTGGTAGACCAAGAATGAGGTGGGAGAATAACATTAACTATGATTTGAGGGAAGTAGATTTTACAGGGAATGACTGGAAAGCATTAGCTCAGGATAAGATTTTTAAGATTTAAGATTTATTTAGCCTGGTGGAGTTAAGGCCATGTGGCCTTCTCTTCCACTCACCAGGACAAACATATATTACATCAGAATATAACAATCTTAATTAACTCTAATATTAAACACTAAGTAAAAATTTGATCAAAAGATAATATCTAATGTATTACGATCTATAATACAACCAGTTAATATTAGTTAAAATTAAGACTAAAACTAATAATAAAATGTATACAAGCAAGACATATTAAATTGTCCCTGTCTAGTGTATATAAAAAACAGGAAAATAATGAGATATAGAAAACTAATTTTACGATTATACAATATTTAAAACAAAACAAATAAAAATATTTGTTATTCTTAATATTATTTACATAAATAATTAAATATATTAATATTGCTAAAAGAATACTATCAGTGAGGTGTATAAGTTAGTTTGTTATTAAATAATTCTTTAGTTTGTTTTTGAAGGATGTTATAGTTTGACAGTCTCTGACATAGGGTGGAAGGGAATTCCATGTTTTGGTAAGTGACACCGTAAAAGATAATGAATAATATACAGTGTGATGAGGCGGGATATAAAGGACAATGTGCTGATGGGATCGAGTGTCAAGATTATGTGTGTCGGATAGTCTGATGAAGCGGCGTGATAACTAATTAGGCGATGATGTGTGAAGTATTTTGTAGAGAAGGGATAGGGAATGGACAGTTCTACGATCTCTTAGACGAAACCACGATAATTGTTCCAGGGACGGTGTAACATGGTCAAATTTGCGAATACCACAAATAAAACGTGCGCAAGAATTATGAACACGTTGAAGTTTTTGAGTGGAAATAATATTTAAGTCTGTAAAAAGAGTGTCACAATAATCAAAATGGGGCATTGCAAGTGTTTCTACTAACATTTTCCTAAGGGCGAATGGCAAACAATTTCGTACACGATTTAATGAATGTATTATTGAGAAGACTGTTTTGCATGTATGGTTTATTTGTGTATTCCAATTTAAGTTTTTGTCAATAAATACTCCTAGAATTTTTACTGTCTCACTATAAGGGGATAGGGGTCAATGGAGAGCTTATGTCTGCGCGGCCATGAACCTACGGGTTTGATAGTGCCAGTGAGTAAGTAAGTAAGTAATGTATTTTGATTTACTCTAGATTTAACGAATTATAATATGTACAAGATATATATAAAAAATAAAAAAATATAAATGTCATAGTTTAAATTTAAATAAATAGAGTGAAAATTAATTATTAGATAACAGGTAACTGTATAACCGTGACTTAAAACTGCTGGCGTTGAAAAAGTGATGTAGAGTATGTACAAGCGATTTTGACGGTAACGCGCAAAAAAATAGTCCGTTTAGTCAGGGTTAAAAATGTCTCTTAGGCCCGTATCCTAAAATTAAAGTGTGCAGTTTCGGTTTCTACTCACTAACTATACTTTCGTCCACATCCTTTGATTCCCCGCAAATTTCATTGTACACTACATTGTATACTCCGGATCTACTTGTACTTATCTTTCTGCATCCAGAACCGCAAAGGAGGAGCTGATGTGCACTGCTATTTCTAGTTGTCTTCTGACAGCCGCGTGCTTGGCACAGCGGTTTATCATCTGGTGCACGTGTGCGATTTGACAGCTGCATAGAGATGAGTCGACAACTCCTCTCTCGTGCGGTTCGCCTCTAAAATGTCCACGTCCTGAGAACAATTGAGTAATCGTGTGTGACGGCCTTATCCATGACATTTTCATGCGAGTTTTCACGTTTGGCAAGAATTCGTATGTTGTTCAGCCACGTACTTCGTTGCGCCTGCACTGTTGCCAGTTTTCTTGGAGATGGTCTTAGAGCACAGTAACTAGTATATAATAGGCCTATCTTAATCATACTAAAGACTTGTTCTGTTTCAGAAATAGAAATTGAAGGAATTGGAATGCACTTTCCATTCGCCGAACGAGTTGAATACCAATTCGTTTGTTGAAACGATGAAATTGCAAAAAGAACAGAAACGGCGTGAGCTGGTTGACAGTGTCCTGAACATTATAAGAGTGGGGCGTGTGCAGTACAAAAGAAATGTGAATGAATTACATGCGGACACGCACGGAGTGCTACTCTCCTCCCAGCTTCGTGAACCGAATGTTACACAATTCCCAAAATGGGAAGACGTGACCAGAATGTAAAAAAATTCCTCGAGGTCCTATATCGTGGATTTCAAAATCCTCAATACATCACTTACTGTTATGTCGTATTGATTTATATAGCTTAGTACATTCCAACCTTGTATAGTAAATTCCCTACTCGTAGGTTTCTTCTGATTTATGTTAACTCTAATAATAATAATAATAATAATAATAATAATAATAATAATAATAATAATAATAATAATAATAATAATAATAATAATCATCATCATCATCATCCGGTATCATGGCAGCTGCCGCCGTCTTCCGGAAACCAAACGCCATTCCTCTCTATCCATCCATTGATCTTCCTCCATTCCTCTGATATTCATAGCTGCTTGTACCCCTTCTATCCAAGTTTTCTTCGGTCTTTCTCTCTTCCTCCTTTCCATTGGGATCCATTCCATAACAATTTTTGGCAATCTCTGCTCTGGCAATCGTTTTGACATGACCATACCACTGCAATCTTTTCTTTTCTATGATGTCTATGATGTCCGGCTCCTCTTGTACACCCATAATTTCCCTTATTTCTTTATTTCGTATTCTATCCATTCTAGATTTTCCAGCTGATCTTCTTAAAACATCCATTTCTGTACTTAAAATTCTTTTCATTTCCCTGGTAGGAATTTGCCAGACTTCAGTACCATATGTTAAAATGCTCTGAATTATGGTTTGATATATTTGTAATTTTCTATTTTTTGTAATATTTTTGCTCCACCAAACAGAGTTTAAAGCATTTATTGCTTGTTTTGTTTGTGCGATTCTATTTTTAATTTCCACTGTGTTATCGCCTGAATGGTCTAATTTTGTTCCTAAATAAGTGCATTCAATACTAGGTTTTAGTTCTTCTCCATTGTTGAAATTTATATTTTCCATTTCTTCTCCTATACACAGGTATTTAGTTTTCTCAATGTTTATATAAAGTCCCCATTTTTCATATTCTTCTTTTAGTTTTTTAGCCATATATTCTATGTCATCGTGGTCCTGTGCTATTAATACCTGGTCATCTGCAAAATTTAATGAATATACATGTGTATTTTGGATAGGTATGCCCATTTTTTTACATTTTTTCCTCCAGTCTCTTAGTACTCTTTCGAGATAAATTTTAAATAGAGTTGGAGATAAACTGCACCTTGCCTTAAACCTTTTGTAATAGTAAATCCCTTTGTTATATGATTTCAAACTTTTATTTTCGAAATAGATCCTTTGTATAATGCTTTTATAGCTTCTACTAATTTTTTGGTAATGTTGGAATCGTCTAAAGTTTCCCATAACATTTTCTGGGGAATACTATCATATGCTTTGGTTAAATCGACAAAAAGAAAATGTAAATCTCTGTTAGTTGCTCTTTTTTTTCTATCATTTGTGTTATGCAAAATATATTATGTAATAATAATAATAATAATAATAATAATAATAATAATAATAATAATAATCAGGTGGTGATTTCTCAGGATCCAGATGATGTATCTTTCATGTTAAGGAAATTAGAGATAGAATACAAAAAAATGGGGATTACAGATAAATTATACTAAAACAGAATATATTTCATTGGATACAACAGATAAGCTAAAATGTAATTCAGGAAGAATACGTAATGTTAAAAAATTTAAGTATTTAGGATCTATTTTAGATAAAAGTGTGAATTCATCCACAGAAATTGAAAGAAGAATAACCGATGGAAGAAGAATCAATGGTTTGTTGAACTCAGTGCTTTGGAATAGAAATATAATATACAGAACGAAGAAAACTATATTTCAAGTTCTGTTACAAAGAATTTTATTATGTGGGTCCGAAACCTGGACAGTAAGTAGAAAACAAGCCAACAAGCTCTTGAGCAGTAGAATGGATTTTTGGAGGCGATCGACAAGTATTTCAAGAAGGGATAAAGTTAGAAACAGCACAATAAGGGAAATAATGCAAGTTGAAAAAAAACATATTAGGAAAAATAGAAGAAAAGCGTTTGAAATAGTATGGACACCTCATAAGAATGGAAGAAGAGAGAATACCAAACATGATCCTTAATTTGAAAGCTAATGGAAGAAGTGGAAAGAGGCAGGTCTAGAGAACGATGGATGTATGGAGTGAAGAGAAGTATTGAAGCTAGAGATTTGAGGGAAGAAGACGCTTTAGACAGGAACCTCTGGCGACAAATCACTTTGGGTTGAAGGAGAAACGCTGTATTGTGGAATATTCCTAAATAAAAAATAATAATAATAACTAACTTACTAGCACTATCGAATCGGTAGGTTCATGATAGCATGAACATAAGCTCTCCATATATCCTTATCCTGAGCTAATGCTTTCCAGTCATATCCTGTATAATCTACTTCCCTCAAATAATAGTTGTCATTCTATTAAACTGCATTTTTTGCCCTATTTTCTGGATTTTTTCCTCTGGTTTTCCTGTAGCAAGTTCTCATGACCCTCTTTTGTTCCCCATCGTGCTATATGTCTTGCCCATCGCAATCTACGAGACTTAACTGTTCTTATTATATCTGGCTTCCTATAAAGACCATGTAGCTCTTTCTTGTAGTCTTCTCCATTCGCCTGTCTGATCGTCCCTTTGGTCTAAACATTTCGTAAGAAATTTATTCTCAAGTACTTCTAAACTTTTCTTATTAGGTCCAGTGACATAACCTATCGAAAAAAGAGAGAGAGAGAGAGAGAGAGAGAGAGAGAGAGAGAGAGATTTTAAACTATGGATTCTACACATACTTTCTTGACCACACAAGGGAATGAAGGGACTCCCCGAATGAGTTATCAGCTCAATTTCAAGGCCTCCACCGAGACGACACAGCATTAAGCCGAAACACTACATTCGCTCATGCATTCAGACTAAACAATGTGAATAATGATGATGATCGGGGAACGTTTGGATCTTAAGGTTTCCTGCCATTTGTCTTACTAATGAGGTAAAAAAACTGAAAAAGAAAAAAAGAAAACACGAGGAAACTTGTCCCACCGGTGATGAAACTCAGGCCCGCTGCATAAGGGGAGCTACGCTACCGCGAGATCACAGGATGGCCAAACATTATAAATAAATATATATATATATATATATATATATATATATATATACAGGGTGCTGTAAAAACACCGACAACGAAAAGAAGAGGTGATATATTGATATATGTCGATCATTTTAATAAGGTACCCATGTCCGTAAATGATGCGTTTTCACACTATGAGTAGCTAACTTCTCAAGAGTTCCGTTAGTTGGATTTTAAGACTCAATACTTGACAATACTGTCACAATCACATCAAGTTTCAAAATATCCACCTCCCATCTCATTGCAGAGCGTACATCAGCGGTCTAGTAATTGGCGCACACTTCAAATACGTCTGGCCTCGTTTGAATTATTTCTGGCAGCAGCATTGATTCGGGCTATAAGATCCATACGTGAGTCTACTGGAGTCTGATAGACAGACTGTATCATGTCGCCCCATAAAAAGTAGTCGAGAGGGCATGGGACTGTCCCCCTCGACATGGATACGTGGTGTCCAAATGTCTCGTCACATTGGCATCGAAGTGATCTGGTGTTCCGACATGTTGCAGCCACATTCCGTTGCGAAGCCACATATCACAGGATCCGTACCTGTGAGATGTTGTCAAGTAATGAATCTTCACTGATCTTGAGACATGATTAATTACTGATAGGGGCACGCCGTAGCGTAGTGGTTAAGGCACTGCACTACAAACCGGAAGGTCGAGGGTTCGAGTCCCGGTGGGGTCAGGATTTTTAAACTGATCCAAACCCTCTGGCGGCGCTATGGCCCTGGGGTCAACTCTGCCTCTAACGGAAATTAGTACCAGACGCTTGTTCTGGGTAAAGACGGCCGTCACGCAGGGCTTAAAACGCGGCTGACATCAAGCGCCGACTGTCCAGAAAATTGGGAGCCCTAACCTCCTACTACCACAAGGGCCTCCTGAGACCTGTAGTGGGATACCTTTTTTTTTTGTGTGAAAATGCATACTTTCCGGACATGGGTTCCTTATTAGAAAACGATCAACGTGTCTCAGTATACTATAGTGGAGGAGACTAAGTTGGCATGATTTCTGCTATCCTTGTCTAGATAACTGTTCTTCCACCCTTCGCAAAACACAATGGGCTACCCTTGTAAAATTACTTAGGAATGCTAGAAAAAAATCACCCCCCCCACTTCCGTCCAGTCACTTTTGTGTCAGGTAATTTTTGTCAGTGGCGACTGGTTCAGAGTGCTCTGCTCTGTTAAAAATGACTGCAGAGCGTGTGGAAAACACACTGAAAAAATTGAAGAGTGATATGGGCAGGCCGACAGCAGCTACAGGTCCAGACAGGCACCCAGAAGGGCAGCCAGACAGGCCCAGCAGACGGTTTAATGGAGAATTAGTGATCGGTTTGAAATAAATTTAGACGATACCGAAGACAATGAACAAGGAAGACATAGAAAACTTGCCAGGAAGAATCTTTAGAAGGAAAAGAATGCCACCCAACTGATCTATGTTCACTACAGGGAGTGTCTGCCCTACCGTTTGTCACCGTGAAGAGCATAGATATGCGTTTGAGTTGAGAAAGACGATGATGAATACTCTCTTTCTCTTTCTAAAATATTCTAGACAAGTTAGCCCTCATGGACGATATCTCACCTCCGTTGTCGGTTTTTTTCAAAACCCTGCATGTATAACATGAAATAAATTTAAAAAATCGTTATGTAACTGCGATAAATTTAATGATTGCAAACAAGGCAGTTCAAACACAACCAATGTTAGGAACTGAATCACAAAATCCAACTCTCTAAATTAACGGAAGATATTCAAATACTGATACCCATGCGTTCAACCTTAAAAACGTGGACGAAAGAAATAGCCATGTGAATTAGGAAACATCGGCAGTTTCACGATTGAAACGTGAAGGATGAAATGTGCAGTCAGCTAGATGTAGGTGAAACAAATTAGTTCCCTTCCACTGGCCGTAACATCCAACACACCATTTCATTTGCAACCGGCAGAGAAATGGTGCGCAACTCTGTGTTCATCGACAGCATTTATTCTTCTTTAAATGCACCTATTTTACATTAAAAAAGAAAACCACAAATAATTACTTAATCAATGGACAATAAAGTCAATTTGTCTAAAAATCCGCTTCTGTATATCTGTGTAGTTAATATATCTGTATCATAATGTATATAGTACAACACAGTAACATTGATATGCTAGAAAGAGAATATTATCCCATAGTTAATGTTTTTATTTCAGTAAGAGTTATTTACCAATTTGTTACTAGAGTTGGTATACTTAACTAACGAATACCCGGCATCCTCTGATACGCCTAAATAAATTAAATGCGTATTTTTATTTTATATTATATGGGTGCGAAACATGGACTCTTACTTTAAGGGAGGAAAGGAGATTACAAGTATTTGAGATAAAGTTCTTAGGAAAATGTAGTCCCGCTCCGTAGCCGAGCGGTTAAGGTAGGAAGCCTTGGCGCAGAGCTACGGGACTTGCACTGGTTCGAGTCTCCATGGGGGAAGAAATTTTCTCATGGTATTTCGGCCAGTATGGGACCGGTGCCCACCCAGCATCGTGAGGCAATTGGGTAGCTACAATAAGTAGCGGCTCCAGGTTGAGGAACCAGCTATAACGGCTGGGGGACTCGACATGCTAACCACATGTCACCCCTACACTGGCTGTTGATCATCTACCTCTGTGATTGACACATGTGGATGTGAAGGGCCAGCAGCCGGCTGGTAAAAGGGCAACCGCTGAAAAGTGGAAAGACCCTCAATCGGAGGAAAATGTTTGGACCAAAGAGAGATGAACAGACAGGTGAATGGAGAAGACTACATAACAATGAACTACATGGTCTTTATAGGAAGCCAGATATAAGAACAGTTAAGTCTCGTAGACTGCGATGGGCTGGACATGTTGCGCGTATGGGGAATGAAAGACGTGCATGGAAACTTCTTGTAGGAAAGCCAGAAGGAAAACGCCCAGTTGGTAGACCAATAATGAGGTGGGAGAACAACATTAACTATGATTTGAGGGAAGTAGATTATACAGCGAATGATTGGAAAGCATTAGCTAAGGTAGGGATGTATGGAGAGCTTATGTCCGCGGGGCCATGAACTTACGGGTTCGATAGTGCCAATGAGTAAGTAAAGTAAGTGTATTTTTATTTCTAGTTGAATCTAATATATATAAATTAATATTTGTTTGTTTGTTTGTTCGTACTTTATGCGCGGGCATACCGATGATCCGATTTTGACGAGGCTTTTTGCAAAATGTTTAATTTTTTAAAGAATTTTAGGGTTAATAAATTCTATCTTCAAGCCACAGTTAGTCCAAAAACATTCAGGACTAAAAGTATATAAAACAGTGGCTCTTCCAATTCTTTGTATGGTAGCGAAGCATGGACAATGAAACAGAAGGATATACGGAGACTTAGATCTGCTGAAATGAGATACCTTCGGAGGAGTACAGGATACACACTACTAGATCACAAAAAAAAATAATGAAGACATCTTAGAACTTTTAAAAAACAAAATTTCTGATTATAAGTCAAGATGGATGCAACATGTTCATCAAATGGAAGATCACAGGATAACTAAACAAATGTTAAGATATCAACCTGCAGGCAGAAGAAGACCAGGACGTCCACTCAAAATACTTTTGGGTGGTGTTTCTCTTGAGGCCAAAACAGGTCAACAAATTACCTAAATTCTGAATGTACTATGATGATGATGATGATGATGATGATGATGATGATATGTCGAGTGAGTGAGTGAATCGAGTAAAGGAAGTGAAATTTGAAATTTTATTGCGGAAGGATGTCTTACTAATGTGATAAACTTCCGTCCATTATAGAAGCATTTTCTACATTTTCTGTTATTTTATTTTCTTCCGCTCGCTTATGAATTTTTATATATTTCACATGCTCTTTCCCGTCACCCTGAATTGAAGTTGTAATCAAGTCCCTCGAGAAATCTCGTAAACGTTGGATGGAAAGTTCAACTTATCTCTTTTTTTTATATAACATTCAGACTTGCTGAATCATAATCATTGTTTAGTTCAACTTCATACATTTGGAATTAAATTTAGTTCTTGGGACCGTCACAGTCTTTACAAAATACACCATCGGTCAATAATGTGTTCAAATGTGAATATGTGCTCACAAAATGGGTTCTTTTTTTACTGCGGGAGCAGGAAAAACAGGACATTATATTATTATTATTATTATTATTATTATTATTATTATTATTATTATTATTATTATTATTATTATTATTATTATTATTATTATTATTATTATTATTATTGGGTAATTGAACAAAAACTTAGAACTAAAAATCATGTCGATGGAAATGTATTTCTTGAGGAGAGGAGTAAGATGTACAAAATTAAAAAAGAAAAAGAAAAGAAACAAGAAATTCATACATGAAAAACATAAATGGTAAAAATTCAATTCTAGGTTGTATAAGATATAAGCAGTTATAATGGTATGGGCATATACGACGAATGCAAAGGTTACCCAGAAAAACATTGGAATGGTGTCCTCCTGGAAGAAGAAAGAAAGGAAGATCTCGAAATTTACGGATGCAAGAAATAACTGGAATAAGAACAAGAAGGCTGGAAGTCATTTGAGTGGGTGGATAGGGACGAGTGGAAAAGAAAAGTAAAATTTTAGACACAAAAGATGTGCAAACATTGAAAATTTGTTCATAAATAAATAATAATAATTATTATTATTATGATTATTATTATATTATTATTATTATTATTATTATTATTATTATTATTATTATTATTCATCCAGTATCATGACAGCTGCTGCCGTCTTCCGGAAACCAAACGCCATTCCTCTCTGTCCATCCATTGATCTCCCTCCAATCCTCTGATATTCATAGTTGCTTGTACCCCTTCTTTCCAAATTGTATCATTATTATTATTATTATTATTATTATTATTATTATTATTATTATTATTATTATTACTATTACTATTACTATTATTATTATTATTATTATTATTATTATTATTATTATTATTATTATTATTATTATTATTAAGAATGGAAGAAGGAAGACTACCTAAGATAATCATGGATTGGGAACCACAGGGAAGGAAAAAGAAGGGTAGACCAACTATTACGTGGATTCAGGGAATCAATGAAGCTAAGAGGGAATGGGAAATAGAAGAAGATATATGGATGAACAGACAGGAATGGAAAAAATGTGTTGAAACAAATGTGTAGTTAACTGTGAACATGGGTACCGGAAAAATGTACATTCATAAGTAATGCCACGAGTGATTTCCAAATTATCGATAAATTCACGACTCACGAAGTGAGGAGTGAATTTATCTAGAGAATTTGGAAATCAAGAGTGGCATTTGTTAGGACTATTTAACGAATAAAATTAAGCTGTTTACTCACAAATCATTATTTAACTATAGTTATTTTAAAATATTTATATATTTAATGTAAACGGCGATGTTTGAAAACAAATGAGAAACGATAGGTACGCTTCTACTGCTTCTTTTGTTTATCACTGCAACCAGATCATACTATTTATTGCCAAAGGAACGCAATATTGTAAGGAGGAGCTTTCTTTAATATGGTAATCATAACACTGATAAATATTTGGTGAAACACGACTCTGATTGGTTGTAATACAGAAATCATTGAAACGTGATTGGTCATTGACTCCCATTTGGGGCATGAGTTAAATAGTCATTGTAAAAGCCGGAATAATAAAAAAATATTATTGTTATTATTATTCTATCTATCTAGATAGATAGATTGTTATTATTATTATTATTATTATTATTATTATTATTATTCTATCCTACTAATTGGTATAACATTATTTTAATTTGTTGTTTTTCTTTTATCCATCTTACTTTTAGACGCTTTGACATGTCTTAGGGTCAGTTATCTCTGTTAGTGAAACCGATCTTTAGGGTCTTTAGATATAACTATTAGTATGTTTGTTCATATTTTATATTTATAGGATGTTTTAAAAAATATAATATGATATGGATTCTTAAGATAGCTGATTATGTTTGAGTACTATTTGGACCTAAAACTTCCTGACATTTTTCTTCTAAGGAGGAAATGAAACATCATCCAGAACTTGTCTGGACTAAGGATGAAACCTGGTCCTGCTGATACAATGACGTTACCACGAGACCACAACACTGGACAGAATTTTATTGTTGCTTTATGGGGGAGTAGTATAGGAATCTGCATCTGTGACAGAATGTGCCACTATTCGGCGAAATGTCTTCCTCCACAATGCCGATGACTGATGTTAAACATGCCATCAAAATGAGGCATTGTGCTTGCAGTGGAATATATACAGGGTGTTTCAAAATAGGTATTATAGAGTTTTAGGGGTTGTAGAGGAGACTTCGTAGGTAAAGTTATGATGAGGAACCCATGTCCGGAAATGTACCATTTCGATGTAAAATAGATTTGAAGATCGAAACACAATTGACTGATATCGTGTGCCTTGTGTTTCAGAATAAATATTACAGACTTCTAGGGGTTGTACTAAAATTGTATCACAAGAAAAAGGAAATCTTCTTCTATTGTCCAGTGCAAACGTTTGCTACCTGTTAACAGAAACCTTCGAAACAAGTGAACTGTGTAACTGACGATTTTTATACAGATACAATGTTGGTTATTTACAATCGCCTGATGACTAGGCTACTAAAAAACCCAAAATATGACTTTATCATAGAAATAAGCAGAAGTATTATAGTCCATGAGGGCTAAAGTGTCTAGAATATTTTAGAAAGAGAAAGAGAGTACTCACCATCTTCTTTGTCACTCATACGCATATCTCTTCACGGTGACAGCGGTAGGGCAGACACTCCCTGTAGTGAACATAGATCAGTGATGGCATTCCCTTCTTCTAAACATTCTTCCTGGCAAGTTTCTATGTCTTCATTTTCATTTTCATCGTCGTCGGTATCGCCTAAATTGATTTCAAACCGATCACTAGTTTCGTCCATTAAACCGTCTGCCTGCCAATATGACTCTTCAATCTTTTCACACGCTCTGCAGTCACTTTTAACAGAGCACTCTGAACCAGTCGCCACTGACAAAAATTACCTGACACAAAAGTGACTGGACGGAAGTGGGGTGGGGTGGAGTTTTTCTAGCATTTCTAAGTAATTTTACAAGGGTAGCCCATTGTGTTTTGCGAAGGGTGGAAGAACAGTTCTCTATACAAGGATAGCAGAAATCATGCCAACTTAGTCCTTTTACACTATACCAAAGACGCCGTAGCGTAGTGGTTAAGGCACTGCGCTACAAGTCGGAAGGTCGAGGGTTCAAGTCCCGGTGGGGGTAGGATTTTTAAACTGACCAAAACCTTCTGGCGGAACTATGGCCCTGGGGCCGACTCAGCCTCTAACGTAAATGAGTACCAGACGCTTATTCTGGGGGTAAAGGCGGCCGTCACCCAGGGCTGACATCAAGTGCCGATTGTCTAGAAAAAGTGGGAGCCTTAACCTCACACTACCCCAAGGACCTCCCGAGGCCTGTAGTGGGATTACTTTACTTTATGACTAAAGATCTGAAAAAATGAGAAACATGACTTTTAAGACCCAATAAAAACCACTTACTTACTTACTTACTTAGTTACATACTTACTTACTTACTTACTTACTTACTTACTTACTTACTTACTTACTTACTTACTTACTTACTTACTTACTTACTTACTTACTTACTTACTTACTTACTTACTCACTGGCACTATCGAACCCGTAGTTTCATGGCCGCGCGGACATAAGCTGTGCATACATCCCAATCCCGAGCTAATGCTTTTCAATCATTCCCTGTATAATCTACTTCCCTCAAATCATAGTTAATGTTGTAATAAAAACCACTTAATCTTAATAATAAGGCATATATAAATGTTTCTACTTACTTGAAGCTTAGAATATAGGCTTTGGTAAAAATATGACATAGGAATCCGCCCCTTAGTTATCAATAATGAAGAAAGTAGCTGCGGTTTTGAACTTAATTTATTCTCGAACAAACTCCGACACTGAAAGATACCATCGTCAAGAAGTTGCGGCAACAGCACCAATTTTAATTTGCAATCTCTATTTTCTACGAAATCCTTCAGTTTGGCTTGTATAAAATTACTTCTATTTAAGTCTTAACCCTTATCATAATTAATCTGTTCCTCTTCTTTTATCTTTCACCGAATTTGTTTTAAACTTGAAAATAAAATTACACTAATCTAGATGTTTTATAAAAAGAAAAGCTAAATAAAAAAATTGCATGTTGATTCCAGAGTTGTGAATCAGTGTCTTTTGTCGTGGCTGTCCCTTATCCCTACACTCCTTTCCGTTCGACCCGGGTTCGATTACTGCCGGGATAAAATATTTTTTGCGCGATGGTGCGTTTTGTCGTACTTACAGCAATGACGACCATGATTAAATTTCAGCTTCATACATTTCGGGGTTGCCAACCTATGTAACTAATACTGTAATATTACATTTACACCCACGTGCGGAAAGTAAAACCACTGCCCTCTATGTATAATACGTACAATGTATATATGGAAAATATCCAAAAGGTAGTGTTAATATACATTATACGAAACAAATCACTGCATTTTAAATGAATTGAACTTTATTTGAAACAATATAAAACAATAAATACGTACTTGCGGCCATGTTATCAACAATTGTTCTCAAGGCCTCCTGTTGTTTCAACTAATAAACATTGCCCACACTGTTAACTTTAGTCAATTGTTTATAACGAATGCAAATATTTCCAGTAAATATGTTATTATTTTACTATTATTTAATGTTTTGAAAACACCATCGCGCAAAAAATAATGTACAATGCGCGTTTGTGAAGTGTTTAACAGAATCTCGGAAATTAAAAACCTCCCTATCGTTCGGTTTTTAAACATTTTTCCTCGATTCTGTAAAACCCACTTCCCAACCTCGCATCGTAATATACTATTTTGTCCACCGCTGTGGTCTCGAGGTCACGCTGCGCGCCCGGGTTCGATCCCCGGTCGGGACAGTTTTCTGGGTGAGGTTTTTATCGGGGTTTTTCCTCACCTGTAAGACAGATGTCAGGAAAACTTTAAGGCCCAAACGGTCCCCGAAATAATATGGCCATCCCAATCATCATCATTCATATTCATCTTAGATTAGGCTTAGGATTAGGGACTCTCCTGGCGCACCACTATCATCATCACCCATCATATCATCGGGGCAACGTAACCCCGCCTTCCAGGTGCCCCAACCTCAGAAGTGGGTTACAAGTACGTCATGCCAGGAAAGAACACCAAGAATGTCGAAAGACAACCTGGGCATTTGAAAAAAAAATAATATATATATATATATATATATATATATATATATAGTGGAAAGCAACGGGCAACTACCACACCTACACAATTCCCTAGTAAAGCTGCAAGTATAGCATGAAAATGCTATGATTGCAGTGAAGGACCTGCTTTCGGGCAGAATTACTATGGATATATATATATATATATATATATATATATATATATATATATTATTTCCTTTTACTAGGAAAACAGTATGAAAAAAAAAATGTTAGAAAAACATTCTATTTTTAATATAAAATTGTAGACTTTCACAGCAGGTATTTTGATTCATGTATTTTATGTTTTTCGGGCTAAATGGCCGTGGTCTGGTTTTATTAACACTCAACGTTTCGTCTACTACTGCGGTAGACATCCTCAGGAGATTCTGCGTGCTCTTTGACCTCTTGCCTCTTCAAATGTCGGCTGCAGACTGGGTGTGTGTTGTAAATCGTGTCCTTATTTATAGTTGAGTATTGTGTGGAGATGTTTTCTATACGGTCCGTTACTTTGGAGCTATTTTTCTGATTGGTTGTCACTGGCGTAAGTCATAGGTTTTATTCTCGTGTTATATAGTGCCGGAATCCAAATTTTATTAATCTTCATGGTTTCTTCTTATTTGTTAAAGGAATTGTTGTGTTTGTAAATTTCAATAGCCTCTCTGTGAAGTCTGATGTAGTAATGTTGTGTTTTGGACAAAACTTATGTTTCTTCAAATTTTATGGCATGTTCTTTGTTATTCACTAAATGTTCTGCTACAGACGATTTTTCAGTTGTTTCAACCGACAATTTCTCTTGTGTTCTCGTATTCTTGTACTTATCCGTTTTGTAGTTCCTATGTACACTTTACCACAACTAACTTACATGTTACTGTTTTTTAACAGTATATTTTGCATCGAAATAATGCTCGCACATTTTTCATAATGCTTATGTGCCTGAAATATTCACGATTTTATTTTATTACTTACGTTACTTTTGAGGGTCTCTCCACTTTTCAGCGGTTACCCTGTATTCCCATTCGCCATTCTTGCCGATCACGCCATTCATCCTCCTCCAGACCTCGGTCGTTCATCAATCTATGGATCTCTCCTCTCCAAGTTGTTCTTGGCCTGCCCCGTTTCCTTCTACCAGAAGGTGACCATTCCAAAAGAGTTTTGGGCCACCTATCATCCTCCATTCTCCTGACATGGCCATACCACTGAAGAGCTCGTCTTTCGATCCTTTCCACCACTGTCTCCTCCATATCCATCATCTGCCTCACTTCTTCATTTCTTCTTCTTTCCAACCTAGACATCCTGGCACTGCGTCATATTCCATCCATCTCCACTGCCAAGATCTTAGTTTTTTGTCCCTCTACCAAAGTCCATCCCCCATCCCTCAGCACCATAAGTCATTATGCTTTCCACAACAGAGATTTTATTTTATTCGACAAATATAATTTTTCATTTTGAATAGTAATTGGATTAGAATGTTCAAATTAAATATTATCACCCTTTTATATGGTACATTTGGCTTTATTGACCTTTTGTAAATTTAGTAAATTGTAACATGGATCTATTCTGTAAAGCACATCAGTTTGATACTGCTTTATAAAATGATTTATTTTATTGCATACAGTATTTTGTCCATTATGCTCTTCCTCAATTTTATGTGTCATTAATATATTATGTGGTGTTTTATATAGGATACAAAACTTGCCTTAGCAATAGTATTGTTCAGTAAAAACTGCTCTTCATGAGTCATTTACAGTACAGGCTGCAGCATAAGTCAGTTCACCGAAAATGCAAATATATTATTTTCTATAGCTTACATCATCTATCCTACACAAAAAAAAACTACCGAAATTGTTCCTTAGTTAGCAAATTACCTGAAGCAGTAGTGTTTGAGATTATATTCTGAAGGTCCCGTTTTCAAACCTCAGTTTCAACCTATGTGATTTTTTTCCCTTGTAACCATGTGCAGTGACTAAGTTTTATTTAAGTCATCATTGTAAAGATAATATGTGATTTTATTTTCTTATTGTTTTTCTGTTACAGGTAAGAAAAAAACAGCTGTTACTTCCAATTCAAGAATATTCTTTCGTTTTTGCTGGAATGAAGTATAAGGTACCGTATATTCAAGAAATATATGCATGAAATTAACTATTTGTTCTTCTATAATAGAACACATAATAGCCTTTGTTAGACATTGCAAACTGTACGGGGTTTGAATTACTTTTTTGTAGTCTAGTTTGTTCCACTTTTGTAACCGATGTTCTATGTGGCTACTTTTAGATTCTTTGTTCTATGGATAGATTGTTGCCTCTACACGAACAAGAGCGAAGTTACTCTGTTTCTCGGGGAAAATGATAGGAAAAATAGGATGTAAAACTGTAGAAAAAACACCTGGTCTTTTTTTTTTCAATCTTTAATATACATTTTATTGTTAATCACCAGTTTGTCACGTGAGTCTTTACCCATATGTACTTTTTATTATTCGAAATTATGTCCCTGCTTACTCATTTTGCCACTTAGGCCACTATTCGACGAACATAATTTCTCTCTTAATATACTAGGGCGTAGAAGTGAACTTCATTAGAAGAACAAAAGGCTGCAAAAGATTGGATCGGATAAAGAATGAATATATAGGAACAAAGTTAAATGTATATCCACTGAATGTTAAAATCAAGGAAAATAGAGATAAATAAATGGTTTAGACATGTAGAAAGAATGAACGTAACAAGATTACCAAAAGCAGCATTTAACTACAAGCCAAAAGGTTCAAGGAACGTAGGAAGGCCAGTGGAAAGATGGACAGAACAACTGTGAGGCGGAACAGGCATTTTGCCCAGCCCGTGTAGTGAAGATGATGATATTGTATATACAATTTCCTTCTCCAAGCGTGACAGGCCTAGAATGTCCTTGGCCTACCATCCGGCTGCTGGCCTCACATCCACATGTGTTAATCACAGAGGTAGACGATCATCCAGCCATTGTAGGGGTGACATGTGATCAGTATGTCGGGTACCCCAGCTGTTATAGCTGTTCTCAACGTGGAGTCGCTACTTATTGTAGCTACCCAAATGTCTCACGATGCTGGGTGGGCACCGGTCCCATCCTGACCGAAATTCCATGAGAAAATTTCCCCCATGAAGAGTCGAACCAGCGCAAGTCTCGTAGCTCTGCGCCAAGGCTTCTTGCCTTAACCACTAGGCTACGGCGCGGTACGTATACACGATTTAAATTTTCTTATTTTGGATGTAAAATCTCAAACATACAACGAGTATTGTTTTGTGTGATATTCTTTATGCTGACGGTGATAAGTTGTGTTGCATGCCAACACGGTCCAATTTTGAATCCCTTTCCTAATATTCCTCTGGGGTGCTGGGTTTTAATAAAGGTAAATTTAGTTATTACAACACATGTAATCGGTGAAAAGTCAAGTTTATTTTTGCGCTAACTTACTACGTAGATACAATTAAAACAGGATCAAATGTTTGGATCGAAGTCCGTTCCTAGGACTAGAGGGGTCTCGAAGTGTATTAACTTCGGAACAGGCAGCACGTGGTCCTCAATAACCACATAAGTTTGAAGAATTCCAAAACTCACAACGTTCAATTATCACCTCCGATGGCGATAAACCAAAGGTGAAGATGGAGGATTCGTCAATAGCCAGTTGTAAGCTGGGGAAGATCCATCTCCCACGAATCTCTATATACAATTACTTCGTAAGGACTATCGTCCCTGATGAGAGCGCCCAACGCACACGGCGATAGCCTAACACACTCTGAGAGAGAGTGTTGTAGTCATCTATAGACCTGAGAAATAGTATACAACAAAATGCTACCAACACAATTCAGCGTTACTGTATTCAGGTGCCTACTAGCGGAAGTCAGATGAACTACATCATTAGCGTAATAACCGACCGCAGGTGTCTGCTATTACCGATAGAGAGAGCGACTCGTGTCGCAACAAGTTGTATATGAAGTAATATTACAAAAGAACGTAAACTTTTTTAAATGTTATAATTTACAAAAAATACAGATACAAAGATAATTATCAGGTTATTTGAGAGAGCGAAAAGGGGTGAAAAATAAAATATTACCGAGATTAGTGTCGTATCCATTGACTAGTTTTCGTTGTCTTTAAGCTGATTAGTGACAGTACCGATGTACTTTAAACCCGAATCCTTGGGCGGCAATACGGATTACATGTAAAAATAGAAAACGGCCGATATTAGAGTGGAACACACAGGTTTCGTGGTAGCTAAGTTGATTGGTGACAGTACCGCCTACTTTTAAATCCAGGTTTCACAGCTAGCACCTTAGGGAGAGTGAAATGATGAAACATAAAATGTACAAAGTGACCGAAATTAGTGTCGAAATTTTCGGGTCGCTAAGCTTATTGGTGACAATCCCGATTTCATTTATATCCAATTGTGTCGCTTGGCTTCTTAGAGGGTGAAGAGGGGCTGACATTTAGTGACTGATATTAATTTTGAAATCATAGTTTTAGGAGTCGCTTACTTACTTACTTACTGGCACTATCGAACCCGCAGGTTCATGGCCGCGCGGACATAAGCTCTCCATACATCCCTATCCTGAGCTAATGCTTTCCAATCATTCCCTGTATAATCTACTTCCCTCAAATCATAGTTAATGTTGTTCTCCCACCTCATTCTTGGTCTACCAACTGGGCGTTTTCCTTCTGGCTTTCCTACAAGAAGTTTCCATGCACGTCTTTCATTCCCCATACGCGCAACATGTCCTGCCCATCGCAGTCTATGAGACTTAATTGTTCTTATTATATCTGGCTTCCTATAAATACCATGTAGTTCATTGTTATGTAAGTCTTCTCCATTCACCTGTCTGTTCATCTCTCTTTGGTCCAAAAATTTTCCTAAGGACTTTATTCTCAAATACTCGTAATCTCCTTTCCTCCCTTAAAGTAAGATTCCATGTTTCGCACCCATATAATATAACTGGTAGAATAATAGTTTTATATATTTTCAGTTTAACGTTTTTTGAAAGGAGTTGGGACATCAAGTGTCTCTGCAATGCATAATAGCACGCATTTCCAGAATTGAGCCTATGTTTAATTTCTTTGTGCATCTCATTCCTATTTGTGATTATTGTTCCTAGGTATTTGAATTCAGCCACTTCCTCAAAATTTCCCTCATTTGTCATTAGCTGTCCATTTCCATTATATAATGTATTTCTACGTGTGACCATATATTTAGTTTTACTGATATTTACTTCCAGTCCTAATTTCTTAGTGTTACTCAATAGTGTGTGCGTGTTGGCCTTTAGTATCTCCTCGCTATCGGCCAGTAGTACTACATCATCAGCATAAACTAACAGCTTATTAATACCATTGAGTTGTAAGCCTTACATAGATAAAATAGGCGTAGTGATAATAAAATTGTGCAATGCCGGGTATTTAGCTAGTGACTTATAATAATAATAATAATAATAATAATAATAATAATAATAATAATAATAATAATAATAATAATAATAATAATAAATAATAGTTTTAAAAAACTAAAACCACGCGCTTTATTAGAACATCGAACTAAAAAAATGAAAAATAATTTTAACTTTCAATACGCTTGGGATAAATAATTTTACCATCAAAAGCGTGGGGTGCTCTTTATCAATTAATATATTTGTTAATAAACATATATAGATAAAAGTAAAGTATCTAAGAAGAAAATGTAAAAATCATAAAAAGCACCCCACGCTTTTGATGGTAAAATTATTTATCCGAAGCGTGATGGAAATTAAAATTATTTTTCATTTTTTTAGTTCGGTTTTCTAATAAAGCGTGTGGTTTTGTTTTAGTTTTTTAAAACTATTATTTATTTTTTATTTTTCAGTTTTAATATTTTACAGAATAAGATAAAAATGTAAATATCTTTAAATTCGATACTATTGCAGTATGAGCCAAAAGTAATATTCTTCTAAAAAAAACCTCACAGCCGGATTCGAACCAGCGACCTACGGATTACTTGAAATTATATACCACTAGAGTTCACCGCTCTACCAACAAGAGCTCTTACAATGATTGACTAAAAAGTCGATAAGTCCGCAACCTATTATACCAGTTTTCATTTCTTTTTATTTTCTGATGATTCTGCCAGGATTTTAGAAACAAAATATGAAATTATTGTATTGTCACGGGTTCTTTACAAGGATATACAAAGCTTCAAGTCGATCCAATGTTTCTAAGTGGGTGAAAATCGTGTTCAAAGATTCCTTTACACACAGATACAAAGACACTTTTTTTTTATTATCTGACGATTCTGGCCAGGATTTTAGAAACAAATATGAAAATATTGTATTGTCACGGGTCCTTTACAAGTATACAAAGTTTCAAGTCGATTCAATGTTTCTAAGTGGGTGAAAATCGTGTTCAAAAATTCCGTTACATAGATACAAAGACACTTTTTTATTTTCTGATGATTCTGGCCATGATTTTAGAAACAAAATATGAACGTATAGTATTGTCACGGATCTTTTACAAGTATACAAAGTTTCAAGTCGATCCAATGATTTTAAGTAGGTGAAAATCGCGTTTAAAAATGCCGTTACATAGATAGATACAGGTCAAGCTAATATAAAGCGTGTAAAAATATTGTTTGAGAACAACTTCTAGAAAATCTTTGACGCTAATTCCTGTTTTTTTAATGCTTCATAGAACAGATACACGAGATATTTAATGAAGGGCAGATTCGTTTAAGTCTATAAAAAACAATTCTCTTAGTTGTTCTCCAAGTGAGGTCTTTGGAGCGGTTGTTTCTTGTTCTCTGGTCACACACAGAGAAGTAGTAATCCCACTAATTGTGTCTCCAACAACCTCTACTTTCACTCTAATCATTTCACTTGTGCTTTACGGATTAACACAAAAACAATACACTGTCCCTCCGTCTCCCTTTTGTTTGTACAAAGTAGATTCGCCTCGCTCTACTGCGTTGAAGTTAAAAAGTCGAATGCTATAAAATGCAGTACGAGGTGATTCTGGAAGAGCGTGCAAAAATTAAGCAGGACATGGATGATACTCTACTCAACAATTTGAGATAGAAAACCTAGGGTCAGAGAAGCCAGCTTGAAGAGATATGAGAGTAAATTTGTCTTTCATACTAGCTAATACCCAGCGTCCACTTTACTTTATTACACGCTTTATATTAGCTTGACCTGTATCTATCTATGTAACTGAATATTTTAACGCGATTTTCACCCACTTAAAATCATTGGATCGAATTGAAACTTTGCATACTTGTAAACGACCCGTGACAATATAATAATTTCATATTTTGTTTCTCAAATCATGGCCAGAATCATCAGAAAATCAAAAAAAAGTGTCTTTGTATCTATGTAACGGAATTTTTGAACACGATTTTCACCCACTTAGAAACATTGGATTGACTTGAGACTTTGTATACCTGTAAAGGACCCATGACAATATAATAATTTCATATTCGTTTCTAAAATCCTGGCCAGAATCGTCAGAAAATAAAAGTGTGTTTGTATCTATGCAACTGAATTTTTGAACACGTTTTTCACCCACTTAGAAACATTGGATTGACTTGAAACTTTCTGTACTTTGTAAAGGACCCGATAGAGGAGATTTTTTCCGTCTCTACAGGTTTCCTTCTTATAAAGGTTCCGGCCAAGACACGTTTTACTGTAATATGTAATTTTATTATTTTTATTCCATTTAGTTATAGTGTTAGCGAATTACAATTTCTGACACGTTTTAGGTAAAAATTAAAATGACTATTTAACTCATGCCCCAAATGGGAGTCAATGACCAATCACGTTTCAATGATTTCTGTTTTACAACCAATCAGAGTCGTGTTTCACGAAATATTTATCAGTGTTATAATTACCATATTAAAGAAAGCTCCTCCTTTTTAATATTCTGAAATAGTATGATCTAGTTGCAGTGATAAACAAAAGAAGCAGATGAAGCGTACCTATCGTTTCTCATTTGTTTTCAAACATCGCCGTTTACATTAGATATATACATATTTTAAAATAACTACAGTTAAATAATGATTTGTGAGTAAACAGCTTAATTTTATTCGTTAAATAGTCCTAACAAATGCCACTCTTGATTTCCAAATTCTCTAGATAAATTCACTCCTCACTTCGTGAGGCGTGAATTTATCGATAATTTGGAAATCACTCGTGGCGTTACTTATGAAAATGCAGTCACACATCTGGTTTGATTTACATTGCAACTGGAAATAAGCTCAGAGAAGGTAAAGAGAGAAAACGCCCATAAGCTTGTGCTATAAAGATTTAAGTCACTACTTTACCAATATCTTAATATATAAAAAATTCGTGTCACGTTTGTTTGTCCGCGATGGAATCCTAAACTACTGAACCGAATTTAATAAATTTAGTACACTGTGTGCAGTTTGATCCAACTTAAGACTTAGGGTAGTTTATAACTAAATTTATAGTTGCACTACTTTTTTATTGCAAATTATTTGTTTATTATTTAAAAAGAGTTTTACTTATCTGTGAGTTCCATACGGTTCTAACAGATGGCGGTGTAATTATTTGTGAGTTCCATACGATTCTAACAGATGGCGGTGTAAGGTAATTTAACAAAGAGAGATCCAGATGGTTGTGCTTTTTGTTGCAACCGCGAATTTCTATGGAATTACAAATATTGATTATTTCATAATTTAAGTGTGTTCAATGTTTGTTTTATTTTCAATATTATTAATTTCGTGTATAAGTATTAGTTTTTTAAGTAATCTGGCTGAAAGACAGCAACTTAATTTAATTTTTTAACGTATACCTTAGCCACAGCAACGCGTGGCCGGGACTTCTAGTATCCAATAAAAACAGTTTTCAAAATCTTATTAAATACCAACGTTTTTAGTGTAACTCTATCTTTAAAGCTAAATTCTAATAAATGAGTTGCAAGATTTCAAGTTTTAAAATATCCCTTCTAATCAAGAAATATCTATGATATCCCGCTATCGTACATCAAAACTCCCGATTTACAACATCAGGAAGTAAGGAACTTCTTTCTATACACATGTTAAGTAGCATTACCTAATTAGGAGGGGATACAAGCGGAAGAGCCCTTAACTCACTGAATGGGAAATGAAAGTGGAAACAAAATTGAAAGGAAAAATACGTCATTCTGATTTCCGAAGAGATTTTACATAACTTATGAAAAGAGTAGAAAGTTAATACGCTCATGCATACAGAGTGATTCTGTAGTATCGTATAAAAGTTAAACAGGGCATAGGAGATGCTCCAATTAACTGGTTGAGGTTGGGAAACTGGGGTCCTAGAAGCCAGTCTATGGAGATATTGAAGTAAAGTTCCTATAACATTGCCTAATTTACTGTTTTCCAGCTGATTTACATCTAATATGCGTCCAAATTTACAAGTACTCTGACGTTTATTAACATGTACTATATATTTTTCTTCCTGCAAGGAAGAACCTCAATGTGTAGGAAGTCTTGAAGCTTGAAGTTCCTCGACGTTTCGCCAGAGACTGGGTCTGGCATCCTCAAGGGTTGTCAATACTTACTTACTGGCACTATCGAACCCGTAGATTCATGGCCGCGCGGACATAAGCTCTCCATACATCCCTATCCTGAGCTAATGCTTTCCAATCATTCCCTGTATAATCTACTTCCCTCAAATCGTAGTTAATGTTATTCTCCCACCTCATTCTTGGTCTACCAACTGGACGTTTTCCCTCTGGCTTTCCTACAAGAAGCTTCCATGCACGTCTTTCATTCCCCATACGTGCAACATGTCCTGCCCATTGCAGTCTACGAGACTTAATTGTTCTTATTATATCTGGCTTCCTATAAAGACCATGTAGTTCGTTGTTATGTAGTCTTCTCCATTCACCTGTCTGTTCATCTATCTTTGGTCCAAAAATTTTCCTAAGTACTTTATTCTCAAATACTTGTAATCTCCTTTCCTCCCTTAAAGTAAGAGTCCATGTTTCGCACCCATATAATATAACTGGTAGAATAATAGTTTTATATATTTTCAGTTTAACGTTTTTTCAAAGGAGTTGGGACATCAAGAGTCTCTGCAATGCATAATAGCACGCATTTCCAGAATTGAGCCTATGTTTAATTTCTTTGTGCATCTAATTCCTATTTGTGATCATTGCTCCTAGGTATTTGAATTCAGCCACTTCCTCAAAATTTCCCTCATTTGTCATTAGCTGTCCATTTCCATTATATATTGGATTTCTACGTGTGACCATATATTTAGTTTTATTGATATTTACTTCCACAAGGGTTGTCAATACAAAAATAATTTTATTCGTAGTAACCTGGGATGAAACATCTCTTCAAATTTCAATTCTATTTAAAATATATAATCTACTTCTCCATTTTTAATGTTTAAATATAATTTCTAAAGCTGAAGTTGCCTGAAATGACATCTCAGGAGGATTAAATGCTAACAGCATCTGTGAAGAGCTTTTGTTTGTAATTCTGGAAATTTCTCGCTCGATTTAATTCGGGTTTTATTCAGTTAATCTCTTCTCTTCCACAGTTAATGCTATTTTATTTAGCTAATTCAAAAACAAGGAAAATGATGGCGAAATGAAACGTCTTGTGATTTATGCACACCTTTTAACATTCCTTCATCTGGTGTTTTGTAGTCACTTACTGGCTTAACACGTCACTTGTCTTTGTCTAAACGCGGTCTTTATAACCATTCGTCTACTGTTTTTATCCATTCAGAATTAATTTACCCTCTCTATCTCATTTATTATACAAATGCGATTGTATCATTTGCAGTTGGTGCTTATCATTAGAGAGGTAAACAGACGTATTCATAATAAACTTAACATAATTTTTCATTCTGTATTTCTATCTCTGTTATTCTCCCAGTTATGTTCTTTATACAGAGTGTCCCAATTTGATGTATACAGTCTTTGAAACATTATTTCTCAGCAACGAAATGAGACAGACATACAGTTTTTGTTGTGTATGATCCACAAGGCACTGGAAAAGCATAAAAACATGTTCATCGATCTCCACGTCTTTATAAACAACAATGGCGGCGAGATTATAATTTGATGAACGTAAGTGGATATTAATAATAATAATAATAATAATAATAATAATAATAATAATAATAATAATAATAATAATAATAATAATAATACTACTTATTTATTCTGGCAGAGTTAAGGCCATAAGGCCCTCTCTTCCACTCAACCAGCACAAATACAAATAAATATTCGACAAATATAGATATACACTATACTAATTATAAACAGTTAAAGATACAATAAATGTAGCAATGTAATGTCATGTACAAACAACATTTTATAGGGTAATAACAATAATTATACGATAATAATAATAATAGTAATAATAATAAAAATAATAATAATAATAATATAAATATGATACATTATACGGGAAACACCAATTAATATATATATATCTTACACTGGATAATAATGAAGTCGAGTTTAGAGCAAATATAAATTTAGATTTCTTTTAAAAGATGCCAATGTCCGGCAGCCCCTTATTTCTTGTGGTAGGGAATTCCAGTTGCGAGAAGTGGAGATGGTATATGACATGGAGTGATGTGATGTCCTATGTTGCGGTATATTAAGTAAGAGACTATGTTGTGATCTTGTGTTTAAGTTATGGTTTGAGGATAGATACTGGAAACGGGATGATAAATTATTGGGAATCGAGGTATGTAGGATCTTAAATAGGAGAATTAGACAGTGCGATATTGAAATGTTATTGGAAATTGAAGAATGTTGTTGAAGTGCAACGACGTTGGATGGTTGAATTTGGGACACCACCACCAACTAGGGTAACAGTAACAAGAATCCAAGACAAATTTGAAGACGATAGAACGGTGCAAGATGTGTTGAAAGGTCGGTGCGGAAGAAAGAAGACATTCGACTGATGACGAGAGTACTGTTTGCAGTCATGCATCGTCTACAAACCAAAAAAAAATAATATCTATTATATTACGATCTATAATACAACCAGTTAATGGTAGTTAAGATAAGACTAAACTAATAATAAAATGTATTCTAGCAAGATAAATTAAATTGTTGGTAGACCGACCCTATCTAATGTAGGGGCCTATGTAAAAAACATAAGAAAATAATGAGATATAGAAAACTAGTCTTACGGTTATAGAATATTTAATCAAATGAAAATATGTGTTAATTTTAATTTAATTTTTATAAATAATTAAATTTATTAATTGTTAAAATAATTCTATCAGTGATGTGTATAACGTAGTTACTAAATAATGTTTTTGAAGGATGTTATAGTTTGACATTCTCTGACATAGGGCGGAAGGGAATTCCATGTTTTGGTAAGTGGAACTGTAAAAGATAATGAAAAATACACAGTGTGATGAGGAGGGATATAAAGGACAATGTGGTGATGGGATCTGGTGACAAGATTAAGGATTGGATGTGTGAAGAGTTGTCCGCGCGGGCATGAACCTGCAGGTTCGATAATCCCAGTAAACTGCTTTAGAAATAATTTTAATGCAACACTACTGACCTATGACGTCTGTAGCGCCAAACAAGCCTAAAGTCATTGGTTTAAAATCGATCTAAAATTTGAAATCCGAGGTGTTTTGTATGACTATTTAACTCATGCCCCAAATGGGAGTCAATGGCCAATCACGTTTCAATGATTTCTGTTTTACAACCAATCAGAGTCGTGTTTCACGAAATATTTATCAGTGTTATAATTACCATATTAAAGAAAGCTCCTCCTTTTTAATATTCTGAACAGGTCTGGCCATTATTTCGCAGTGAGTCAGCCTATAAGAAATACGGCTACCAGATTGTATATATAGTGAATGAATGTCAACACATGCCGCATGCGGGAGTTAATATAAAAACATTTGTAGCAATTGATTATACCACCAAGTAAAAGAAACCACTGTTTGCACTTTCTTAAATGTATTTTTTCCCAGGTAATAATCCAGAAAAATATAATTGTCATATTTACATCATACGACATCAGAAATGAATAAATATACAGTTTGATGTGTTTCATTTTTTCTCCACTAGAGAGCATTCTTACAATATTGCGTTCCTTTGGCAATAAATAATATGATCTGGTTGCAGTGATAAACAAAAGAAGCAGATGAAGCGTACCTATCGTTTCTCGTTTCTTTTCAAACATCGCCATTTACATTAAATATATAAATATTTTAAAATAACTATATTTAAATAATGATTTGTGAGTAAACAGCTCAATTTTATTCGTTAAATAGTCCTAACAAATGCCACTCTTGATTTCCAAATTCTCTAGATAAATTCACTCCTCACTTCGTGAGTCGTGAATTTATCGATAATTTGGAAATCACTCGTGGCATTACTTATGAGAATCTTACACGGGGTGTAAACGTAATAATGAGGTGTTATCTTTATAAATTTAAGTGCATTTTATTGTTGGGTGCAGCTGAGACGAACATCTTCTGGCATCATGCCTGTTTATGACAGTGCATTTAACATGACCATCAAAACTGAGTACCTTAATAGCTTAAACAAGAACGTAGAGTGTATGGCTTTTTTACGTGCAGACAAGTGTACATAAAAAGCAAGGAACTGTCTTTGTAATAGGATTCTAAAATACTTGATGTTTTCTGAACATTGAAAGTTCAAGGAAGGAAAGAATTACATATTTACGTATTTTATCATGTTTCGGCATAATTAGCAAATTAGCTAACAGCGGAGGTTGGTAACAGTGATGTAATGAAATACGTCAATCTCAATAAACATAAAGAAGAAATTTACGACCAATTGAGAAGATGTAGAGCTTTTTTACGGCCGTCTTCGTAATTATAGCTCAAGATGCATTTTTATGTAAGATTGTAAGAAACAAATAACACTGAGCAACAAAAAGAAACTTTTTTTTTGTCTCAGAAAGAAAAAAAATATGTCCGATTGCGATTGAGGGCCTTTCCACTTTTTCAGCGGTTGCCCTTTTACCAGCCGGCTGCTGGCCCTTCACATCCACATGTGTCAATCACAGAGGTAGATGATCAACAGCGAGTGTAGGGGTGACATGTGGTTAGCATGTCGAGTCCCCCAGCTAAAAAAAAATGTGATTCTGATAGTATTTTTTCTCCGATCCGATTGAGGGTCTTTCCACTTTTTAGCGGTTGCCCTTTTACCAGCCGGCTGCTGGCCCTTCACATCCACATGTGTCAATCACAGAGGTAGATGATCAACAGCCAATGTAGGGGTGACATGTGGTTAGCATGTCGAGTCCCCCAGCCGTTATAGCTGGTTCCTCAACCTGGAGCCGCTAGTTATTGTAGCTACCCATTTGCCTCACGATGCTGGATGGGCACCGGTCCCATACTGGCCGAAATACCATGAGAAAATTTCTTCCCTCCATGGAGACTCGAACCAGCGCAAGTCCCGTAGCTCTGCGCCAAGGCTTCCTACCTTAACCGCTCGGCTCCTGAATTTAAATAAGATACGGGGTTTTTCTCGATCACGCAAGGTTTCCGAGAGCCAGGAATTTATAATTGCAAACACTTTAATAATTTCTACATTCGTATCTACACAATATTCGAACATTCGGACTCATAGAAAGTAAGAAATGACAATTTTCAGCTATATTTCGCCTGTGGAGCATCCCTCTTGATGGTCCAATAATCGGCCAGCATATTAAGATTTCATTTGCCTTGATATCTCTTTTCCATAGCTCAAATCTCCTGAATTAGCTCATTTGGTTTTATTTTACAATGGACATCTGGACGAAAAAAGTTTATTAAAATAGTAAATATTTACATCCATTAATTGAAATTGAAATAAAAAAACTGTGGGTGATGGAGAAATTCCGAATACATATTTGAAAACACGATAAAAACTGTATTAAGTACAACTATTGGTACTCATGAGACAAAAATCATGTTGACCAGTGTTATCAAATACATCATAATATTAACATCTGATGAAGAGTCATGAGGAATGTCGAACGCAAATAGAAGAATCCTAAGTGAATACAGAAGAAATAGTATTGCATTCAGGGTCAGTGAGAATAGATCTACCTTCTGGCAAATATGTAAAAATTAATCATAGTAATAAATATAAAAATAAATTACAAATAAATACAAGCGGTAAAATAGTAAGAAATATAGTTGGAAGTTAATGTAAATGCTTTATTTTAGAGGTAGTTTCATTAAGATATTTAAATAAATTTGGATTTTTTGTAAGGCATCAAATCAAATAATAATATTACTCCTATATAAACATATACTAATTTTAGTATTATTATTATTATTATTACTATCATTATTAACTAACTAATTAACACTGGCTCTATCTACCCTGTAGGTTCATGGCCGCGCGTACATATGCTCTCCATATATCCCTATCCTGAACTAATATTTTGCATTTTTGTGTTTGGATGATTATAAATAAATGTCTTTCCCACCTTTCCACTTCTATGCTAGAAGTCTCCGACTAGATTTAGTTGTTAGTTCTCCTTTTTTTTTTCCAATTTGATGTTCACTAAATCCATAGGCATATTTCTTCTGTTAGATTTTACTGTCCCTAATATATCTCTCGTCTACTCAGCTCTAAAAATAAATTAGGAGAACACAATTATAATGTGTAAATTTCTCTACGAACGGGTTTGCTAATTCTAGGACTACACTCTCATTTGCTGTGAAATCTGCATTGTCATGTGCATCTTGTTCAGTGTTTATTTGAATCATATCCTGAAGAGTACAATTTGTAATATGTTATTCCAAATCGCGCCGTTTTATTCCGTTTACAGAGTTTGAACTGAACGTGTTTCTAAAAAAGTTAAATTTACAACCATGATATTCGAAAAAAAAAACATTGAAATTACATATATATTTTACCGTAGTAAATACCTAAAATATATTATTATATAAATAAAACTAAAATAAAACTATACAATATACTAGGACTACATATACGCTTTATATAAACCAGCAACAAATTTTACTGATGGCGAACATAAATTTTTAATCAGTAAAGATAGAGCCAACTTCTTATAGTGGAGGGTTTTAACACAAAAAACGAGTGTAGGTCGTGGTTGAGCTGTTTGGTCTTTCTACCTGCTCACGAGGGAGACTCGTTAAAAGTCTCCAATGGGTTAAACAGTACCAACTAAATTGGAAACACCAACTTGAAAGAATGAGTTCAAATCGGATCCCCAAAGCTGTTTACAATTATATACCAAGAGGACGAAGATAACTGGGCCGTCCTATGAAACGTTGCAGGGAAATTTTTCTATAGGATCTAATATTTGGAAGGAAGAAGAGGAAGATAATTATTATAAAAATTATTTTGGGTAAACATTTTTATAGTTTTATATTATACTTTCATTTAATTAAATGAAAATAAATCACATCTGAAGGAGGTACAAAGTTCCGAAACAGCTGGTACTATTCTATATTTTAATAAATATGAAAATCACATAAAACATTGTTTTATTTTTATTTAATTAAATTAATTATGGATTTTCATCAAGTAAACGCCAATTTAATTAACTATAATTTTAATTTGTAAACTAGCCTGGATAAGTAACTGCCTTGCTCCACGTGGGAATATACGGATATAGATATATAAAAATCAATGTTTGTTTGTTTGTATATTTGTTGGTTTGTTTGTTTGTATTCTATGCGCGGCCATACCGTTCATCCGATTTTGATGTTTTTTTGCAAAATGTTCAGAAGATTCCCGGAATGAACATAGGCTATAAGGGAGTTGTGATATTCAACCCCTTCACCCCTAAAAATCACCCTTTGTAGTGAAAAACTTGAAATAAATTCTCTATATTGACGCTTACATGGGTTAGGCTGCTTAAACCATTACAAATATACCAAATTGATATACACAGAATTGAATAACTAAAAAAAAAAAAAGCTCTACAAAAAAGTCCGCGACAGCATACGTTTATCTTTTACAGATAACTCACAATAACCATTTTTGTTTTTCGTTGATGCCAAGAAGATCGCGATAGGTCGATTCCAGGACAAGCGTACTCTGCCACACCGTTCATTCGATTGAGATGGGGAATTTTGCAAAATGTCCAGACGATTCCCGGGATGAACATAGGCTATAAGAGAGTTGTAATTCTCAAACCCTTCACCCTAAAAATCACCCTTTGTAGTAAAAAACATGAAATAAAGTCCCCATTTTCTCGCTTAAATGGCTTACGCTGCCTAAACCATAACAAATACACCAAATTAATGTACACAGAATTGAATATTTAAAAAAACTCTACAAGAAAGTTCGCGACAGCATATGTTTATCTTCTACGGTAACTCGCAATAACCATTTTTGTCTTTCATTGATGCCAAGAATATCGGGATAAGCAGATTCCCGAACAGTGCACGGCTGGTGGTAAAAACATATTAGCATTTATTTATGAGTAGCAGCGCACGCCGGGTATTAGATAGTAAATAAATATAATATTTTGAGAGGAAAAAGCAGCTGCACAACACACGCGCAGAGATACGTGACACCGCCGCCATCTCCATTAGGCCTAACTTTAATATTGTATAATATTATCGACAGGGCTCCAATTTACAGATATGGTTGTCAGATTGCATTATTTACTAAGTACGAGATTACACAATGGGTAGCCCGCAGCCCGGGGATGATACAAGCGCCGCAGCTTTTAATATAATATTGTCGATGGGGAAAGCAGCAGGGTGACTCATGTCCTATTAAAGTGGAAGCTATCCTCAACATTTTCCTTTCAAGTTTGTAGAATCTCATAAAACATCCCCTCAGGTTTCAATTATTAAGCTATATAACATGACAGGTAATGAGACTTCTAAAAAAAATGACAAAAGAAGTCCAGTAGACGGTAAGAAACAATTATCAACAATAATCTAACAAGAGGTTGTGATTTTTATGAAAAAATCACGAGCGACAAAGTCGCGAGAGATTTTGTCTACTGAAAAACTCAACCTCGCGTTGGATTTGGAACTACTGTTTAGCGAATAGTATATCAGAAGCTAAAAATAATTATAATCAAATATATAAACATGTCTGTTTGTCTGTACTTTATGCGCGGGCATACCGTTCATCCGATTGTGATGGGGCTTTTTGCAAAATGTTCAGGAGATTCCCGGGATGAACATAGGCTATAAGAGAGTTGTGATATTTAACCCCTACACACCCCTAAAAATCACCCACTGTTGTGAAAAACGTGAAATGAAGTCCCTATTTTGACGCTTAAATGTCTTACGCTGCCTAAACCATAACAACTACACCAAATTAATGTACACAGAATTAAATATCTCAAAACACTCTACAAAAAAGTTCGGGACAGCATATGTTTATCTTTTACCGATAACTCACAATAACCATTTTTGTCTTTTCATTGATGCCAAGAAGATCAGGTTAAGTCGATTCCTGGACAAGCGTGCTCTGCTTTTTGAAAAATGTTCAGGAGATTCCGGGGATGAACATGGTATATAAGAGAGTTGTAATACTCAACCCCTTCACCCCTAAAAATCACCCTTTGTAGTGAAAAAAGTTCCAATTTTGACGCTTAAATGGCTTACGCTGCCTAAACCGTACAAAATACACCAAATTAATGTACACAGAATTGAATATCGAAAAAAAAACTACAAAAAAGACCGCGATAGCATATTGTTTATCTTTTACGTAAATACTAGGCAGTAAAAAAGGAACAACACACAAAGGAATTATTGATCTAATATTGGGGTGCTTTTTATGGATTTTACGTTTTCTTCTTAGAGACTTTACTTTTACCAATATCTGTTTATTATCACCCCACGCTTTTGATGGTAAAATTAATTTTTTTTGTAGATAACTCTAGTTTTATTCTAGATGTGTTGGAGATGATTTCTTTGTTGACCACTTTAATTTTATCCCAAGCGTGTTGGAAATTAAAATTATTTTTCATTTTTTAGTTCGGTTTTCTAATAAAGCGTGTTGTTTTAGTATTTTAAAACTATTATTTATTCCTTCTCCACTCGTCTCTATCCATCCACTCCATGCCCTCCAGTACTCTTGTCCTCATTCTAGTTCTTATTTCTGTATAATATATAATATTAAACCATACATGCAAAACGGTCTTCTCAGTAATACATTCATTAAATCGCGTAAGAAGTTGTCTGCCATTCGCTCTTAGGAAAATGTTAGTAGCAACACTTGCAATGCCCCATTTTGATTATTGTGACACTCTTTTTACAGACTTAAATATTATTTACACTCAAAGACTTCAACGTGTTCATAATTCTTGCGCACGTTTTATTTGTGGTATTCGCAAATATTACCATGTTACACCGTCCCTGGAACAATTATCGTGGCTTCGTCTAAGAGATCGTAGAACTGTTCATTCCCTATCCCTTCTCTATAAAATACTTCCCACATCATCGCCTAATTATATATCACGCCGCTTGATCAGACTATCCGACACACACAATCTTGACACTCGATTCCATCAGCACATTGTCCTTTATATCCCGCCTCATCACAGAGTATATTATTCATTATCTTTTACGGTCTCACTTACCAAAACATGGAATTCCCTTCCGCCCTATGTCAGAGACTGTCAAACTATAACATTCTTCAAAAACAAAGTAAAGAATTATTTAATAACAAACTAACTTATACACCTCACTGATAGTATTCTTTTAACCATTAATAAATTCAATTATTTATGAAAATAATATTAAGATTAACAAATATTTTCTTTGGCTTTGTTTTAAATATTGTATAATCGTAAAATTAGTTTTCTATATCTCATTATTTTTGTTTGTTTTTATATACATTAGACAGGGACAATTTAATATGTCTTGCTTGTATACATTTTATTATTAGTTTTAGTCTTAATTTTAACTAACATTAACTGGTTGTATTATAGATCGTAATATAATAGATATTATATTTTTGATCTAATTTTCTTGAGGTAGCGTGCTGCCTTGTCACGCAGCGGGCCAGGGTTCGATCCCCGGTCGGGGCAGTTTTTCTAGGTGAGGTTTTTATCGGGGTTTTTCCTCACCTGTAAGACAAATGTCAGGATAACTTTAAGACCCAAACGGTCCCCGAAATCATATGGCCATCATCATCCTTCACCGGTGTGGAAAGCAACGGGAAGCTACCACACATACAATTCCCTAGTAAAGCTGTAAGCATAGCATGAAAATGCTATGATTGCAGTGAAGGACCTGCCTTCGGTCAGAATTAGTATGGATGGATTTAATATTAGAGTTAATTGAGATTGTTACATCCTGATGTAATATATGTTTGTCGTGGTGACTGGAAGAGAAGGCCACATGGTCTTAACTCCACCAGGCTAAATAAATCTAATCTAATAGTAATAATAATAAAATGTAAGGAAATAGTAGGAACCAGACAAAAAAGAATTAGCATTATTCCTCAAACAAAACATGACGCGGAAAGAAGATGAATGCTTAACAATTTTAGATTCGATGTGTTAACATTTTCATGATATCATCTGACTGCACAGCAATTTTGAGGCAAATCGTACAAGACCGCGTTCCTCAATTTAATAGAAGGGAATAAATTATGTGTAGGATAATTCCAACAAATCTCTCAGTAGAAGCAAAATTTGAATGAGTCAATTATAAAATATGCTCCTCTCTGTTCAGTTGTGACGCATTGTTCTGTTTCACTAGGAAATAGCTTGTTATCCTCAAACAAAGGTTTGAGAACGTAATAATTTACCCTTTAGATACTTTCACTCAGGCAAACATTCAGAATCATCTTAAGATGCACTATTTACTTACTCACTGACACTATCGAACCCGTAGGTTCATGGCCGCGCGGACATAAGCTCTCTATACATCCCTATCCTGAGCTAATGCTTTCCAATCATTCCCTGTATAATCTACTTCCCTCAAATCATAGTTAATGTTATTCTCCCACCTCATTCTTGGTCTACCAACTGGGCGTTTTCCCTCTGGTTTTCCTACAAGAAGCTTCCATGCACCTCTTTCATTCCCCATACGTGCCACATGCCCTGCCCATCGCAGTCTACGAGACTTAACTGTTCTCATTATATTTGACTTCCTATAAAGACCGTGTAATTCACTGTTATGCAGTCTTCTCCATTCACCAGTCCGTTCATGTCTCTTTGGTCCAAAAATTTTCCTAAGTACTTTATTCTCAAATACTATTAATCTCCTTTCCTCCCTTAAACTAAGAGTCCATGTTTCGCATCCATATAATATAACTGGTAGAATAATAGTTTTATATATTTTCAGTTTAACGTTTTTTAAAGGAAATTGGGACATCAAGAGTCTCTGCAATGCATAATAGCACGCATTTCCACAATTGAGCCTATGTTTAATTTCTTTGTGCATCTCATTCCTATTTGTGATTATTGTTCCTAGGTATTTTACTTCAGCCACCTACTCAAACTTTCCCTCATTTGTCATTAGCTGTCCATTTCCATTATTTAATGAATTTCTACGTGTTGACCTTCAGTCTTATTATTTTGAATAACGTATATTTTGCGCACCGTTAACTGACGGGTGGGACAGTTATTTATTATGTTATATCCTAAGGGCTACCTTTCCTAATTACTCAACTTGTCGGGGCAAATGGACTCTGCCTTGGAACCCGGGGCTCACATACCAGTGGGCCAAAGTATTGTTCACCACCTGATGTTTTAATAGCAGGTCGCAGGGTTTTTCACTCTGACTTTGACTTCGGCTACCTTTCACTCTACATTCCAACGCCTAGTATATACATTAAAGAAAACGTTTGTGTTATTTATATCAGTGTTGAGATAATTCTTTTCGTCTGCTACACGCGATAATTTTGCAGTCAGGTATACGTTTAGCTTAATTCAAAATCACTTATAGGTACATTTTCACATTTTGAATGTATTTTCTGTAGTGACAGATGAGTCAATATTTTTAAATCAGTCGTACCAATTCACCTCTTGTTTCCACAAGTGCATCAATCACGTCACAAATCGGTAGTTCAGAATCTGCCAGCTGTATTATGTTTTGCAAATGTATAGTATTTCTGCCTGAACACGCTCTCCCACCCCTGGCAACAACTTTACCCCTACAGGGGGCTGTTCAGATCACCATATAACAGTATTTGTTTCTCGTATATTTGCTCCCTTTTGTTGAATCCGTTCCAACTAGGCTAATTTTTTGTTCACTTTTAACGTTCTCTAAAGTTTTAAATCGCGTGTAAATCAACTTATATGTTTTATTTTTTCATGAAATGTCAATGCAATCCAGTAATTTATTGTTTATGGAAATAGTTAAGATTTCATATATCAGGAGCTTGCAGGATGCAGGTTATATATCGTAAGCAATGTGACAACTGTTTTCCAAATCAAATACATTAAAATGTTTGTTCATACTTTATGCCCGGCCATACCGTTGATCCGATTGTGGTTGGGCTTTTTGCAAAATGTTCAGGAGATTCCGGGGATGAACATAGGCTATAAGAGAGTTGTAATACTCAACTCCTACATCCTTAAAAATCGCCCTTTGCAGTGGGAAACGTGAAAAAAGTAGCTGTTTGGACGCTTAAATGGCTTACGCTGCCTAAACGATAACAAATACACAAAATTAATGTACACAGAATTGAATATCTCAAAAAGCTCTAGAAGGAAGTTCGCGACAACATATGTTCATCTCTTACGGATAACTTACAATAACCATTTTTGTCCTTTATTGATGCCAAGAAGATCGAGACAAGTACGTAGATTCCTGTGCAAGCATAGCAGCACTTTACGGATAACTCACAATAACGAATTTTCTCTTTTAGCTCATTTATGCCAAGAAGATCGAGATAAGTAGATTCCCGGACAACCGGGTAATCAGCACGGGGTATCTTAAAATAATTACGATACACATTTATAATTATTTTTCATTTTACTTATTCAACTAATCATACGAAGTACATTAATTGTTGTCTTTCAGCTCATTTATACCAAGAAGATCGGGATGAGTAGATTCCTGGACAACATCGGGTAAACAGCACGTGGTATCTAAAAATAATTATGATATACATTTTTCTAGTAACTTATTGAACTAAACATAAAACACATTAATTTCCGTATTTCAGCTCCTTTAAGTCGACCTTCCGGGTCGTAGCATATTGCCTTAACCAACAACTCGACGATGTACCCCATTTAAATTTAGTAAACTATTTTAAAATGAATATTTATCTCGTAGACCGATCATTTCACAATGGTATTACCGCCTCACTATGATGCTTAACAAGACTACGATCTTGGGCATCTCAGCTTCAATGCTTAGCCCTCTTGCATTAATGTCTTCATGCATTCCTTCCATGTTAACTTTCGTCTCCCTCTTTTCTTCTTTCTCGTCGGATGCCATTGATATAGTTGCTTTGGCCATCGCTCATCTTCCATTCTTAAAACATGTCCTAACCACTTTCATTCCTTCTCTTCAATTATTTAAATTATGCTTTCTTCTACTTCCATTTTGTTTCTAATTTGCTTATTTGTGACATGTTCTAATTTTGACTTTCTGGCACTTCTGCGTCAATAATCCATTTCTAGAGCTATTAGTCTATTCTTGTAGTACTTATTGATTGTCCATACCTCATTTACATACATTGCAACAGATTCCACCAATATTTTACCAATATATTTTTTGTGTCATTCCAGATATGCTTATCCCACCGTATGACATTTAACGATGATATTATTTTATTCAATTCTATGTTTTGTAGTCTTTTTGCCTATACCTTCAATGTTATCCAATAGAAATTTACCTGAAATCCAAAATTAAAAATTGACTCCAGCTACCGCCATGTTTGGTTCGTCAAAATGTGTACCATATAACATTTAAATTCAAATTATAATTTACGATTATTTTTCTTTTTCCTCATTCAACTAAAAATAAAATCATATTTATTTAGGCGTATTAACTCACGCCGGGATTAGCTAGTGTAATATTTTAGCTTTATTTCAAAATTAATTCATGAAATGTCATGAACATTTGATGCTTTGAAGCTCTGAATACTAAGAATAGAAGCGCACATTTTTTTTATGTCTACTGAGTTCAATCGACATTTTAAATCCTTATATATCGCGATTCATTTGTTTTTGGTTATTCATAAATCCATCAAAAAATTAACAAGCTTTTTTTTTACAATATATCAAACACTTGTATATATAGGCCTATATACCTATACAAGCTTTTACATGCATGCCCAAGTGTATAAGATCAATCGGTTTGTGCGTCAGCATTATTTTTGGCGGTTTAAATTATCAACACTTTTGAAATGCATATTAAAGCACCGTTGAGGTTATGTAATTAGATGTTAATTATATAATTTTTACCTGGTAAGTCAGTCGTCCTCAACTAAATTATTAAACTTCAAGTTATTCTAATATGGAGGCCTTTCGAAAACAATGTTTCATCTTCTGCGTTTTAACTGGAACTGATGGTGTTATATAGGTTGTATAACGGATTTATGTCTGTGGGTATGTTCTCGTTGAGTAGGTCTTTATTCCTTGCTTCTTTTAGAATCTCTATGTCTTCAAGGATGCTCATTCTGTTGTTATTGTATTCTCTGTGTAAGATTGACATAGAGTTATCGATTTTTTTAAATCGATTACCTGTTTATAGTATATGTTTGGCAAAACTTGATTTTTCTTCATTATTAATCAAATTTTTGAAATATTCCGAATATCGTGTGTCAAAGTTTCTTATTGTTTTGCCGATGTAGAAATTTTCACAATATTTAATTTTAGTTTATAGACGCCTTTATTTTCGTACTTATTTGTTGTTTCTGTTATGTTTGAAATTATGTTATTGCGTTTATTGTTAGTTTTAAAGGTTTAATTTATGTAGTTCATTCACAGTTGTGTCGTAGAACTAGCGTCGTTCCTTCTTTGTAGCCGGCTCGGGTTCGATCTACGTTCTGTAAACATTTACCGGGTGAGATTTCTTTGGGCGTTCTTCCTTGCTTCTAGTACAAGTATTAGGAAGATTTAGGGCCCAAAAGGGTCCATCACAATCGTCTATATCATGTTTGACATGAATGTATGAGTGAATGGCGCGTTTTGTTTTAACTGTTTGTGTTATAATATTATAATGATACTGTGGAAAGACAAATTAATGTCTGAACCAGGAATCGAACCGTGGACCTCTAGTTCTCCAGACTAGTGTGCAGCCCACTACACCATTCTAGACTTGGCACAAACATAAACAATTCTTTCCACATATACAAATCTATAATTCTCGTTTCGTCCGCTGCCAGGTAGGTGTCACTACCAACGCCAACGGCCGGCTTCGTTTAGAAGTATCTATATTTGCGAATTTTACACCACCACTTTTATAAGCAGTAAACGATGTTATTTAACATTTTTCAATACTGTGTTAAAATGACAGTATTGGAAAATGTTAAATAACTCTGTGTTGTCTCGACGTGGCCCTGGTATGCAATCAATCACTTGTCCAGGGAGGCCCTACATTATTCTGTGTGTAAAAAAAAAAACATTTTGTGAGCCAAATTTTAAAATGTTATCCCAACAAGTCGTGAACCTGCATATTTCGGGAGGCGTGGGGCACAAGAGAAAGATTAAGGTAAAGAGTGAAAGAGGGAGAGAGAGAATTTATATTCAAATCAATTTCTTATTCGTGTAAAATTAAGGAGAGCTTGTGGACGTCTATTACAAAGTGATAATAACACTGAACAACAAAAAATAAACTTTTTTTTTGTCTCAGAAAGAAAAATAAGTGATTTTGATAGATATTTTTTCTCCTCAATTCAAATATGATATCGGATTTTCTCCATCACGAAAGGTTTCCGAGAGACAGGCATTTATAATTTCAAACACTTTAATATTTTCTACATTCGTAACTACACAATATTCGAACATTCGGACTCGCCTAGAACGTAAGAAATGACGATTTTCTGCTATATTTCGCCTGCCGAGCATCTCTCTTGATGGTCCAATAATAATCGGCCAGCATATTAGGATTCCATTTGCGTCGATATCTCTTTTCCATAGCTGAAATCTCCTGAGTTAGCTCATTTGGTTTTTATTTTACAGTGGAGAAATGGGCGAAAAGTCGTTTATTAAAAAAATAATTATTTAAATCCATTAATTGAAATTAAAACAAAAAAAATTGTGGGTGATGGAGAAATTCCGAATACATATTTGAAAACACGATAAAAAAACTGCATTAAGTACAACTGTTGGTACTCATGAGACAAAAATCATATTGACCAGTGTAATCTATACGTCCGTAGTCATTTTATGTATTTTTAAACCTCATCTTAATTATTAATCCTTAGATTAAAAATGTATCCTATTGGATACATTGATTTAATTTATTTAATATTGTTTTTAGATCGACAAAAAACAGACGAGTAAAAATTACTTAAATTTATGTCAAATTACGCAATAATGTATAATAACTTATAGTTTTATATGAATTATTTTCCTTGCGGTCCGCAACGTTTAAATAACTGACACGAGAAAATATTGTATTGGCAATTTAGGGGTTAAGATTGTTAGAGAAAATTGTCATTGATGAGGAAAATTCGCAATGAATAAAAATAAAAAAAATGCATATAGACCTATGTTTATTTTATTTGCCCATATGTCACATGTGGGGTATTTCTTAATTAAAATAATTTGATTACGCTTATTTACCTACAGATGTCAACAAGTGACATGTGGTTAGCACATCGGCTCAGTGAGGCTTCCAGTAGGCAACTAAGATATTTCTTGAATGGATGAAAGTTGCTTAAATTTTGCACAGAGGTATTTTTATTCAGACTAACGGTTCTTTTACTTGCCTGAAAATCTACAGATTCCTGAAACACTCTATATTTTATTAATATGGAATAATCGAAGATTCTGCTTCTTTTGGAGGCACGTATAACACTAGGATATGAAAATCGTGTCTATGGGAAATTTCACTGTATATTTATATTCCGTACTACCTAATACCCGGCGTGCGCTGCTACTCCTAAATAAATGTTAATGTGTTTTTACCACCAGCCGTGCGCTTATATACTTGCCCGGGAATCTGCTTATCCCGAACTTCTAGTCATCAATGAAAGACAAAAATGGTTATTGTGAGTTATTCGTAGAAGATAGAGATATGTTGTCGCAGACTTTTTGTAGAGTTTTTTGAGATGTTCAGTTCTGTGTACATTAATTTTGTGTATTTGTTATGGTTTAGGCAGCGTAAGCCGTTTAAGTGTCAAAATAGAGACTTTATTTCACGTTTTTCACTACAAAGGGTGATTTTTTAGGGATGAAGGGATTGAGTATTACAACTCTCTTATAGCCTATGTTTAACCCGGGAATTTCCTGAACGTTTTTCAAAAAGCCCCATCTCAATCGGATGAACGGTATGGCAGAACACGCTTGTCCGGGAACTACTTACCCCAATCTTCTTGACATCAATGAAAGACAAAAATGGTTATTGTGAGTTATCCGTAAGACATAAACATATGCTGTCGCGGACTTTTTTGTAGAGTTTTTTGAGATGTTCAATTCTGTGTACATTAATTTGGTGTATTTGTTATGGTTTAGGCAGCGTAAGCCGTTTAAATGTCAAAATAGAGACTTTATTTCACGTTTTTCACTACAAAGGGTGATTTTTAGGGATGAAGGGATTGAGTATTACAACTCTCTTATAGCCTATGTTTAACCCGGGAATTTCCTGAACGTTTTTCAAAAAGCCGCATCTCAATCGGATGAACGTTATGGCAGAGCACGCTTGCCTGGGAACTACTTACCCCGATCTTCTTGGTATCAATGAAAGACAAAAATGATTATTGTGAGTTATCTGTAAAAGATAAACATATGCTGTCGCAGACTTTTTTGTAGAGTTTTTTGAGATGTTCAATTCTGTGTACATTAATTTTGTGTATTTGTTATGGTTTAGGCAGCGTAAGCCATTTAGGCATCAAAATAGGGACTTTATTTTACGTTTTTGACTACAAAGGATGATTTTTAGGGGTGAAGGGGTTGAGTATTACAACTCTGTTATAGCTTATGTTCATCCCGGGAATCTCCTGAACATGTTGCAAAAATCCCCATCAAAATCAGATCAACGGTATGTCCGCGCATAAAGTACAAACAAACAAACATTGATTTTTATAAATTAGAAGTTTAGGGTCATGATTGCTTTTAAAAATAAACGACATTAAACAAGCTAAAATATGTGACCAAATGTTGTGTTGTTGTAGTTTAAAATTAATCACTACAAAGGGTGATCTTTAGGGTTGAAGGGATTGAGTATTACAACTCTCTTACAGCCTATGTTCATCCCGGGAATCTCCTGAACATTTTTCAAAAAGCCCCATCTCAATCGGTTGAACGGTATGGCAGAGCACGTTTGCCCAGGAATCTACTTCCCCCCATCTTCTTGGCATCAATGAAAGACAAAAACGGTTATTGTAAGTTATCCGTAAGAGATAAACGTATGCTGTCGCGGACTTTTTCGTAGCGTTTTGTGAGTTTATTCAATTCTGTGTACATTAATTTGGTGTATTTGTTATGGTATAGGCAGCGCAAGCCATTTAAGCGTCAAAATAGGGATTGTATTTCACGTTTTTCACTTCAAAGGGTGATTTTAGGGGTGAAGGAGTTGAGTATTACAACTCTCTTTTAGCCTATGTTCATTCCGGGAATCTCCTGAACATGTTGCAAAAACCCCATCAAAATCGGATCAACGGTACGGCCGCGCATAGAATACAAACAAACAAACATTGATTTTTATAGATTAGATGTTGGGGGTCATTATTGCATTTAAAAATAAACAAGTTAAAATAAATGAGCAAATGTTGTGTTGTATTTTAAAATTAATTGACTTATGTAACATGTGTTCAATTAATGTTAAAAATCATCCGGTGAATGTTTTCATGGAAAATGTTGGAAACCACAGCGTACAGTTAATGTAATGAACAGGTATCTGGAATTGTGTTAAAAATAAAACGCTTCTTGCAAAATAATAGCTTTAAAGCACAGTTCATTCACGGTAAAGTTCGGATGCAAATAGAAAAAATATCCAAAAATATTTTTCTGTAAAATCAATTCCTTATTAATATTCTTATGAATTGCAAATAGAAATAAAATAACTTTATAAAATAATTATATAATAATACTTACTTACTTACTTATTCACTGGCACTATCGAACCCGTAGGTTCATGGCCGCACGGACATAAGCTCTCCATACATCCCTATCCTGAGCTAATGCTTTCCAATCATTCCCTGTATAATCTACTTCCCTCAAATCATAGTTAATGTTATTCTCCCACCTCATTCTTGGTCTACCAACTGGGCGTTTTCCCTCTGGCTTTCCTACAAGAAGCTTCCATGCACGTCTTTCATTCCCCATACGTGCAACATGTCCTGTCCATCGCAGTCTACGGGACTTAACTGTTCTTATTATATCTGGCTTCCTGTAAAGACCATGTAGTTCATTGTTATGTAGTCTTCTCCATTCACCTGTCTGTTTATCTCTCTTTGGTCCAAAAATTTTCCTAAGTACTTTATTCTCAAATACCTGTAATCTCCTTTCCTCTCTTAAAGTAAGAGTCCATGTTTCGCACCCATATAATATAACTGGTAGAATAATTGTTTTATATATTTTCAGTTTAACGTTTTTTGAAAGGAGTTGGGACATCAAGAGTCTCTGCAATGCATAATAGCATGCATTTCCAGAATTGAGCCTATGTTTAATTTCTTTGTGCATCTCATTCCTATTTGTGATTATTGTTCCTAGGTATTTGAATTCAGGCACTTCCTCAAAATTTCCCTCATTTGTCATTAGCTGTCCATTTCCATTATTTAATGGATTTCTATGTGTGACCATATATTTAGTTTTATTGATATTTACTTCCAGTCCTAATTTCTTAGTGTTACTCAATAGTGTGTGCGTGTTGTCCTTTAGTATCTCCTCGCTATCGGCCAACAATACTACATCATCAGCATAAACTAACAGCTTATTAATACCATGAGTTGTAAGCGTAAGCCATCTCATTCTCTAAAGATTTAATGGCATGCTCTAGTACAAAATTAAATAGTAGAGGAGATAGTGCATCTCCTTGCTTCAACCCATTCTGGATTTCAAAAGTGTTCGAAAACTGTTTGCCTACACGCACCCTACTCTTTGTGCCATTTAGACACATTCGTATAAGTCTAACTAACTTTTTAGGAATTCCGAACTCCAGCAGGATACTATATAACTTCTCCCTCTTAATTGAATCAAATGCTTTTTTGAAGTCTACATACAGTTGATGTACAGTACCATTATATTCCCATTTCTTTTCTAAAATCTGTCTTATACTAAACATCTGATCTGTTGTAGACCTGAATTATATAATAATAATAATAATAATAATAATAATAATAATAATAATAGCTTTATTTTACCTGGCAGAGTTAAGGCCTTAAAGCCTTGTCTACCACTCAACCAGGTTTAAAAAAATACAAAAGAAAAGTCTTAAATCTAAATTACAATATATATATAAACGATTACAAGTTATGAATACTATACAGTTAATATTTATAATGTATTTTGATTTACTCTAAATTTAACGAATTAAATATATAATATGTACAAGATATATAAAAAACGAGGAAAAGATTGACATAGTATAAAATTAAATAAATAGAGAAAAATTAATTATTAGACAACAGGTAACTGTATAAGCGTGACTTAAAGGTGCCAAGTGTGCGGCAACCCCTGATATCTTGAGGAAGGAGATTCCAGGAGCGGACAGAGGCTACTGTGAAGGAAGTAGAATAGGAGGCCTATAGTTAATTTCATAATAATAACGATAATAACAATTTCATTAAACAGAATGTATCTTTTACTTAACCATAAAATTATATATATATATATATATATATATATATAATATATATATATACATATATATATATATATATATATATATATATATGAACGTTTTCATTGGTTTTCCGCGTTTTTGATTCAAGTTCGGCCTCTGGCCACACACACACACACACACACATATATATAAACCCTAATAAAATTATCGGTATGTCTCAAGGTATAACTTCATTTTCGTTGTTGGTGTTTGCAACATCCTGTATATAAACCCAATCACCAACCGTTAGCTTATAATTCGTTGACACGTTTCGACAACAATGCTGTCATTCTCAAGTTTAAGTAATAACGAAAAAAACCTGCTATAACTTAAAAGGAAATACATGTAATCAAAATTTAATGTCACGTTTAGTTTCCATCGTGAAAATCCTGTGTGATAAAATAATATTGGTTTACCTACAACGAATTTCCATGCCCCTCTTTGAATCCCCATTCGTGCCACATGTCCTGCCCATCGCAGTGTAAAAGACTAGAATCTTATTATATCTCATTTCTCATAAAGATAATGTAGTTCATTGTTATGTAGTCTTCTCCATTCTCCTGTCTGTTCCTCTCTCTTTAGTCCAAAAATTCCTCTAAGGCACAGAGGTAATTTAAGGGAACCCGGAACATCCTACACTTATAATGTTAAATGTATGGAACATTTTCTCCTGAAGTATTAACCCTGTCGAGTTGAAATTTTTCGGTGGAAAGATTCATATATTTAGAGTCTTCTACCATAAGGATTTATATAGATATGCATTTATATCATTTTTTTTTCTTTGCAAATATTTTCTTTCTGTTTTTTACACTGTATTTTACAACCTAAATTCTTTAATTACTGAGCTATCACAATATAAATATGGGAAAAATTGTATATGAGCGCTATATTGAAGCCCTGAAAATTTCAGGTCTCCAGCTTTAATAGTTTAGAAGAAAATGTTCTTTATATATTGAAAAAAATGAATGCTAACTATGGGAGAGAGTTGACGGCTCACGCCCACATTTTAAAGGGACGGGGGAATATTTAAAACAAATAATAAACACACTTAGAAACAAGATACAGGCAAGATAATTATACCACATTAAAGAGGAATCTTTCTAATATTTTAATTGATAAAAAAATGAAAATGCATTTTTTCATCACATCTAGCCTTCCGGGTCCCCTTAAAGTATTTATTCTGGTGGGAATCGAACCCCGGTAGACGTGGAGGAATGTAGGGATATCACTGTACACGCCTTGGCGCTGGTTAAGAACTTCCATGCTAATTTAATGTCTGAATAGTTGCTCTAGGAACATAAATTGGGAATAAAGCATGCGAAGCGTTATCTTGTTTAATAGGACGGTACTGTAACAAGTAGAGTAGATAAAAGAAACAATGAATGTGTCTGCAATATAAAACACTGTCTTACCGCTCACACTTCATTCTACTGAATATATTTACCCAGTTCTAGTGAAATGTTTTGTATTTTTTGAAAAAATACTTTTATAATCGCATAGTACACCGCTGTGGTCTCGGGGTAGCATCGCTGTCTCGTGCGCAGCGGTCCCGGATTCAATCCCCGGCCGGGACAGAGTTTTTTCACCTTTTTACTCACTTATAAGACAATTGCCTGGAAACTTTAATACTAGGAAGAGTGGAGCTCACGTCCTACCTATAAAGACTGAGGGGCCATTTTGATCCCTTTCTGAGATAACTCCGTTCTTAGGCTACTGCAATTGCAGCCTCTGAATTTCATAGGAAGTAAATTTACATCAAATTATACTGGTCAACATGATTTTGTCTCATGAGTACCAATAGTTGTACTTAATGCAGTTTTTTATCGTGTTTCCAAATATGTAATCGGAATTTCTCCATCACCAACAGTTTTTTTTATTTCAATTTAAATTAATGGATTTAAATAATTATTTAAGAATAAATTGATATATTATTTAAAATTTAAATAATTATAAATTTATAAATAAATATATAAATTTAAATAATTATTTAAAAATAAGAAAATAATTATTTTTTAATAAACGTTTTATTCCTCCATTTGTCCATTGTGAAATAAAACCAAATGAGTTAACTCAGGAGATTCCAGCTATGGAAACGAGATATCAGGGCAAATGGAATCCTAATATCCTGGCCGATTATTGTTGGGCCATCAAGAGGGATGCTCCACAGGAGAAATATAGCAGAAAATCGTCATTTCTTACTTTCTAGCTGACTCCGAATGTTCGAATATTGTGTAGTTACGAATGTAGAAAATAGTAAAGTGTTTGAAATTATAAATTCCTGTCTCTCTGAAACCTTGCGTGATGGACAAAAACCGATATCATATTTGGATTCAGGAGAATTTAATACTATCAGAATCACTTTTTTTCTTTCTGAGACAAAAAAAAAAAGTTTGTTTTTTGTTGCTCAGTGTAATTAAAGTCATATGATTAGAAGCCAGTTTTATGATACGTAAAGTGGAGCATATTCATAAGAGGATCAAAATGACCCCGCGATATTTCTAATTTTAAGGAGCAAACCGTCCCCGAATATCATCTGACCATCATAATCATTGTTATATTCGCCATGTTTAGTATGAATGTGTAAGAATGGTGTGTTTCGTGTTAATGTTGTGTTGTCTCAGAGGTGGCCGTGAAATTGAGGAGATCGCTCATTCAGGAGGCCCTTCATGACATTGTGCAGTAAAAACAGTTTGTGTGATCCACAGTTAAAATCCCCCTCCCTAAAGGTCGTGCCAATATAGGTCCAGGTGACATGTGGGACGTAAAAGTGCCTATAAGATACGCAGGGCTGACAACCCGGCTGTTACCAAGTGCCGATTGTTCAAAAAAGTGGAAGCGTTAACCTCTACTACTCCAAAGATCTACTACGGCCTGCAGCTTCATCACTTTATTTCTACCGAGAAAAAAATAATCGTTCTTCCTCCAAGCAAGTAATACCTTAGTATCCTATTCGATGTCTCCTCGAGTCGATGTACTAACCAAATGTCTCTCGCTGGCATCTATAGTGAAATAAAACTAACTAACTCACTGGCATTATCGAACCCGTAGGTTCATGGCCGCGCGGACATAAGCTCTCCATACATCCCTATCCTGAGCGAATGCTTTCCAATCATTCCCTGTATAATCTACTTCCCTCAAATCATAGTTAATGTTATTCTCCCATCTCTTTCTTGGTCTACTAACTGGGCGTTTTCCCTCTGACTTTCCTACAAGAAGCTTCCATGCAAGTCTTTCATTTCCCATACGTGCAACATATCCTGCCCATCGCAGGCTACGAGACTTAACTGTTCTTATTATATCTGGCTTCCTATAAAGACCATGCAGTTCATTGTTATGGAGTCTTCTCCATTAACCTGTCTGTTCATCCCTCTTTGGTATCTATAGTGAAATTAGCATAAGTAAATTAGTTTGGTGTGAAACCTCCCACTAGGGGAGCACCCATGTCCCGAGATGAACGAATGCGAATCAATCAATCAATCAATCAATCAATCAATCGTGTTTATCAATTACCGATATTTTTGACATTTACTAAAAAAAATGTTTAACTAAACGATCAGTTTTTACTCTCATTGCGTTCGTTTCATCAGTATTTAGTCTCTTAAGTCAGGATTTAATGTAATAAAGGATGATTGCAACACATATAGTGTACAGCAAAGAGCAGACGAGATGGCGAGAGTAAGGAATGCGGGATATAATACTAGAGGCATAACGCTGTTCTTAGTACTAGTACAGTAATCCCACTACAGGCCTCAGGAGGCGCTTGGGGTAGTAGGAGGTTAAAGACTCCTACTTTTTCTTGACAATTGGCACTTGATGTCAGCCCTGCGTGACGGCCGCATTTACCCCCAGAACAAGCGTCCGGTACTCATTTCCATTAGAGGCTGAGTCGACCCCAGGGCCATAGTGCCGGCAGTAGCTTTGGGTCAGTTGTGTCCTGAAAATATTAGTCGCGTTTCTGGACAAATAAAACATATTCTTTGTAAATACTCTCATGAAAAAGAAGCAATTTTAGTAACCGCAACATATAGACGAATAAAAACACAATTTTTATAATCACTGTAATGGAAATGAAACAATGTTAGTAATCGCAATACATGGACTCTTGACAGGACTGTGGAAGAAAATAGCGCGAGATTTGTGAATGATTAATACAGTTCAATGCGTAGAACCGCGTACACCGAGGATTCACAGCGATAACAGCCCCCCTCTCTTCATGCACCGCTCGCCTTCTTGTGAGCTCCTAGCTGTATATTATTGAACTGTTTTTGCGTGAAAAACCAAGAAAAGACGGAAGTCTTACTCCTGATAACACTATTCAACTGTTCGTGAAAAAAAAATTATAAGTCCAACTTCTCAATATACTATGCTGCAATCTTATCTTTTAGTAGGGTACTGGTTTCACACTTCTAGTATTTCGGCTGCGATATAACTTATGAAGAAGAACAAGATATAAATAAGAAAATGCAGAAATTTCAACATATTTTTTATAACAATCGGACGAACGCTGAGGAACAAAGTAACAAAGGATACGCAGCTAAGATTTTACTCAACGATGGCACTACCAGTGGCGTTGTATGAAAGTGAGCCATTGGACTGTAGAAAAAAGAAAAAGGCAAAATTCAGACAGCGGAAATTAGCTTCCTACGGGCTGTGAAAGATTGTACAAGAGTAAAATATATTAGAAATGATAATATTAGAGAGGAACTAAAAGTAAAACCACTTCTTCAACAAATATAAGAACACAGGAACAATTGGATAGAACATCTGCAAAGAATGACAGAGGATAGGATACCATAGATGGCACTGACGTATAATCCTAGAGGACGAAGATCAGTAGGTAGACCAAGCAAGCGTTGGGCTGAACAGATGTGAGATCGGAACAGGCAAAGAACTAATCTGTGAAGGAAGAAAACGCTGATGATGACATAAAAATCTTGACAGTTTAATCGCCCAAGAAAGTATTTTTATATATTTTTTAAACTTGTCTGTACCTGTAGTTGGCACCTGATTTATATCAATACTAGTAAAATTCATATCAAATTCCGTTGAGGTGAAGTCATATGATGAAAGTTAAAAACTAAATTGTACCTTTTGGTAGGTGCCGTCGTCCTCAACTTTGTTAATTTTATATACAATATATTAACAAAGTTGAGGACGATGGCACCTACCAACAGGTACAATTTAATTTTTAACTTTCGTCACCTGATCTATAATTGCAAACCTTTACTTATTATCTGTGTTCTGACATACGATATTTTTTTCTTGTTTTTCTGTATAGGTGTTAATTAGTTTCGATTTTCCATCAATTCAGAAAGCGGACATACTTGACATAAAGAGCTATACTTCGATGTATACGCCTCTAATTTTCAGCGGAAATGGATTATCGATAAGCCACAACAATACTCCAGAATAGATCAAATAAAAAAATGAACGAATTAGAAAAGAAAATGTTCGAGTTATAATTGTTAATTAAGCATTGCGGAGTATTTGAGCGCAGAACCTGGAATTTCTAAATTAATTTGTAAAACGCCTTCAATTTTAGCAATGTATACTTAGCAAAAAAAAAGAGCGGCTTCAAAATGTAGTCCCTGTTATTACCCACTGCGCATGCTCGAAGAGCTAACGCTGTGGTTCACGACGTAACGCATTGTTAAAAGTTTTAAATACGCTGTATTTGGTTTTGGGTCTTAAATAGTTAAAGATCAGTGAATGAGTCATGTTTCTTGATATTTACGAGTGTTCGACGAATACAATATTACTCAAATTTCGACATTAAATAAAGTTCAACTCTCGTACATAGTGTAAAAGTAAACAAGGCAATCAGGATTTAGACGACTAGTACCAGACGTTCGAGTAGCGTAGATCGTTAAATGAATTACGAAAAAATGAAATTTATATTACAGCCAGGGTTCAAATCCTTCGACATTTTTTTTATTTATTTGTATTTCCGCAAAATACATCCCATAACATTTAATTCCAGTCACATAATCTACATCCATTTTACACTATTTTAAGTAATATACCTGTCTTAATAAACTCTGTAACACCATTTAGCTACTGGTATAAATGTGTGTGTGCAGTAACACGTTTTAATAATAATGCTATAAAATTTAAGTAATAAATGATAATATTGCTTCTTATATTTATGTATTTATTTATTTATTATGTATTAATGAGAAAAAATATTCATCCTTCAGTTAAAATATTTAATTTGTATAGGTCAAGTCCAGCCTAATGATAGCCCATAGATGATGGACATAATAATAATAATAATAATAATAATAATAATAATAATAATAATAATAATAATAATAATAATACTAATAATAATAATAATAATAATATTTTTTTTATTTATATACAGAATTTTAAGGTTTACACATATTTCTGTGCCTAAAGTTTTATTTTTCTTCTCCACTCGTCTCTCTCCATCCAATCCATGTCCTCTAGTCCTCTTGCTCTCATTCCAGTTCTTATTTCCTGCATCCACGAGTTTCGAGGTCTTCCTCTCCTCCTCCTTCCAGGTGGACACCATTCCAATGTTTTCCTGGGTAATCTTTCTTCTTGCATTCGTCGTACGTGCCCATACCAATTTAATTGCTTATACCGTACCTAATCTACTATTGAATAACCAATATTCATTTTTTCTCTAATGACAGTATTTATTTTGTCTAATTTTGAACATCTTGCTGCTCTCCTCAAGAAATCCATTTCCATCGACATAAGTTTTTGTTCTAAGTTTTTGTTGAATTTCGAAATTATTTGTAACTTATTTTTCCTGGTTGTATGTCTGTTCCATAAGACTCCATTCATCATTTCTGTTATTGCTCTACCTTTATGTGTATAATAATAATAATAATAATAATAAAATTAAATTTTGTAAAAATGGAGAAAAATAGTTGCATAAACTTTTTGATAAATTAGCCGCAGAACCCATGAGATTCGAATGTGCTTCATTGCCGAGGTCCATGGTATTAGTGGGTATTTAAAACATAGTAATAAATTAAAATAAATAAATAAATAATGTAAAATAACATAGCAATGGGAATTTGATGGTGAGATAGGTCGCGATTGTGATGGGTAGGCGTGGTTGCGCCTGTTCGCATTGCTTGTTGGCCCGCCGATATCCCTCTGCCTACTGCCCTCTTCTCCAACTTTCAGTTGCGCGACCGACGCTGAAACTCAAACACGGCGCTCTGTCCACCCGGCGTCCTCTGATACCTACATGTCTCCAATAAGTCCCCAAAACAAATAAATTTATCTTCTTTTATACATAGTAGATCATATTTATTTTCTATAGTGAATTAATATTTTATTTTATTTTTTAACTAAAATATCAGAGATACTATATAATTGCTGTTAAAAAAATAACGACATGTTTTAAAAAGTGTTATATTTTATATTGTTTGTTGAATTTGTGTAAAATTTTATTTTAAAAAGGTGTAAATTGTAAAATATATTTATTTAATGTTTAGTGTCGGAATATGACGAGTTTGTGAAACTTTAGTGTTTTACGTGTTTAAGTGGTCACAGTTATGAGTGTTCTCTGGGCTACGTGCCTGATGTGTGTTAGTGTTGTAAGTGCTGACAGTTATCAGCGGCTGCCGTGACTAGCAGCACTGATAGTTGTTTGTGATGGTCGACCCGCTCAAGGTATTCTGGGTGTTAACTAACAGCACCTATTTAGGTAAATATATTACATTTCCACATTTAGGGATTAGTGCCTGGTTATATTAGAGTAATTTATATGATATTTTTTTCAAGTAATGTTTAGTTGCAGCTTGATTGAATGCCTCTCTTGAATAATTTATTCATCAAACAAACTAGCGACTTTTGTTTCAGATGGTTCATTAACATGTAACAAACTGAATTGAGTGCTAAAAAAGCTATGTACTTAGCTGTGTAACAATTACTTACTGTTTATGTTGCAGAAGATTTCATACATAATAATAATAATAATAATAATAATAATAATAATAATTGCGAAACGTATTCAATTAAGAGGGAGAAGTTATATAGTATCCTTCTGGAGATCGGAATTCCTTAAAAGTTAGTTAGACTTATACAAATATGTCTAAATGGCACAAAGAGTAGGGTGCGTGTAGGCAAAACAGTTTTCGGACACTTTTCAAATCCAGAATAGGTTGAAGCAAGGAGATGCACTATCTCCTCTACTATTTAATTTTGTACTAGAGCATGCCATTAAATCTTTAGAGAATGAGGAAGGCTTACAACTCAATTGTATTAATAAGCTGTTAGTATATATTAAAATATATGTATATTTGATAAAAATATTCTCGAAGAATTTGAAGCTAGGATATTAATAAATTTATTGGGCTGATGATGTAGTACTATTGGCCGATAGCGAGGAGATACTAAAGGACAAAACGCACACACTATTGAGTAACACTGAGAAATTAGAACTGGAAGTAAATATCAATAAAACTAAATATATGGTCACACGTAGAAATACATTATATAATGGAAATGGACAGCTAATGTCAAATGAGGGAAATTTTGAGGAAATAGCTAAATTCAAATTCCTAGGAACAATAATCACAAATAGGAATCAGATGCACAAAGAAATTAAACATAGGCTCAATTCTGGAAATGCGTGCTATTATGCATTGCAGAGACTATTGACTTCCCAACTCCTTTCAAAAAACGTGAAACTGAAAATATATAAAACTATTATTCTACCAGTTATATTATATGGGTGCGAAACATGGACTCTTACTTTAAGGGAGGAAAGGAGATTACAAGTATTTGAGAATAAAGTACTTAGGAAAATTTTTGGACCAAAGACAGAAGAACAGATAGGTGAGTGGAGAAGACTATATAACAATGAACTACATGGTCTTTATAGGAAGCCAGATATAATAAGAACAGTTAAGTCTCGTAAACTGCGATGGACAGGACATGTGACACGTATGGGGAATGAAATACGTGCATGGAAGGTTCTTGTAGGAAAATCAATGGGAAAACGCCCAGTTGGTAGACCAAGAATGATGTGGGAGAACAACATTAACTATGATTTGAAGGAAGTAGATTATTCAGGGGATGATTGGAAAACATTGGCTCAGGATAGGGATGTATGGAGAGCTTATATCCGCGCGGCCATGAACCTACGGGTTCGATAGTGACAGTGAGTTAGTTAGTTATAATGATAATAATAATAATAATAATAATATTTTTTTTTTAAATTTTAGAATTTTTTCTGTTATTTACACAGATATCCTCAACCAAAATATACCATTTTTTTCTTCCACACTTCCTGGTCTTGCGTGTCTGCTTCTATCATATTTCTCTTCTTCATGTTGTCTCGATTTCCCTTTATCCACGTTGGCTTTGGTCTGCCACGTTTTCCTTTTCCAGTAGGTATCCATTTCAATACTTCTTTGTTAGTTTCTGTGTCCCTTCTTTTCATGATATGCCCATCCATCCTTAGTTGGATTTCTTCAATCTCTTGTACAATATCCTTTTCTACATTCATTATTTCTCTTATTGTATTATTTTTTATTTTGTCTAATTGTGATATTAATAATAATATATAATAATAATAATAATAATAATAATTTGAACATTCAGACTCACCTAGAAAGTAAGAAATGACGATTTTCTGCTATATTTCGCCAGTGGAGCATCCCTCTTGATGGTCCAAAAATAATCGGCAAGTATATTAGGATTCCATTTGCCTTGATATCTCTTTTACATAGCTGAAATCTCCTGAGTTCGCTCATAAATACGTACTTACCGCCATTAAATTACTAATTGGTGTCACGGCCTGCTGTAGCTGCGAGGAGGTTTACGGCCAAGTTTATAATGACAACCAAAACTTTTCAAGCTCTATACATCGATTTCTGCAAACTGGATTATAATTTATTTTAATAACAAGTGAACGAAATCTTCCTTTGTTGTTGTATGGAAGTGAAAATTGGATAATGAAATCAAGGGATAAGAGCAGGATACAGACTGCGGAAATGCTGTTTTTACGTAATGTGAAAGGATGCACAAGAGCGGATAGAATAAGGAATGAAACTATTCGAGAAGAATTAAATATATATAAAATTGAAGATAAAATCAGCGAAAATAATAAGAAATGGACAGAACACTTAATGAGAATGAACAACGAAAGAATACCAAAAAGAACCTTCCTGTATAATCCCAGAGGAACAAGAGATGTTGGCCGACCACGTAGAAGATGGACTCCACTTTTAACTTCGCCGGAATAGGCTGCATAGCCTAAACCTTGTGGTAGAAGAAGGAGGAGATGAAATTATTTCGAATAAATAAATAAATAATATTTTAATTAAACATACTGGCAGCCGAATTTTAATAGGCAACTCGGCAAAAATGTATTCAGTCATTCACAATTTTATGAAAAAAAATTGATTTTGTTCATACACTCGATGAACGTAGTAATCTTGCAGCCGGATCTAGAACTATGAGGATGATACTTTATGCAGAGTATTGGAAAATGTTGGCTCAGAATATGGATGTATGATAGTTTTTTTCTACCGGTCATGGATTACGGGTTCGGTGGCGTCAGTTGTAATAGTATGACTTCGCTATGGATTCGCATATTAGGGATTTTATATCAAAACAAACCGGTTTGTCATTGTTTCACGATTGGAAATATGCAGAAAACACGAGAGGAAAATAAATATTTGTTCCATGTCCAGCCCAGAGTGTTCATTATATTTTTTTATTTATTTATTTAGCCTGGTGGAGTTAAGGCCATGTGGCCTTCTCTTCCACTCACCAGAACAAGCATATGTTACATATGAATACAAAAAAAAATACAATAATAGTCATATAAAACAGGACAAACATATGTTACACATGAATACAAAAAAATTACAATAGTAGTCATATTAGACAGGACAAACATGTTACATATGAATACAAAAAAAAAGTTACAATAATAGTTATTGAACAATTCATTATCTGTCATATTGAATAATAATGAAATTAATGTCTAATAATAGAATGAAACTAAATACAATTAAAATTAAATTAATGATACAATGAATAAAAAAGGAATAACAGCTCGAATCTACTATACATAAAAAGAAGAGAAAAAAAACACTACAATGAATTAATCTACGCTTTTTATACAAGGCATTAGGTAAATATATTAACAAATCCTAAGTCTATTTTTATTAAATAATGCAAAAACGCATTATTAATTCTTAAAAAGTAGTATTAGTGAGTTGTTTCTGTTTTGCTTTCTTCACAATTTCTTGTTTTACGTGGAGCCATTATGCGTAAAATTAAGCTACAAACAAAATAAATTCGCAATATCGATATTACGTTTATAAAAACAAACTAACACCTGCTGAAAATTGTGCAAAAACACGAGCAACCAGTTTCACTCTTATTCACAATCCGCCATGACACATATATTAACTGTCACGTAACTTTAGGAACAAAGTATCGATTCTCATTTGTGAATAAATTGTGAGTAATGTACACAGTAGGAGGTAATTTTTAACCACACGGAAAAAAAGTGGCAAATATAGCCTCGCGAATTCATTTGTCTGAAATAATAAACAAGAATAATGTTTATTTATATCCGACATCCTCAGTTTTTTTTATAAATGGCAGTGCGTGATGAATTACAATAAACAACTTACACACAAAGCAATTATTACTTACTTGCTTTCGTAGAGTTAATTTATTATACTTACTTACTTACTCACTGGCTCTATCGAACCCGTAGGTTCATGGCCACGCGGACATAAGTTCTCCATACATCCCTATCCTGAGCGAATGCTTTCCAATCATTCCCGGTATAATCTACTTCCCTCAAATCATAGTTAATGTTATTCTCCCACCTCATTCTTGGTCTATCAACTGGGCGTTTTCCCTCTGACTTTCCTACAAGAAGCTTCCATGAAAATCTTTCATTCCCCATACGTGCAGCATGTCCTGCCCATCGCAGTCTATGAGACTTAACTATTCTTATTATATCTGGCTTCCTATAAAGACCATGTAGTTCATTGTTATGTAGCCTTCTCCATTCACCTGTCTGTTCATCTCTCTTTGGTCCAAAAATTTTCCTAAGTACTTTATTCTCAAATACTTGTAATCTCCTTTCCTCTCTTAAAGTAAGAGTTCATGTTTCGCATCCATATAATATAACTAGTAGAATAATAGTTTTATATATTTTCAGTTTAACGTTTTTTAAAGGAGTTGGGACATCAAGAGTCTCTGCAGTGCATAATAGCACGCATTTCCAGAATTGAGCCTATGTTTAATTTCTTTGTGCATCTCATTCCTATTTGTGATTATTGTTCCTAGGTATTTGAATTCAGCCACTTCCTCAAAATTTGCCTCATTTGTCATTAACTGTCCATTTCCATAATACAATGTATTTCTACGTGTGACCATATATTTAGTTTTATTGATATATTTACCTTGTCGTGGTGGAGTGGCTTGCGTGCTTAAATGATCCTGAGAGCTATGCCGGCTGTAGCATTGCTGCCTGTAGGGTTACCCATGCCGGACTGGTCGAAGGTGATAAACTAGACGAAAAAAGTACCTTGGTCGAAAGAGTGACGATCATTCACCGTAAAAATACAACCGTCAAGAAATGCGGACATGGGTTCAACGGGGGTAAAATTTCCCGGAGGTCAAATAGTCCCCATTCGGTTCTCCGGGCGGGGACTACTTCAGGGAACCCATGCCGAAGGCTCAAACACAGGGACATGTTCCTAGGAACATGGAATGTTAGGACTTTATACAATAGCGGGGCACTAGAGATATTAACGCGGGAATTAGATAAATCGCCCTTGGATATAGTCGCTTTACAGGAAGTTAGGTGGCCAGGAGAAGGTAGTCAGGAATCAGAAAGCTTTGCATTATAGTACGGGGGTGCAGAAAGACCTGCATTTGGAACGGGTTTTTTTAGTCAGAAGGTTTTATTTTACGATGGACAAATGGACGAAAAAAACTTTTATTAAAAAAATAATTATTTAAATCCATCAATTGAAATTAAAATAAAAAAACTGTGGGTGATGGAGAAATGTCGAATGTTGACCAGTGTTGTAGAGTTATTAGGGTTTCCTGCCAATATCAGTTTATGCATGTAAATAAGAGCCGTTATTCTAGGTCTGGAGGCTTTTACAAAATTGCAGAAGATCGGAAGAGGCTCATAAGATGACTAATGAAGAAATACGTTGATAATTACTTGGAACGAGAAAAATGTTGTCTGAGTTAATTAGTTTTTACGCGCCTCTCCAAATAAATTATGAAAGAAGATTTTGCCCTGAGAGTTTTCTTGAATATCTTTCTTAGGGAAGTAATTACTTAAGAATTTCTCAATCTTTTATAAACACAGTTTTACTCACATATTTTAATCAAAATACTCCATTAAGACAGTTTTGTAAAATATTATTGCATAATAAAGGCAATTTCATTTGTACAGTGGATGGGTGTATTAATACACTGTATCAGTGAAGAGAATAGAACATCAATTTTAAGGACTATTTAACTCATGTCGCGAATTGTAGTCAATGACCAATCCGGTTTCAATGAATTCTGTTTTACACCAATGACAGTCGTGTTTCACCTCGCCCTTTATCGATTTCTCTTCATCAGCTCCTGCTTTTGTAATAAAGAAAGCTCCTCCTTTTTTAATATTCTGAACTGGTTAGACCATTATTTTTCTCCAACAAATACATTGAATATAGCAAATAATGAATAGATTCAGTGATTTTACTGAGTTGTTTATTCAAAATATAAATGATTAACCTATAATGTTGATTATAATAGTTTGATGTGTTTCATTATTTCTCCACTAGAGTGCATTCTTACAATATTGCGATCCTATTTGGCAATAAATAATACATCGAGTTGCAGTGAATATACATAACCTCACATTTCTACTTTGTTTTCAAACATCGCCGTTTACATTAACTATATAACTATTTTAAAACACCGGTAACTATATTCAAATAATGATTTGTGAGTAAAGAGCTTAATTTTATTCGTTAAATAGTCCTAACAAACTTAAGGAAAAGTCCACAAACCAGGAACTGCGTAAAATAAGCGAATTTCTCAGCAGGTTGAAGGTTTCACATCCCATCTCAAAACGAACATTTCTGCTCCTTATGAACAGGCGGTTGGACATCTTATTTTAGACTGTCCAATCACGGTTATAAGCGATGCATTGCACTGGTGAACATGATTTTTGTCTCATGAGTACCAATAGTTGTACTTAATGCAGTTTTTTTATCGTGTTTTCAAATATGTTTATACGGAATTTTTCCATCACCCACAGTTTTTTTCATTTAAATTTCAATTATTTGAATTAAATAATTATTTTTAATAAACTTTTTCGTCCATTTGTCCATTGTAAAATAAAAGCAAATGAGCTAACTCAAGAGATTTCAGCTATGGAAAAGAGATATCAAGGCAAATGGAATCCTAATATGCTGGCCGATTATTGTTGGACCATCAAGAGTGATGGTCTTTATAGGAATTAAGATATAATAAGATCAGTTAAATCTCGTAGACTGCGATGGGCAGGACATGTCGCGCGTATGGGGAATGAAAGACGTGCATGGAAGCTACTTGTAGCAAAGCCAGAGGGAAAACGCCCAGTTGGTAGACCAAGAATGATGTGGGAGAATAACATTAACTATGATTTGAGGGAAGTAGATTATACAGGGAATGATTGGAAAGCATTAGCTCAGGATAGGGATGCATGGAGAGCTTATGTCCGCCCGGCCATGAACCTACGGGTTCGATAGTGGCAGTGAGTAAGTAAGTAAGCAATTGTAATATATAGCTTGCGGTACCAATAAGTAAAGAACAGAACAGTGGGTGCTTGATCGATTTTTTAGTATGGGTTTCCACTTATGAAGGTCGGATTTCGCCGCGTTTTAGGGATACCTTCCTCAGTTTATTTTCTTCTTCTTCTTCGTCACGGTTTAGGCTTATTTACTAGCCTGTTCCGGCTCCAAATTGCTGCTATTTCCTTCTTTTTTTGGTCTTCCCAGACTTCTTCTTCCTCGTGGTGAATAGCTATATGCTGCTTTTATTTTAATAGCATAATTTATACCGAGTTCCGTTTGCAGTCAACTTTTCAAGCTTTTCTCTGTGGATGTGCGTGAATATATGGAAGAAACGCATTCTTTCTCCAGATATGTAATTTATTTTTAAGTTAATTCCGTTTAGAGGTGCGTTTACAACAAGTAATCCGCTTATTTATTCAACGTAATATTCTCTATGTTTAAGTTATGTTTCTTTTAACAGAACTCAAGTTCTGACAAATTTAATTATCGACCGAAGTTAATATCCCAGCACGCGGATATTTTTAATGAAACCTCTGTGTGCACTCGCTAGCAATTCATAAAATATTTTCTCGTCGCAAAAAATCTCATTAAAGTCTCGATTCATGAAAGAAAACTCATTTCAGAAACAAAGAAAAAGTTCAGTTCATACGATCAACGTTAAGTTATGAGGAATCTTTCACTAAAGAATTCAGTTTCCATGGTTACTTATTAATGATAGTTGAATTAAAGAGCTTGTTAAATACATGGAACTTTACTTAAGGTAAAATAACAGCCAGATACAACATGACATTTGTCTCTTAGACTGCATCGGGGAGGATAAGTAGCAAAATAGGGAATGGAAGGGTGGCATGTAAAAATGTAACAAAACCAGCGAGAAAGCACCCAGTTGTCGGCGAAGAATTAGGTCAGAAAATAATACAGTTAAACTTGTTTAATCCGGAATGTGAATAATGCTGAGGTCTGTCCAATGTGAACAAATTTATTGGCCCCGGCGAAATAATAGTAATTTTACGTGTATTTATTTTGCATAAAGTGGAATCTGTCCAACGCGAAAAAAGGAAAGATATTTCTACACAATTCATGAAAAAATGTTATAAAGCGAAAAGACAGAGAGAGAGAGAGAGAGAGAGAGAGAGAGAGAGAGAGAGAGAGAGAGAAAAAAAAATAAATTAGTTTCCACCTGACTGAATTCCCTTTAGTCCAAAAAAAACAATAAGAAATGATTCCTGCCACCGGGTGAAGTATAGATTCTACCTGTACCTGAAAATTTCTTTCGGCCTCACTGCACACCCGTTATGCAAAATACAGATACATGTCTTACAAATAATCGTTGCACTCTAAAATCTTATATTAGTTTAGTTCTGAGACCGATCTTTCACCAATAGCGTTCTGAATTACGGAATAAAGATGGCTGAAACGTATGCATCAGTCAAATGGGACTGTTTTTATTCGCGCGTTACCGTCGAAATCCCTCGTACATACTACACTTCACTTTCCAACGGCAGCGGAACTACAATTAATCCAAGGTACATAAAAAGACATGTACGGTTATTAATAAGTTTTAGTTTTTTTTAATATGTGGATTTTTGTCCAATGGGGAAAAAATGGTCCCATGCGATTCCGCATTGAGCAAGTTTTTCTGTATTAATTAAATTCCGTTGAGGTGGTAGTCAGAGTATATAAAAACTATAATATATGTACCTTTTATGCAGACTTCTCAACTGTTAAAAGGATTAAAGTATTTTAGGCCTATCGAGACTAGTCTCATCCTCAGCAGAAAGTTGTACGTTAGTCTGTAGCTATTGTCCTTGAGCATGACGAATATGATAATGCTTTATGATGACCAGATGATGTTCGGGAACCATTTGGGCCTTAAAGTTTCCTGACATTTGTCTTGCAGAAGTGCAAAAACTCCGTAAATAATCATCACCCAGGAAATTTCTCCCGACGGAGGATGGAACGCGGACCTGCTGCGTACGAGGCAACGACTACAATGATGGACAATGTATTCTCATGAGCCCGAAAATATGCAGTACTCGAGACCCACTGCTTAAGGTCACTCCCGGAGGACGTGATCCTTGAACTTTTCCATCTTTAAAATCCATTGACCCCGGCCGGATTTCATCTCGCGATCCTTACCAAGAATTTTACTAGTACCGATAAATACATACTTGCTGCGATTTTATCACTTATTCGTGCCACGGCCTGCTGCAGTTTCAACTAATAAAACATGGCCCACACTGTTAACGTCAGTCAGTTGTTTATAATGAACGCAAATATTTCCAACAAAGATGTTATTATTTTACTATTATTTATTATTTTGAAAACACCATCGCGCAAAAAAAAAAAATATGTGCAACGCACGTCGGAAATTAAAAACCTCTCGATTGTTCGGTTTTTAAACATTTTCCTCACATCGTAATTAGACCTACTACTAACGTGATATTGTTTGCAATGTTTTATATTAATATAGTTCACGTTCAAATGATAAAAAATATTCTTCTTCTTCTTCTTCTTAATCATAATTTGTAGGATTTTCATTCTGTTTATTTCCAAAATCAGTCCTCTGAGGAAGGCGTATTGGATGTGCAATCACTGTCTATCCGTCTCTTGGCTGGTCCTGCTCTTTTTCTTCTCCCGTCCATTGGTCTATCTTCTTTAGCTCTTTTTGCAAGTCGGTAAAGAATAAAAAAGAATAAATTATTTTGCTTATTCTTGTTTAAGCCCTTACCATAAAAATATTTTTTTTTATCTTACTCATCTTAAAAAATATTTCTGCAAAATTAGATTTACTTGAATTAATTCAATTTAATACTAGTGAAATTCATATCAAATTCCGTTGAGGTGAAGTCATATGATGAAAGTTAAAAATTAAATTATACCTGTTGGTAGGTGCCGTCGTCCTCAACTTTGTTAATATATTGTATATAAAATTAACTGGAGCGCTTTCGGAAGTTATCTTCCATCTTCTGCAGGTTGAGTTTCCGCTACTTGTTGTTGTGTACGGCGATGTATACTCCAACTGTTTGTAGCAGCAACTGACTTGTTTTTGACGATCTCAAACCCATTATACGAGATCGTGTAAAAACAAGCCAGTTGCTGCTACAAACAGTTGGAGTAAACATCACCGTACACAACAACAACAAGTAGCGGAAACTCAACCTGCAGAAGATGGATGATAACTTCCGAAAGCGCTCCAGTTAATTTTATATACAATATTTTAACAAAGTTGAGGACGACGGCACCTACCAACAGGTACAATTTAATTTTTAACTTTCATCATATTTTAATTTAGCACTAAAAAATTTCGGGAATTATTTTTTGATGCCATGAAAAACTGGGAAATAGTGGGGAATTTCATATTTGCATTTTGCTGGTCACCCTGAATTGTAACTTTATTTGTGCAGACTTGTTGCAAGGTGTTGTTATGTGCAATTGGAGTAAACGTTATGTTGTAACAGTCATATGTGAGACTTGGTAATCGCTTCAGTAAAGTTTGTCCCATTTCAACTTTAAACGTTATGTGGGTATTGTACGTAATAGTAATTTCCGAACACTGTAGTTTTATCTCGTCATGCTGTCTTCAGAAATACAACGTGATACTCATTATTTCGCTCTAACGCCCACTTATTTTTAGGGTGATTTCGCCTAAATTTTGACACATCATATGGAAATGAACTTTCTTCCCCACTTCCCAAGTGCTATATGGACTAATTAAAAATATTTTTAATTTCCTACATCCCAAACTATTCTAAAATAAACTTCTACGTAGCAAAGAATTACTTAGGGTCGAATGTTTGAACGCTTAGACAGTAAAAGACGTTCTCTGCTGATAAAGTTTTATCCAAACACATTTTTCTTACTCAGAAATCCATTCACGCAGTACTAATTGTAAGCTACCTGACAAGGTACCTTAAGATCGTAGCTCAAGATATAAACTTATGTGAAAATCCCGAAGGGAACCGATGGCAACCGATGTAGTTTGAAACTTATCCAAGATGTCGACCCTTGACGACTTTTCGATCATTTTTTTTTCGGTATATAAATAAACCGGAGAAGAGGAATTTGATAGAGTCCTACCAAAGAATTCAACTGGAAGAACAGGAGAATCGGCGGTAATAGTTGCGCGTTTCGCATACGTGTTTGTATACGGTATTATTTGCGGGATGCAAGCACTAAATGCATTCCTCTATAGGCAAAAAAAAAAAAGAAGACGAAAAACGGAAGTGGTTTTATAAATCGCTGAGAAATTCTGGTAATATTCGTTGCCAATATTACGAAAACGGTCAACATTCATGCATGACCGGTAATGCGGGGTGGCCGTTAATCTCGATCTCAGCTCACCAGTGAGTGGAAGTAATTTTTAGTAGAGACTAATGTATTTGCATACGAACCCTTAGACTAATTAAATTTCCTACACCACACTGAATCGTTTGGCTGTTACTTCAGTTACATTTACACTAACCTTTGGCCTCAAAAAGCTAATCGCAATAGGACCGATTTTATTTCACATTAGACAAAATTCCGCATTATAAAAAAACTAAAACTTATTGAAAATCTTAGATTGTAGAGTTCCGCATATTTTTATGTACCTTGGATCAATTGTAGTTCCGCTGCCTTTGAAAGGTGAAATACAGTTTCTATGAGTGACTTCGGCGGTAGCACGCGAAAAAAAACCGTCCTGTTTCGTCAGCATTAAAACTGTCTCTTAGGCGCGTATCCTGAAATTAAAGTATGTAGTTTCGGTTTCTGCTCACTAACTACACTTTCTTCCACGTCCTTTTATTTGTGCGGGGGGGGGGACGAGAGAACCCTTAAAACCATAAACACGCTCTTGCTACCATTTGTCCGGGATCTAGTTTTGTTGATGCTGTATTTATTAATGTGATCGTGATGTTCAAAGATGTTATCAGCAAGAAAGCAGCCTGCCTCGGGCCCATGAAAGGCGGCTATTAATTCATCTTTCTTTCCCTGATGAACATACATACAAATATAGATACTGATTATTAAATGCCTACAGTGAGTGATTTTGTTACAGGATAGTGAGCAATTACTATACTTGAATAATAACAAGGGGCGTAGTATAAAAGATAACCTTTTAATATAAACAAGTTTGAAAACAAAATAATAAATTAGTAACAAAAGAGGATTCTTGATCACTCAATCAAGCATAGCTTGTAAAAAAATAATTGAATAAATACCATACCACACATAATGCCACAGTCACACAGATGTCCAAGCTTTTTAGGAATGCCTTCTTCCGTACATAGCTGGACTAACTCAGAATCGACCTCTTCTCGGTCTTAATCAACTTGTCTATATATGTAGACCACCATATTAATTTCTCAACTGCATGGTGAACTAGACTCGGATTCCACTATTTGAATCCGCTCTCAAATAACTAAACGCCACTTGCTAGGCTGATCGAATGATGATGTTCGGTAAGAGTACACTGCATATAAAGGTTCGCAAATAGGGGGGATATGCGCTGTAGAGATGCGCGGTAGAAAGGATGAAAAGGGAAGGGTTAGCCACACGGAAAAGAGGACATTGGCATAGTTCACAAATGTTCTGTAGTAGGGAGGAGAACAAAGATACTATACTGAACCGCAAAAAGGCACTTTCGGTTCATATTCTCCGCAAATTTGATTTCACACTACATTGTGTCGTCTTTTAAAACCAAGAAGATCGGGATAAGTAGATTTTCGGGCAAGCATAGCAGCACACGGCGGGTATTCTTTTATGGATAACTCAAAATAACGAATTTCATCTTACAGCTCATTTATCTCATGTACATCGGCATGAGTGGCCGCGGTGGACTAGTGGTTATGCTCCTTGCCTCTGGTCCCGAGGGTCGCCGGTTCAAACCCGGCCGGGGTCGATGGATTTTTTAGGATGGAAAAATCCAAGGAGCAACTCCTCCGGCAGGGACTTTAAGTCGTGGGTCCCGAGTCTGAAGATTTTCAGGCTCGTAAAAAATCCTTAAACCTAAATGAAAAGGCCTCTAAGCAAAATTTACCGAATTTTCCCGTCCTAGTGCTACCTTGGTTTCCTAGATGTCAGTATGAGGCAGAACGCTGACCACAGACAATTCAAATTGACATCTGTACGAAAACAAGTGTAACTAAATTAGTATGTATTATTGATTTCGTACATCTCAATGATGGATAAATCATATTTGAAGAGAAAAATTATACGCTCAGACCGGGACTTGAACCCGGGAATTACAGTATATAGAGAAAGATTTGCGTTTAGATCGGTACTTGCTCAGGTAGCTCAGTTGGTAGAGCACTTGGTCTAGAGAACCAAGGTCCCGGGTTCAAGTCCCGGTCAGAGCGTATAATTTTTCTCTTCAAATATGATTTATCCATCATTGAGATGTACGAAATCAATAATAAAAACTTGGAAAAAGCCGTACTGGCTGTAATATATAATTCCCAAATATGTCTTCTTAATAAAAGGAGCCGCCATTTGCAAGATAGAAGCATGGCTTCATAGCATTTGGTGGATGGGAATTACAGTATATAGAGAAAGATTTGCGTTTAGATCGGTACTTGCTCAGGTAGCTCAGTTGGTAGAGCACTTGGTCTAGAGAACCAAGGTCCCGGGTTCAAGTCCCGGTCTGAGCGTATAATTTTTCTCTTCAAATATAAATTAGTATGGTTCAAATTCTTCCCTGTAGGGGGAGAGCGCCTAAATCTCCGTTAAGGGAAAAAATGGGCTTACACAAACATCGGGATGCGTAGATTCCAGGGTAACGCCAGATAATCAGCACGGGGTATCTAAAAATAATAACGAAATAAATTTATATTTATTTTTCCTTTTACTCATTCAACTAAATGCAAAAACACATCATTTATTTAGGTGTAGCAGCGCACGCCAGGTTTAGCTAACATTAATTAAAAATGCAAACGAAACTGAAATTATCTAATTTGAATCTACTGTTTACGTCATTTTCTTTCTTTTTTAGGTTTTTTAGGCATTTTATAGGTCCTCAACTTCCGAGCCCTACTGATCACTGTTTCAGGGAGACCCTCGTTTGTCCACATGTGATCATGAAAGTTCTTCTGTTTTGGTTTCTTTTACAGAATGTAGGCCAATTATAAAAGTCCTATAGTTATGATGATCTTGTAGAAGATATCCGGGCTGTTGACCGTGGTCTTGAGGCTTGTAGTTCCCCAAAACCACAGCCAATAGCCTGGAAATCTTCTAGAAAATCATCATAATAACTCCGGCCGTGAAAGCCTAAGTCAGTATATTATGGCCAATATTTAATTCAAATATTCATATGTATTGCAAATAAAACAAAACAATAAGCGAAAAATTGTAAGTGAAAATGTTGAAAAATTTAATCTTTGGGGAGATTTTCATAGTTTTGGATCACTGTACTCTGTGGACGTGTATAAATTCGTATAAAAATATCAGCACTGAAAAATAGCATTATAATACAAAGAGGCATTTAAGTTTAGAAGCTTAACGGAATGAATGGTTTGTTTAGGGAATAGAAGCTCAAGTTGGCACTCATCAATTGCATGCGTCTAATGGATTGGATGTGTTAATGAAGTGCACATTTAGGTAATATGGCAACCACAATCACTTATCTTTAGAATACAAAGAAATCATATTATAAAGAAGACGAGTTACCAACTGCAAAGTTTTAATGAATTCAAATTTCAAACATTCTGGCATGACTACATAAGCACTACATAAACAATGTGGTAAATTGCACTTGGTCTGTGCATTTATACATATTTGAATATCTTCAACAGACTTTTAACTCATGCCACAAATGCTAGTCAATGACCAATCACGTTTCAATGAATTTTGTTTTACAACCAATGACAGTCGTGTTTCACCTCGCTCTTTATCGTTTTCTCTTTATCAGCTCCTGCTTTTGTGATAAAGAAAGCTCCTCCTTTTTTAATGTTCTGAACAGTACAGAACATTATTTTTCTCCAACAAATACTACATTGGATATAGCAAATAATGAAAAGATTCCTTGATTTTACTGAGTTGTTTACTAAAAAAATAAATGAATAACCCGTAATATTGATTATGATATATAGTTTGATGTGTTTCATTATTTCTCCACTTGGGTGCACTCTTGCAATATTGCGATCTTATTTGGCAATAAATAATACGATGAAGCAGCAGTGAATGAACATAACCTCACATTTCTGATTTGTTTTCAAACATCGCCGTTTACATTAAATACATAAATATTAAAATAACTATAGTAGTTAAACAATGATTTGTGAGTAAACAACTTAATTTTATTCGTTAAATAGTCCTAACAAATGCAAATAAGGAGTTTCTATCTTTAATAATTGTGCTTAAAATGAACCTTTTAATATCGGTAACTGACGTAACTATAGAATCACATCGGGTTTACAGAGTGAGAGTAAAATAATATATGTGAAGTTTTCACTTTTATTTCAACAAGCAATTGTGTTAGTTAGTTAGTTTGTTTGTTTGTTTGTATGTTTGTTTGTTTGTTTGCTTGTTCGTATTCTACGCGCGCCCATACCGTTGATCCGATTTTGATGGGTTTTTTTGCAAAATTTTCAGGAGATTCCCGAGATGAACGTAGGCTATAAGAGAGTTGTGATACTCAACCCCTTCACCCCTAAAAATCACCCTTTGTAGTGAAAAACGTGAAATAAAGTCCCTATTTTGACGCTTAAATGGCTTGCGCTGCCTAAACCATAACAAATACACCAAATTATTGTATACGGAATTGAATATCTTAAAAACTCTACGAAAAAGTCCGCGAATGCATATGTTTATCTTTTACGGATAACTCACAATAACCATTTTTAGATCGGGATATGCTGATTCCCGGGCAAGCATAGCAGCTGAAGGCTGGTAGTTTAAACACATTAATATTTATTTAGGAGTAGCAGCGCACGCCGGGTATTAGCTAGTATATATATATATATATATATATATATATATATATATATATATTAGAGAGAGAGAGAGAGAGAGAGAGAGAGAGAGAGGTCTCAGGTTCAAATCCCTGCTTAGACACATTTATTTTTCTTTTCTTGTCATATACATGACTTACAAACTACATGTCTTGGAATTATTTTCTAAAAATGTTTAGTCAATAATTATTATTGTACAAAATCAAGGTAACTGATATAACAATTGTAAACCATAAAAAAATAAATAACTTTTGTTTAGTCTTCGGAAAGTAGAGATTACTTTTTATTTTCAAAACATTTACAAACCGGTTTCAATCTCTTTACCAGAAAATATAGTTTCTAACTTTAATAATAATTTTACTTAAAATGTACGATTTTATATCGGTAACTGACGTAACTGTGAAGAAACATGTTTTATAGAGTGAGAATAAAATAATAATTTCTGTGAAAATTTAAATATTATTTCAAAAAGCAATTGTGAATGTAGTATATATGGGAGGATTTACGAACAAACAACATTCATTTTTTATATATTGAATAATAAAATCATGTTTAAAAAGTACACCATTCTTAGTGAAATGTAACATACATTGCGAAAAAAATTGATGACAGACAACGCTTCCTCTTTTAATTCTATATAGGTTAAAAAAAAAAAGAATTATGTGTTCATTAGAAATAAAGTTCTTAGGGAATTTAGAATCAACGATTTTTTCCCACCATCAATGAATTCAACGAACCCCAAATGGATATCAGGCGGTAAGTAGGGTGGTTAAAAACAACAGCATATTTTACTCAATAGTTTCTCGCGGAACAAAAGTATTTGCAATGTGAAAAGTCTTTGGAAGGTAAAACCAGATGACGTTTTAAAAGAAGTTGGAATTGAGAGTAGACTTTGCAGATTCTTGAATTATACAAATGGTATAAATGTAGTCAAAAAGACAAATAAAACCCACCATTTTCTGCCCTACACAATGATCCAATATATATATATATACGTAGGGTCTCGTCTTCAGAAATCAAATGAAAAAAAAGGATTTTTTCTCAACCTCCGACCCCTTATGATCAGATCAATGTCAAGGCCTCCTCCGATGTTATTTAACATTTTCTCAAATATAGATACTTGTAAATGAAGCCGGCCTTTGGATACGGTAGTGACACCTACCTGGCAGTGGACGAAACGAGAATTGTAGATTTGTATACGTGGAAAGAATTGTTAATGTTTGTACTAAGTCTAGAATAGTGTAGTGGGCTGCACACACTCCCACGGAGAAGGAGAAGTCCACGGTTCGATTCCAGGTAGACCATAATTTTTCTTTTCACAATATCATTATAATATTATAAGATGATTATGATGTCCAGATAATGTTCTAGGACCGTTTGAGAAGGAACGTTTCCTGTATTTTTCTTACAGGTGAGAGAAATTCGAAAAAATCCATCACACGGGAAACTTTTCCCGATCGGGGATTGAATCCAGACCCGCTGCGTACGAGGCAGTGACGCTACTCGGAGTTACGGCGATGGACAGCGAGCTTTTTAAATTTATAAAAGTTTTACATAATCTTATTTTTAGTGGTGTTTCTGAAAGTAGAATTGTTGAAACAAGACTAGAATAAAAAGTAGATATTTTCACTTTACGGTTCGCGTAACATCTCGCATATGAATAACGATGCTGACTCTGAGTTTTCTTTACTCGGTGATGCGTAGGGCATCAATTCTTCCGTGGGGACAGCTTACAGCTATGTGCGTATTTTAACGATCAAACTTTTACGTTGTGATTTGTAATGTTGCTTCAAGTCTACAAATCTTTACAATATCCCCGATCTCTCAAATCTTATCACTAGAGCACGAATTTGTATGCGAAATGCATATTTTGTTTACGTGTTAAAAATTATGCTGAAATGATTTACATGTTAAGTGGTCCCTTCACAGACAATTTGAGCGGTAATTGATAATACATAGAAATGCATATACTGAGGGAAAATGCATATTTTTAGATTTTTAATGCATAAATGCATATTTTACTGCTAAATGTGGTATTAAATTACAATTTTCTCTTCAGCTAATTGCTAGTAATTAATTAATTATTTATTAATATCTTTAAACTACTAGCTAATACCCGGCGTGCGCTGCTATACCTAAATAAATCATGTGTTTTTGCATTCAGTTGAATAAGTAAAAGAAAAAAAATATATAAATGTATATATTTGTTTTTAGATACCACGTGATTACCCGGCGTTGCCCGGAAACTACGCATCCCGATGAGCTTGTTATACATGAGCTGAAAGACAAAATTCGTTATTTTGATTTATCCATGAAAGAATAGGCCTATTCGCCGTGCGCTGTTTGCCCCGGGAATCTACTTATCCCGAACTTCTTGGCACCAATGAAATACAAAACAAAAAAAAAGTTATTGTGAGTTATCCTTAAAAGATAAAGTTATGCTGTCCCGGACTTTTTTTTAGGGTTTTATGACATATTCAATTCTGTGTACTTAAAACTGAGACAATAGAAATGAGATTTCTGAGATCCGTTACAGGTGTATCTTTAAGAGATAAAAACAGAAGTCAAGATATCAGAGATGAAACACAAATATATAATATAAACGAGAGAATATACAGAAATAAATGTAAATTATTTGAACATATAGGCCTACAAAGTATGCCAAATAATGGTTTGTCAAAACAGATACTTTATTATAGACCTGAAGGCCGTAGAAATGTAGCAAGACCGAAACGACATTGGAAGGACGTCCTGTAGCATATTGTGCAGCGGGAAGCAGAACGCACAATAGGCCAATACCTTGAAGATAATGTCAAATGTTACTTGAAATTTACCTTTATTTAAATTCTAATTCATGATATTCGAATATTACAGAATAATTATATTAGTAATCGTAAATCACATGTGAATACTTCTGCTTTGATAATTTCATTGCAGGACAAATGTATGTTGGTATCCATTTATATTAGCCTATGTTTTCATGCCATTAATTATATCAGTTTGAATGCTGTTCTGTTGGATCTATAACAGTTCCTGGCTTTCAAAGACCCTATTATTGTTGTCGGAAGTGACGTAGCACACATGCTGAATATGTAACGGGGTTGCGCTTCAACATGCAGCAGTTGTTCTGCTGTCTTCAACCGTTGTTATGAATCACTTCTATTCTGCATGTAGACAGTCCGTTCTTCCTGTTGTTACTGTCGCTTAACCCCTGCTTTTTTTTGTTGAGCCCATATATTTCATATATTTAATTAAGGATCGTGGCTCCATGGAGGTCTATAGTTCGTTAATGTAATTTCTAATGCAGACAAAAATGTGTGTAGGTCCTGAACGGATAGTTGATATCGTGAAATTAAATGTTTCTTACCTCTCCTCATATAAATTTGCTAAGTACATCGCGATTTCGAGACCCCAACGGTCTCATCCTCGCACTTTCTTGGCGACTGATGTTATGTCGATCAGAAGAAACTCTACTTCTTCCCTCTGTTGGTGGACCGATGAACCTCTGGATCAGGTCAAAATTTGCGGGAATTTCGAAGTTCATAAGTTTTCCTTTGATTTTCTGAATGTGGATCTTTTCCCAACCGTGAGTTCTTTTTATTTGTCTATTTGTTTAATTGGACAGGCAGGTGAATGGAGAAGACTGCATAACAATGAACTACATGGTCTTTATAGGAAGCCAGATATAATAAGAACAGTCAAGTCTCGTAGACTGCGATGGGCAGGACATGTTGCACGTATGGGGAATGAAAGACTTGCATGGAAGCTTCTTGTAGGAAAGCCAGAGGGAAAACGCCCAGTTGGTAGACCAAGAATGAGGTGGGAGATTAACATTAACTATGATTTGAGGGAAGTAGATTATACAGGGAATCATTGGAAAGGATTAGCTCATGATAGGGATGTATGGAGAGCTTATGTCCGCGCGGCCATGAACCTACGGGTTCGATAGTGCCAGTGAGTAAGTATTTGTTTAATTGGACTGGCTTTTGATTCAATTAAATGTTTTTCGGACCAAGCACGAGCAGCTACTGCTGACTTTTCCACTTCTCCATTTTTGATGTTTTTAAGATGTTCTTTCACCCTTGTTTTCAAATTTCTTTTCGTTTTCCACCAACAGAGAGAAGAAGAATAGTTTCTTCCGATGGACATAACATCAGTCGCCAAGAAAGTGCTGACAATGATACCGCTGTGGTCTCGAAATCGCGATCTACTTAGAAAATTTATATGAGGAGAGGTAAGAAACATTTAATTTCACCATAAATTAAACGTCATAGTGATTAATTTCTATAAAAGTTAAAAATAGTTCATATCGTGTTCGTTCAATCTAGTTCTGGGAATACTCTCTGAAACACTGCGGCTTTTTATCTGAAGTGTTCTCTATTTTGAATATCTAACGCCTGTTTAACCCAGGGCTGCCAATAGTCAGTGAGAAAAAGTGGTCGAAAAAGTCTCCTGAAATGGTTAGAAATGGCCAAAATTCAAGATGTTTCTTGGATGAGAATATATTTTAAAACTTTAAAAAAAATTGACTTCCAATCTGTATGATGTACAATTTTGTCATTCATTTTTATTTCTCTCTGTTGGAGTTGTTGATATTATAATATAGTGGCTAAATTATGAACATAAAGTATATTTTAAGAAATAAAATATATTCTTACAACGAATGACTATGTAGTTCTGGATTTTAAAAAAATTAATTAATTACAATCCAAATAATTTTAATTATTTGGGTTGTAATTTTACTAAAAACAAAAAAACTGAAAGAGACGTAAATTAAACTATCGAAATTTCAAATTATATGTGGAACTATACATAAAACATTGAAGAACAAAAGAAGAGATACTAGATTGAAGTTTTATAAAACATTGGCAGTTCCTGCATTACTTTATGGGTGTGAAACTTAAATAATAACCAAAAAATTACAAAGTAGAATACAAAGCGTAGAAATGAACTACCTTAGAAGTACAAAAGTCTGCACGAAAATGGATCGGATAAAGAATGAAGATATAAGAACAGAGTTAAATATATATCCATTGAATGATAAAATCAAGGAATGTAGAGATAAATGGTTTAGACATGTAGAAAGAATGAATGTAACAAGATTACCAAAAGCAGCATTTAACTACAGGCCAAGAGGTTCAACGAATGTAGGAAGGCTAGTGAAAAGATGGACAGAACAACTGTGAGGCGGAACTGGCAATTTGCCTATTCCCTGAATTCAAAAAGAAGAAAAAGACTTTCCCTGTGGGTGAAATAAAAACACTTGCAAATACTTGCTGATAAAATTAGTGCTTTTATGAATTAGTTCATTCTGATTTTAAAAGGTTAGTGCGAACATAAGGGTTTGAATTGTTTCGTAGTCGCTACGTTGGCTTACATATTACAGCGCTGTAACTGAAATGATTCTGTAATAAAGTTGTATGACATTCTGTGTAGTATATGGCAATTTCCTTGTTATTAGACTCTTTCTTATTTTAGTGTTGTTTAACGTGTGAAAGGAAGTTGGGCGAATGTTATATTTCTCGAGTTGGTTTAGAAGTGAACTCGTCACATTTTGTATTGCATCCCCAAGTAGATAGGTTTCTCGCAATTCCTTACAAGTGAATATGAAAGGAAATGGGGGCAAAAAGCTCTCTTGGTACTAGTTCAGTATGACAGCTTCTAAGTGAACTTGGCTTCACTTAGATACAACTCACTCCAAAATGTTATCAGCAAACTTCCAATTATAAAAACGGCTGCTCCTTTTCTTTCTTCCTCCGATTTAATTTAAAAACGCTGTAAATGCTTCGCTCCTTTCCCTTTATTCATGTAAGTAACTTATTTTACATCCCATTAATGTAAAACTAGAAATTACCAAATATCATCTTCATCCGGTATCATAGTAGCTGCCGCCGTCTTCCGGAAACCAAACGCCATTCCTCTCTGTCCATCCATTCATCTTCCTCCAATCCTCTGATAATTATAGGTGCTTGTACCCCTTCTATCCAAGTTTTCTCTGGTCTTCCTCTCTTCCTCCTTTCCATTGGGATCCATTCCCTAACAATTTTAGGCAATCTTTGTTCTGGCATTCTTTTTACATGGCCATACCACTGTAATCTTTTCTTTTCTATAATGTCTATGATGTCCTGCTCCTCTTGTACACCCATAATTTCCCTTATTTCTCTATTTCGTATTCTGTCGATTGTAGATTTTCCAGCTGATCTCCTTAAAACATCCATTTCTGTACTTAAAATTCTTTTCATTTCCCTGGTAGGAATTTGCCAGACTTCAGCACCATATGTTAAAATGCTCTGAATTATGGTTTGATATATTATTTGTAATATTCTATTTTTTGTAATATTTTTGCCCCATCAAACAGAGTTTAAAGCATTTATTGCTTGTTCTGTTTGTGCGATTCTATTCTTAATTTCCTGAATGGTCTAATTTTGTTCCTAAATAAGTGCATTCAATACTAGGTTTTAGTTCTTCTCCATTGTTGATATTTATATTTTCCATTTCTTCTCCTATACACAGGTATTTAGTTTTCTCAATGTTTATATAAAGTCCCCATTTTTCATATTCTTCTTTTAGTTTTTTAGTCATATAATCTATGTTATTACTAAATTACTAAATAATCAACATACAAATTTCATTACACTGTTGAGTTTATTATATCTTCTTCTTCTTCTTCACTTCACGGGCTAGGCAAAATGCCTGTTCCACCTCATAGTTTTCTGTCCATCTTTTCACTGGCCTTCCTACATTCCTTGAACCTCTTGGTTTGTAGTTAAATGCTGCTTTTGGTAATCTTGTTACGTTCGTTCTTTCTACATGTCTAAACCATTTTTTCTCTATATTCTTTGATTTTATCATTCAATGGATATATATTTAACTCTGTTTTTATTTCTTCATTCTTTATCCGATCCATTCTTGTGCAACCTTTTGTTCTTCTAAGGAAGTTAATTTTCACGCTTTGTATTCTACTTTGTAATTGTTTAGTCATTACCCAAGTTTCACTCCCATAAAGCAATGCAGGAACTGCCAATGTTTTATAAATCTTCAATCTAGTATCATTTCTTGTTTTGTTATTTAATGTTCTGTGTACAGTTCCACATATCATTTGAAATCTTGACAGTTTCACATTTACGTCTCTTTCAGTTTTTGTGTTTATAGTTTATTATATAACTAAACTAAGTCAATGGCACTATCGAACCCCTAGGTTCATGACCGCGCGAATATAAGTTCCCATATATCCCTACCCTGAGGTGTTTTCCAATTAACCCCTTTATGTTCTACGCCCCTAAATACTAGTTAATGCTATTTTTCCGTCTCATTCTTGGCCTTCTCTCTGGTTCTGCTAGAAGAAATTTCAATGCCCCTATTTAATAATCCAGTCGCGGCAAGTGTCATGCCCATCGCAGTCTACGAGGCTTAGGCCTATAGTCCAGCCGCTGTGTTTCAGGCCCTGACGTTTTCACGATAGTGTTGCCGATATGGATATTCAGTGGGAGGGGCCGCTTTATGTACCATGCGGAATATCAAATCATGGCGGTTATCAGAAATACTGCTGACAACATGACAGCAATTTCAAACCTTACTAGCGGTGTCTAGAGCAGTGATTGGTTGTGGCAGACGTCCACTCCCATTTCAACTATTTCCTTATTGGCAGTAGAGGGCGAGTTTCTCCATTTACCTCTCGTGCAACCTAAACGTCAGGGCCGAAGACTCGTCGGCTGGACTGTAACTGTTCTTATTATAATCTGGTTTCATGTATAGCTCACTCTTATAGTCTTCTCCATTTGCCTCTCGGTTCATCTCTCTTTGGTCCAAAAATGTTCGTAAGAATTTTAGTCCCAAATACCCGTAATACTTTGTGTAGCCTATAGGAATGAATTTATATTTTACCGTAGATAATTAATTTACTCTTCCACAATTTCTATGTACTTTAATTTGTGAAAGATCTTTCGGAAACTTATCCATATTCAGCAATTTATTGATTGATTATTGTTCTTTGTAGCCGTTAATGTCAGCGAGCAGGTTTCAGAATCATTCAGAAGGTCCCATGTTCAAATCCCGGTGCCAACCAACCTGACACAGAGTTGGAGCTTTTGGGTTCAAATTTTGGTTGAGGCAATTATTTTTCTCTTTACTTCTATTCAGTATTACATGCGAAATAGTTTGACTGCGTTATGCATAATAGTATTCATTTCCAGAATTCAGTGTATGTTTAATAACTTACTGGCACTCTCGAACCCTTGGGTTCATGGCCGCGCGGACATAAGTTATCTATACTTCCCTATCCTGAACTAATATCTTTGGCACGGATACCCTGAAATAGTCCTCGAATGGGATACTATTTTACCTCCGGAAAGTTTTACCCCTGTGGAACCCATGTTCGCGTTTCTCGACGGTTTACTTTAACGGTGAAAGATCGTCACTCTTTCGACCAAGGAACTTTTTTGTGTGTCTTATGTCCTTGGACCAGTCCGGCATGGGTAACCCTATCGGCAGCAATGCTACCGGCGGCATAGCTCTCGGGATCATTTAAGCACGCAAGCCACTCCACCACGAGGAGGTAAATATAACATGGAGCACAGTGTATATTTAATTCTAGAGTAAATATTTAGGCACAAACTTCAGCCTTTTAGACTAGGCCTAATGCAGATTGTGATTTATTTAAAATAATTCCTTGCACGATAGTCCGTTTTGTCGTACTTACAGCAATGACGACCATGATTGAAAGTTCAGCTTCCTATATTTCAGGGTTGCCAATCTAAATAACTATGCTATTGCCCTAATAAAATAACTAGGTATTGTAATATTACATATAAACACGCGTGTGGGAAGTAAATCCACTGCCCTCTATGTATACCACATACAATGTATATACAAAAAATGTCCAAAAGGTAGTGTTAATATAGGCCTACATTATATGAAACAAATCACTGAATTTTAAATGAACTGAACTTTATTTGAAACAATGCAAAACAATAAATACGTACTCGCCCTCGTTTTATCACTAATTGGCCTCACGGCCTCCTATTATTTTATTACTAATTGGTCTCGCGGCCTCCTGACTTTTCAACTAATATACATTGCCCACACTGTTAACGTTAGTCATTTATTTATAATGAACACAAATATTTCCAACAAATATGTAATTATTTTAAACTATTAGGCCTATTTATTATTTTGAAACACCATCAATCGGCCGTGGTGGACTAATGGTTATGCTCCTTGCCTCTGGTCCCGAGGGTCGCGGGTTCAAACCCGGCCGGGGTCGATGGATTTTTTAGGATGGAAAAATCCGAGGAGCAAGTCCTCCGGGAGGGACTTTAAGCCGTGGGTACCGAGTCTGAAGATTTTCAGGCTCGTAAAAAATCCTTAAGCCTGAATGAAAAGGCCTCTAAGCAAAATTTACTGAATTTTCCCGTCCTAGTACTACCTTGGTTTCCTATATGTCAGTATGAGGCGGAACGCCGACCACGGGCCACTCAAAATGACATCTATACGAAAACAAGTGTAACTAAATTAATATGGTTCAAATTCTTCCCTGTAGGGGGAGAGCGCCTAAATCTGTGTTAAGGGAAACATGGGCTTACAAGAAGGCAACAAGAAGAAAACACCATCGCACAAAAAATTATGTACAACGCACGTTTGTAAAGTGTTTTACAGAATTTCGGAAATTAAAAACCTCGCTATTGCTCGGTTTTTAAACATTTTGCTTGATTCTGTAAAAACCACCTCACGTCTTAATACACTATTACGAGAAAAACCGTTTATTGTAATATAAAAACCCATCATTAGCTATAACAAAACTTTTGAGTAAGTAGCATTTGGCGCTTAGTTGGGCGGGTTATCACGCGAACACTAAAGCCATTATAGGCGATAACAAATGAGTTCAAATAAACATGTTAACAGAAAATATTGATTATAAAGTCTGTAAGAATCTTGTTTGTACACGTTAGTGATAGCAGTGATAATGACAGCTATACGTAGTTTAGTCTATTTTTTTGTGTGTAATTTTCACCAGAAATAACATACCACTTTTCCAATCCATTAATGCAGCTTAATATCTCACATTACAGGTTCTTTTACGTTCCACACGCCACTCAGGCTTTACGAGGGTCACTAGATAAGTTTTGAGACACGGCAGTATAGCGACAGGAATGCAATAAACTAATATACCATTTGAATGCCCAACTCTCGAAACGTCAAACCATAGCAGGTAGAAACGATTCCTTTCAGTTGTCTCTGAGCAGCAGCTTTGTGAAGTAGTCTGTGCGTGGTGAAATCAAACGTGTCCTGTGGAACTTTAGAGGGAGTATTTTCTTGCTATGATTCTATATGATTTAAAGTGCGGTTTAAATGATCGCAAACATTTGAACAACTCACACAAACATTTGAGGACCTTACTCCTAAATTATTAAGGAGAGAGCATCTCTTAAAGATGAAGGAAGAAGTGGGAGACCAACAACAGTGATGACAGAGGAAAACGTCTCTGCAGTGGAGACTCTGATTAAGGAAGGTCCACGACTGACCTATAAGGACATTCGAGGGGGGCCTAGGAATTAGTTCGCCAAGTGTTTCCACCATCCTGCACCAATACTTAAGAGCGAGGAAAATTTCTTCTCGATGGGTGTCACACCACTTGTCAGAAGGGCATAAACACACCAGGGTGGGATTGTATAGAGATATGCTGGCACGATTCAACAACGGGTACTCCCGCCGGGTGTCTGACATAGTGATAGGTGATGGATCTACCAGTATGACCGTGAAACAAAGCACCAATCATAGGTGTGGGTCTTCCCAGATGAGCAGCCGCCGACCAAAGTCAAAAGGCCCAGGAGTGTGAGGAAGAAAATGGTGGCCACTTTCTTCTCAACAAGTTGTCATCTGTCTACAGTTGTGCTAGAGGAACAGAGGACAGTTACTGATAAATGGTATACAGAAGTCTGTCTCCCCAAAGTCTTCTCAAAGATCCAGGAGAAGCGGCGAAAGACTGGACTGCGGGGAATTCTGCTCCACCTCTTTGCACACAGCCAATGCAACAATTAGGTTTCTGGAAAAGACACCTGTGAAATTAATGTCTTATTGAGCTACAGTCTGGACTTAGCCCCGTGCGACTATTTCCTGTTCCCGAACGTGAAGAACTGCATGCGCGGACACCAATTTCCTTGCCCAGAAGATGCTGTTGGAGGAGCTTAGTGCAATGTCTGAGATCGAGTGGCGTGGCTGCTACCAGAAGTGGTTCCAGAGGATGCAACGGTGTATAGAATGTGCTGGAGAGTTGTTTGAAAAGATATGATAGGTATGGAAACTCTATCATGGTCAATTGTTGCACATCTCAAAACTTATCTTGTGACCTACGTTAATTTGGTGTATTTGATATGGTTTAGGCAGCGTAAGCCATTTAAACGTCCAAAAAGCTACTGTTATTGCACCGATACATTAATTTTTTTAAGCTCGAGCCCTGTAGTACGTACGGTAAATATGTTATATACATTAATTATCCAAAAATTCTCTAAATGCTGGTGAAAATCCCATTCAAATCGGTCAACTAGTTTATGAGTCCATAAAGGGCAGGCAAACAGATTCACTCATTTTTATATGTAAAGACTAGATAATACCCGGCATGCACTGCTACGCCTAAATAAATGAAAATTAATGTGATGTTATGTTTAGTTGAATAAGTAAAAGGAAAATAATTATACATTTATATTTTTATATACCCCGTGCTGATTACCCGGCGTTGCCCTGGAATCTACTTATCCCGATCTTCTTGACATAAATGAGCTGAAATACGAAAATTAATGTGTTTTATGTTTAGTTACATAAGTAAAAGGAAAAATTTATATCGTAATTATTTTAAGATTCCCAGTGCTGATTACCCGGTGTTGCCCGGGAATCTACTTATCTCTATCTTCTTGGCATAAATAAGCTAAAAGACAAAATTCGTTATTGTGAATTATCCATAAAAGAATACCCGCCATGTGCTGCTATGCTTGCACAGGAATCTACGTACTTGTCTCGATCTTGGCATCAATGAAAGACAAAAATGGTTATTGTGAGAGATGAACATATACTGTCGCGGACTTTTTTATACAATTTTTTGAGATATTCAATTCTGTGTACATTAATTTTGTGTATTTTTTATTGTTTAGGCTGCGTAAGCCATTTAAGCGTCCAATGAGCTACTTTTTCACGTTTTTTACTACAACAGGCAATTTTTAAGGGTGCAGGAATTGAGCATCACAACTCTCTTATAGCCTATGTTCATCCCGGGAATCTCCTGAACCTTTTGCAAAATTCTTCAACACAATCGGATCAAAGATATGGCCGCGCATAAAGTACAAACATACAAACAAAGAAACATTCATTTTTATATATTAGATAAATAAATGAATGCGTAGGTTAGCTGCTCAAAGATCCATCCATTCATTTGTTTAGAATATAATTGGATAACAATTGCCATGAACTTTAGATTATCACTAACGAATATCTAGGAACAGAACAAATGACAGTGGATAAAATCATCTGAAAGCAATCATATTCATACACTGTTTGTGAGAATTGAACAAGATAACATGTCCGGAATAATTAATAAATTGACCTCTTTCGCACAGATGGAGATAAAAGAGTCCGTAGAAAGAACTAATTCAGAGAGGAAAATATTAATACAATTCCAGCTGTGAAATGTAATGGCGAATCAGCTTTTGTAACGAGCTTTATATGTTCGGACGGCATGCAAAGTTTCATTTCATTGTTACAAACTTTAAAAGCATGTTCTGTAATAAAATTTAAAATAATTAACTTAGTGTAAATAGTCTGTGTAGATGGTTTTATTTACAACAGCAAGAAAATGGTCGTAGCCGCGCGGACATATATCCCTATCCTCAGCTAATATTTTCCAATCATCCCCTGTATAATCTACTTCCCTAAAATCAGGTTAATGTTATTATCCCACCTTATTCTTGGCCTGCTTAATTGACGTTTTTTATTTCAATTTCAATTAATGGATTTAAATAATTATTTTTTTAATAAACGTTTTTTCGTCCATTTTTCTATTTAAAATAAAACCAAATGAGTTAACTCAGGAGATTTCAGCTATGGAAAAGAGATATCAAGGCAAATGGAATCCAAATATGCTGGCCGATTATTGTTGGATCATCAAGAGGGATGCTCCACAAGCGAGATATAGCAGAAAATCGTCATTTCTTACTTTCTAGGTGAGTCCGAATGTTCGAATATTGTAATGTAACGAATGTAGAAAATATTAAAATGTTTGAAATTATAAATGCCTGTCTCTCGGAAAGCTTGCGTGATGGAAAAAACCCGATATCATATTTGAATTCAGGAGGAAAAATACTATCAGAATCACATATTTTTCTTTCTCAGACAAAAAAAAAAGTTTATTTTTTGTTGCTCATTGTTATATACATAAATATTCATTTGATCTATCAGTAAATATGTTCACTTGTAAATTCAACAAAAGTGAAATAGTCCATTTTAATACTCAAGGACTCAATTACTGTGAAAAATTATTATTTTGAACATAAATTCTCATATAAGTAGGATTTTAAATTTTTGGACTCGGTCCACTTTTGCTCTCAACCCCTCAGTTTAAGATATCTTTTATTACTCTGCTATTTTTATTTATTTTCTTAATTATTACATTATATATGCTAAGTTTTTAATTAGAGAAACTATATAATTAGTTTATTTTAAAATCTTCAACAAAGTCATGGAGTCATAAACAAGTTGAAGTATCAATTTCTACATAATTAGGAGACTAACACGTATTAAGTTGCCTTTGTTTTTTTTTTTTTATCTAGCGAACACATATCGACTTACTCCCGGAGGCTGCAGATTCTAACATTAACTGTTAAAGTTATTATTTGCTGTGCAAATGTGATTTAATTTTGAAATTTTCTGGTTTCGTGCTTCGTTAGATAACAATGATAGGTTCATATTTTGTTCACTGTTATAGGATTACCGTATAAATTTTTGTAAAATATGCGAAAATAATTATTCGAGGTATTAACTTATTCCATATCATCATCATCATCATCAACAATCACGGATTTAAGCCCGTGTGGCTTGTTCCGGTCTCATAGATTCTCATTCAAAAAGTTGAATCCTTCTCTTTTTTGGTCTACCAATATTTCTGTCTCCTTTTGGTTTGTAATTAAGTATAATTTTTGGAATCCGATCATGTTTCCTTCTTTGAACACGTTCTTTCCAGTTTTTTCTAGATTATTTTATTTTATGTAAAATTTAAAAATATTTAGCTCATTTCTAATATCTTCACTTCTTCTTTTATCTAGAAGTTTGCAACCAGCCACACTTCTCAGAAATATCATTTCAGCTGCTTCTATGATCTTCTCCTCTCTTTTAGTTAAAACCCAAAATTCACTACCATACAATAGTAAGGGGCTGCCACTGCTTTATAAAATTTTAGTTTTGTTTCCATTCCTGTGTTTTTAAATATGTTTTTACTTGTGCCACATATACTATTAAAAGAACCCTTAAAAACACAAGAAAAGAAATAAAAATTAAATTTTTCCTGTATTGATGTATGGATCAGAATGTTTGACGATCACTAAAAGACAAGAACAAAGATTGGAAGCAGCTGAGATGCGATTTTTAAGAAATATAGCAGGATATACTCTGCTGGATAAGAAAAGAAATGAAGATATACGAAAGGAACTAAATATTTTCAAACTTACAGACCGAATAATTAAATATAGGAACGACTGGAAAGAACATATTGATAGAATGCCAGAAGGAAGATTTTCAAAATTATTGCTAAATTATAAACCGCACGGAAGGAGAAATGTTGGTCGCCCACACAGAAGATGGTCTGAACAATTTTAACAATTCTAGCTTTCATGAAACCGGAACGAGCCAACAGGCATAATCCCTGCATGATGATAATGATGATATAATTTAATTTATTAAGTTTGTTAAACAGATATTCCGATATCTTATTCCAGATATCGATGTAAATATATGATTCTGTACCAATTCAATTGATATTTACTTCCAGTCCCAATTTCTTAGTGTTACTCAATAGTGTGTGCGCGTTAGCCTTTAGTATCTCCTCGGTATCACCCGATAGTACTACATCATCAGCATAAACTAACAGCTTATTAAATATTGAGTTGTAGGCCTTCTTCTTCCTCTAAAGATTTGATGGCATGCTCTAGTACAAAATTGAATAGTAGAGGAGATAGTGCATCTCCTTGCTTAACCCATTGGAGACTTTTAACGAGTCTCCCTCGTGAGCAGGTAGAAAGTCCAAACAGCCCCACAACGAGGTAGACTCGTTGTTGTGTTATAACCCCCACTGTAAGACGTTAGGTTTCTTTAGTGGTTTACATTTTCGGTTCACCATCAGTAAAATGTGTTGTTTGTTTATGTAAAGTAAATATGTATAGGCCTAGTGTATTGTATAGTTTATTTTAGTTATTATTTATAGAATAGTAGACTATAGTTGTAGGCATTTATTACTGTAAAATATAAGTGAATATAAATTCAGTGCTTATTTGTTAAAATTCATAGTTTTAAAATTAATTTTTTTTTCTTGCAATATGTGCGTAAATAGGAGAGAACGTATTGCTTTTGAGAAACTAAGTGAAGTAGTGGATGAAATATTATGTGACAGTGATTGTAGTGAATTATTATGGAACGAAGATTCGGACGATGAAATAATATACAGTGACAACGTAACCGTGCATGCTACTGATGGTAGAAATATTAGGTGAGTTTCGTCCAGTTTTTATCTATAGTGTTTTATAATTTACAGGTCGATATATAACTATGATAATTAAAGAATATACGAAGAACTTTTCCTGATTTTATAATGTATAGGTCTATGCTTATTTTATTTCATATATTTATTTTTATTATGTACAGTATTATATTGCGTTTGTTATTTTTTTCGGTCTTGTTTGAACATATGATTTGTGTTTACTTTCAAGGCAATGTCCGAGAACTTTTACAAAAAGATGGTTTCTGAATTGTTTGTCAACTTTCACAGCCTTGAAAATAACAAAACATAACGGTTTACAATGCACAAAAGAGGGTAGCAGGTAGGCCACATTCCTTTGCTATTCGTAAAAGTACAAGATACTAAAAGAAATTCAGGGGTAAACAAAATATCTGAAATCATAAGTGATAGAACAGAGTATGTGTATTTAAAGTCCAGCGCAGCCGGAGTAGCGGCGCGGAGATTTAAATGGGTTCCCAGTGAACATGCTAGGCACTTTAAACGTGTCTCCAATGGGTTAAACCCATTGTGGATTTACTATATTAGGTCACACATTCCTTACGCTCGTCTTCTCGTCAGCTCTTAGCTGTATGTATGTGTTCCATAGTTTTAAATTTCTGTCCCGACATGTCGTCCCACAGCAAGATGTGTAGCATGAAAAAAGTAGCTTTAAGGTAAGAGGTTAAACTATCTTAATTAAATGTAAAGAGGAACTATAATTAAAATGAAGATACATATCTTCAGCTACAATATCAGGCAGGAATCAGGTCAACAAGTTAATAAAGCGTCTCAGCATAGTTCCTTTATTTTATGCATCACAAGCACAATACCTTCATTATGAGAGACAAATAATAAATATGGAAGTACATGCTAGATTCCATGATGCAGTGTTCAGCACCTAACCAACCTGTTCATGCAAGAAATTGCAGCCAATTCCTTGCAGAATGAATTTACACCGTTGAACTAGAAAAAACTACCAATACTGCAGTTTCATGCAGTCGTTGAAAATACCTAACTCGCATTTGAAACTGATGCGATCTAAGTAATCCTTTCTGATCGCTTCTTTATTTATTCCGCACTTCGTAGCAGGGACGAGAGTTCACGAAATGCATCTTGTATGCATTTTTTGAAGAATGTCAGTAATTTTGTCATATTTCATAAACGTTGTGTTCAGCTGTACTTTATGCGAATGATAGAATATTGACAACTGCTTCCTGTTTTAGCCATGTCCGCAATTCAGCGAAATTCCCACATTAGATTGAATAAATTTACAATACTGACAGATATAGGGTAATGGTAAGCAGACATGTCCCATTCCATACACCCTGCATAAAAGAAAAATATGTGTTTGGCGACTAACATATTTATTTGTATCTGCAAGAATACTGTGTATTACTGCTAAGGAAAATGAGCGTGGAGTACTTTCAGAAATAAAAGAACAATAAAAATAAGTGATAGGAATTTTATTTACCTCTATTTATATTCTTTTATAATAGAAATGGACAGTTAATGACAAATGAGTGAAATTTTAAAGAAGTGGCTGAATTCAAATACCTAGGAACAATAATCACAAGTAGGAATGAGATGCACAAAGAAATTAAAACATAGGCTCAATTCTGGAAATGCGTGCTATTATGCATTGCAGAGACTCTTTATGTCCCAACTCCTTTCAAAAAACGTTACACTGAAACATATAAAACTGTTATTGTCCCAGTTATGTGGATGTGAAACCTGGACTCTTTCTTTAAGTGAGTAGAAAATATTTCAAGTATTTGAGAGTAAAGTTATTAGGGAAAAAATTGCATCAAAGAGTGAAGAATTTACAGACGAGTACAGAAGAATATAGCCTATAACAATGAGATACAGGATCATGGGAAGCCAGAAACAGTTGTAGACTGCGATGGGCAGGACACATGGCACGAATGGGGAATGAAAGACTTGCATGAAAACTTTTTGAAGGAAAACCAGAGGGAAAGCACTCAGTAAGTAGGCCGAAATGAGGTGAGAGAATAACATTAACCATAATTTGATGAAAGTAGATAAGTAGAATTATACAGGGGATGATTGGAAAACATTAGTTCGGGATAGGGATGTATGGAGAGTTTATGTCTGCGCGGCCATGAACCTACGGGTTCGATAGTGCCAGTTAGATAATGAACTTCTTTATGAAGTTGTGATACCATTACAATCTTCATGGTACTGTAATCATTCCTTTTTATCGTCTCTCTCCCTTAATTAGACCTTGGATTTTAGGTTTATGACATAAGTTCAGTTTTTATCTACGTATAAACATCTTAATTAGACCTTGGATTTTAGGTTTATGACATAAGTTCAGTTTTTATCTACGTATAAACATCTTAATTAGACCTTAGATTTTAGGTTTATGACATAAGTTCAGTTTTTATCTACGTATAAACATCTTAATTAGACCTTGGATTTTAGGTTTATGACATAAGTTCAGTTTTTATCTACGTATAACCATCTTAATTAGACCTTGGATTTTAGGTTTATGACATAAGTTCAGTTTTTATCTACGTATAAACATCTTAAGTTCGACACAATGAAAATATTAACTGCATAACAACTATTTTCAGCATTTTGTAAATAATCATCTAGGAAGCTTTACTTGCTTAATTTTATTTTATATTATTTTTTGTAACTAATAATTGTACACTTACTGTTATTATTAATGTGCACCGTAATTTGGCATTCCCGATACAATCTTGGTTACTATGTAATAAAAAAGAAATCTCAATACTTTAAAAATCGCCAAAAGCGCTAGTTCTGTAAGTAAAAACATTTATTTTGGAATATTGATAGTGATACTGCAATTTGTATTAATTTCGGTATTAATTCATCACATCCAGCTTTCCACACCTCTTCCATTTCATCATCACTGCACACATCTTCTAAAACGTTCTCCATAATCAGAAATAAATCCCAAATCAAATTGGTTTTACATTTTAACAAATATAAGATGGCGACATGACCAACAATACTTATTATTTCTGCATAGCAACACATGTAGCCGATTCACCTTCTGAAATCTAACATTTATCTTCACTTATATTTATTAATATTTTAGCTAATATCTTAATTACTAAAATAAATACACGTAGTGCAAAAAATAGTATGCAATACTCATGTGTAAACACATAACGGAATGTCGGAAATTTAAAAAAAACTCGGTGCAAGCGCCTCGTTTTTTTTAAACTTTTCCTCGATCTGTATCAAGAGTTTACCACATTCGTATCGGAATATATTATTAATTTTATTATATTCCATGTTTTTGTTAGTATTAACTAGTATTAGATCAGCATTGTCTATTGTTTACTCTAAATTTTAATAACATCCTAAAATTGTAATAAGTATGTAATTTTTGTATGATTTTACTATTCGCTGGTTGAATGGAAGATAAGGCCTTATGGTCTTAACTCTTTATATTTGAAAAGAAAAATATACGCCTAGACTGGGGTTTGAACCCAGGATCTTTGACTCTCTATGTCAATGCTCTTCCATCTGAGCTAGCTAGGCCTCCAATCTAAACGCGTATTTTTCTCTTATATGTAGTTAATTCCCTAACCCAAAATGCTACGAGCCGTTGCTACGATTTGTTTTGCAAATGGCGGCTTCTTTGTTAAGAAGACTTTTTATTGGGAATTTAAACATTACTTATAAAGCCAGTAGTGCTTCTTTCAATGTTAATATTATTCGTTTTTAAACACCTTAATGATGGACAAGGGGGCACGCCGTAGCGTAGTGGTTAAGGCACTGAGCTACAAGCCGGAGGGTCGAGGGTTCAAGTCCCGTTGGGGTCAGGAATTTTTAAACTGACCCAAACCCTCTGGCGGCACTATGGCCCTGAGGTCGACTCAGCCTCTAACGGAAATGAGTACCAGACGCTTGTTCTGGGGGTAAAGGTGGCCGTCACGCAGGGCTGACAACCCGGCTGACATAAAGTGCCGATTGTCTAGAAAAAGTGGGAGCCTTAACCTCCTACTACCCCTGGGGCCTGTTGTGGGATCACTTTACTTTAATGATGGACAAATCATATTTGAAAAGAAAAATATACGCCTAGCCTTAACTCTGCCAGCTAAAATAAATCGTTATTATTATTATTATTATTATTATTATTATTATTATTATTATTATTTTAGATTTATTTCTGATTCATATGTTTTTCTTATTTCTGTTTGTTTTTGAAAGTTTAGGGCTTCTAGTTGTGGGCTAAATAATTTAGGCGCTAGGATAAACCAACTTGTAACTGGTCTCTGTGTACATCAAAGTTGGGTACATTTTGATTTGGTTCCCGGAGTTAGTAAACTGGATTGTTGGTGCTGTCAGAGTTGCATAACATCCAGGCGATGCAATGACGTTATATTATTTATAATGTGATGCTGTCCACCTCGTTAAAGTAGAAGCGATTGTGTGCCCGACATTTCTGTCCAAATAAAACACTATTTTCATTTCTTGTTACTTTAATGTCATGCCCTGCGTTAAGCGAAATTTATATACATTTAAAATAGTCGTTAAATGGCAGAATATATCAGAGTAATTCAATAATTGTTCTTGTATCATGTTTTGAGCCTTACAATAATCATTTTCTTATTCAACGAAGTTTATAATCTATTTAATATATAAAACCATCTAAGTTTTATATGATATTCATAAATATTTATTTCAGTTAATATTCCTAACAGCTGCTTCAATACACTGTACCTTCATCAGAGGATGTCATCTTATATATAAAAATCAACGTTTGTTTGTTTGTTCGTATTCTATGCGCGGCCATACCGTTGATCCGATTTTGATGGGGTTTTGCAAAATGTTCAGACGATTACCGGGATGAACATAGGCCATAAGAGAGTTGTAATACTCAACCCCTTCACGGCTAAAAATCACCCTTTGTAGTGAAAAACGTGAAAAAGTTCCTATTTTGACGCTTAAATGGCTTGCGCTGCCTAAATCATAACAAATACACCAAATTAATGTACACAGAATTGAACATCTCAAAAGCTCTACAAAAATGGTTATTGTGAGTTATCCGTAGAAGATAAACATATACTGTCGCGGACTTTTTTTGTAGAGTTTTTGAGGTATTCAATTCTGTGTACATTAATTTGGTGTAGGCTATTTGTTAAGGTTTAGGCAGCGTAAGCCATTTAAGCGTCAAATTAGGGACTTGATTTCACGTTTTTCGCTACAAAGAATGATTTTTATGGGTGAAGGAGTTGAGTATTACAACTCTCTTATAGCCTATGTTCATCCCCGGAATCTCCTAAACATATTTCAAAAAGTCCCATCTCAATCGGATATCCAATTCTGTGTACATTAATTTTGCGTGCAGCGTAAGCCATTTAAGCTTAAAAATACGGATTTTATTTCAAAATTTTCACTACAAAGGGTCATTTTTAGGGGTGAAGGAATTGAATATCACAATTCTCTTATTTCCTATGTTCATTCCGGGGATTTCCTGAACATTTTGCAAAAAAAACCCATCACAATCGGATTAACGGCATTGCCGCGCATAAAGTACGAACAAACAAAATTCATTTTTATATATTATATTACGTACTAGGAAATTGTGAAAGAGTTAGATATAGAACCCATTCTTCACCATATAAAAAACTACCAGAACAACTGGAAAGCCCATCTTCAACGAATGCCATCTCATATAATTCCAAAAGCCATACTTCGTTACTGCCCCCAAGGCAAAAGATCGCTGGGACGTCCAAAAAAGCGCTGGATGGAAAATTCTTCTTTGAGACCGTAACAGGCCACACGGCCTAATACTTGCATGGATGATGATGATGATGAGATTACGTACTATTTTTGTACTTACTGGGTACTTCGATCATTAATACATAATTTGATCTTAGATGATATTATATTTGAAGAGAAAAAAAATTTTCGCCTAGACCGGGACTCGAACCCGGGACCGGGAAAATTTTTTTCTCTTCAAATATAATTTATCTTTCATTGAGAAATGTTAAATCAATAATAAAAACATCATTAGAAACCTTACTAGCTTTATAAAGTAATGTTAAATTCCCAATAAATGTCTTCTTAACTAAGAAGCCGCCATTTGCAAAGATAGAAGCAATGGTTTCAAAAGCATTTGGCGATAGGGAATTACAACGTATATAAGAGAAAAAAATTGCGTCTAGATCGTAACTCGCCTCGGTAGCTCAGTTGGTAGAGCACTTGGCGCGGAAAGCCAAGGGTCCCGGGTTCGAGTCCCGGTCTAGGCGAGTTTTTTTTTCTCTTCAAATATAATTTATCTTTCATTGAGAAATGTTAAATCAATAATAAAAACATCATTAGAAGCCTTACTAGCTTTATAAAGTAATGTTAAATTCCCAATAAATGTCTTCTTAACTAAGAAGCCGCCATTTGCAAAGATAGAAGCAATGGTTTCAAAAGCATTTGGCGATAGGGAATTACAACGTATATAAGAGAAAAAAATTGCGTCTAGATCGTAACTCGCCTCGGTAGCTCAGTTGGTAGAGCACTTGGCCCGGAAAGCCAAGGGTCCCGGGTTCGAGTCCCGGTCTAGGCGAACATTTTTTTTCTCTTCAAATATAATTTATCTTTCATTGAGAAATGTTAAATCAATAATAAAAACATCATTAGAAAACTTACTAGCTTTATAAAGTAATGTTAAATTCTCAATAAATGTCTTCTTAACTAAGAAGCCGCCATTTGCAAAGATAGAAGCAATGGTTTCAAAAGCATTTGGCGATAGGGAATTACAACGTATATAAGAGAAAAAAATTGCGTCTAGATCGTAACTCGCCTCGGTAGCTCAGTTGGTAGAGCACTTGGCACGGAAAGCCAAGGGTCCCGGGTTCGAGTCCCGGTCTAGGCGAAAATTTTTTTCTCTTCAAATATAATTTATCTTTCATTGAGAAATGTTAAATCAATAATAAAAAGTCATTAGATGATATTGTTTCCACAGTTATCAAATAAATGACTAATCTATTATGAAATCCCAAATAGTGTATTTAGCCTCGACCCTGTTTATGTTGGTGAGTTTGCATTGAAGGTATTTATAACACAAATACAGAGCGATGGAATAGTTCACTGTACACAGCTATAGAACAAAGTGTATTAGTGATGTTCATTTGAAAGAGAGCACTAAATTTATAAACTAGTGGCAAACTGCATTAAAAGTGGTAGCAACTTAAAATAACATGGGACAGTTATTCTGCTTTTCATAATAAACAGAGGATATGTGCTTTTATACCCCAATAGTCATTCATGTGCTTTGTAAGCGATGTTTACAGGGATGAACATGTAAACAGTTCTTGTTATGGTCACTAATTGGTTGCTATGCTATCATACATTATTGCCAGCACCATAACAGTTATACCATGTAATGAGCATTTTAGTAAATACGATTTTTGGGGTTTATAAAAATGCGTCGTATGAGTATTAAGTACTTCAGCAATTTGATTTTATCTATCTACTGGCTAACACCCGGCTGCGCTGCTACGCCTAAATAAATGAAGTATTTTTAATTTAGTAAGTCGAAAGAATAAATAGAATAATAATAACAATCCATCCATAGTAATTCTGCCCGAGGGCAGGTCCTTCACTGCAATCATAGCATTTTCATGCTATGCTTTGCAGCTTTACTAGGGAATTATAGGTGTGGTAGCTTCCCGTTGCTTTCCACACCGGTGAAGGATGATGATGATAATGATAAGGATGATGATGATAATGATAAGGATGATGATGGTCATAATGACCATATGATTTCGGGGACCGTTTGGGCCTTAAAGTTTTCCTGACATTTGTCTTACAGGTGTGGAAAAACCCCGATAAAAACCTCACGCAGAAAAACTGTCTCGACCGGGGATGGAACCCGGGCCCGCTGCGTAACAAGGCAGCATGCTACCTCGAGGCCACAGCGGTGGACTGTAGTAATAATAATAATAATAATAATAATAATAATAATAATAATAATAATAATAATAATAATAATAATAGATAAATCTGGCTCTTGTAAAAAATATACTATTAACACAGTAAATTGTGCAAGGAAGGCGATTAGATCTCTGAATGGCCTTTTATGGAATAGAAATTAGACCAGAAAAAAAAAGAGATTATACAGACAATAATAGAAAGTATACTTACATATGGATCAGAAAGCTGGACAATGAATGAAAGGATGCAGAAAAGAATCTTGGCGACAGAAATGGATGGATTATGGAGAAGTATGAGAATATCCAGCTACAACATATCGAAATACATATATCAGACAAGAAATGGATGCACAATAAACTGTTATCGATAGAATAACAAAGAGAGCTTTGCAATGGTATGGACATGTACAACGGATGTCGGAATAACAGTGGCATAACAGATGTTAGATTGGATGGTACCAGACAGAAGGAAGAGGGGGAGAAGTAGAAGAACATGGTATGAGGGAATATATGTCATGATGAAGAGGGGTATGGAAGAAGGACAATGGGAAGATAGGCATCTCTGGAAAGCAGGAAGTCTGTATTAAGTAAGTTGAAAGAAAATGAGTTGTTGATTAGATTGTATGGAATACATTGCGTCGATCCAAATATTACGGTTGCCCAGAGACAGTTTTTATTTTCGGATTTTAGATAAACCCCCACTTCTACTGGACGGATGTCACTGAGTTTTCGATAATACCTACAATGGTATATTTTAATAACGTCTACTGAGTTTCGTCGTGAATCATCGAAAATTGCGACTTCTACAGCGATCTTTAAATTTTCATTCCAGGTGAACTCCTACACCTTACAGTTTTAGGGTCGACTAGTGGTTATGCTCCTTGCCTCCCGAGAGTCGTGGGTTCAAACCCGGCCGGGGTCGATGGATTTTTTTAGGATGGAAAATTCCAAGGAGCAAATCCTCCGGGAGGGACTTTAATCCATGGGTCCCGAGTCGGAAGATTTTCAGGCTCGTAAAAGATACTTAAGCCTGAATGTAAAAGGGCTCTAAGCAAAATTTACCGAATTTTCACGTCCTAGTACTACCTTGGGAAGTTCCTTTTTATTCGGGGATCCTATGACCATGTCATCTGCGTATATGTAGATTATGGCTGCTGTTGACTGTTGTCTATTGCCGTTATGACGTCTGCCGTTTCGATGTTGAACAGTATGGGGTTGATGGGATCTCCCTGTAATACGTCATTGGCCTGAATTGTTTCTTTTTATTTGCTTTTTGAATCATCTATATTTATGATGTTATATGCCAGGGGTTTTCTAGATTTCAGTACGAGGCGGAACGCTAATCAGGGACCACTCAAAATGACTTCTATACGAAAACAAGTGTAGCTAAACTAGTATGGTTCAAATTCTTCCCTGTAGAGGGAGAGCGCCTAAATCTCTGTTAAGGGAAACATGGGCTTACAAGATACAAGAAGATACATATTATATGAAAAGAAAAATGAATGACTGAGTCGGGATTTGTACCCGCGTCTCTAAACTCTGTACGTTTAGCGCTCTAACCAACTGAGCTACCCACGTATTCCTACACAAACATACATTTTTCTTATATATGTAGTATTCTCAATTCACACAAGAGGTAGCGGAAAATCGTTCCGACTGACATCTTGTGGCCAACATAACAGTTAAGCGAATTTTTAAAGAGAATATTTACTTTATAGTAGTAACGCTTATATATTTAAGTGTTATAACTGTATTTTTGACATATATATACATACATATATATATATATATATATATATATATATATATATATATATATATAAATTTCGTGTCACGTTGTTTGTCCGCGATGGAATCCTAAACTACTGAACCGATTTTAATAAAATTTTGCACACAGTGTGCAGTTTGATCCAACTTGAGACTTAGGGTAGTTTATAACTAAATTTATAGTCGCATTATTTTTTATTGCAAAATATTTGTTTATTATTTAACAAAGAGTTATAATTATCTGTGAGTTCCATACGATTCTAACAGATGGCGGTGTAATTATCTGTGAGTTCCATACGATTCTAACAGATGGCAATGTAAGGTAATTTGGTAAGGTAATTGGTTTATTATTTAACAAAGGGAGATCCAGATGCTGTGCTTTTAGTTGCAACCGCGAATTTCAATTGAATTACAAATATTGTGTTCAGTGTTTATTTTATTTTCAATATTATTAATTTCGTGTGTAAGTATTAGTTTTAAGTAATCTGGCTGAAAGACAGCAACTTAATCTAAATTTTTAACATATACCTTAGCTACAGCAACGCGTGGCCGGGATTTCTAGTCTATATATATATATATATATATATATATATATATATATATATATGGTATGATAAGAAAAATAAATGCCTGGACGGGATATATATATATATATATATATATATATATATATATACACATGGGCTAAACACTCGCTGTAATTGAAAAGTGTATGTAGAAATGTTCGTGAGGATCTGTTGAGAGGTTAGAAGTATATAAAACAAACATAAGCAGGCTGCATTTTTTGTAGGCCTATATACCCCATTCTGCCCCGTGTGGGAATTAGGGTGCTCCCTAATTGTAATGTTTTAACCAAGTTAATTTAGGCCGGTATTCTGAAACCAAACTTTAAGCTAATAACGACTCTATCCCCCTCTCTATGACGTTCTTCTTCTTCTTCTTCTTCTTCTTCACGGTTTAAGCTTATTTACTAGTCTGTTCCGTCTCCAAATTGCTGCTGTTTTCGTATTTTCTTTGGTCTTCCCAAACTTTTTCTTCCTCGTGGTGAATAGCTGTATGCTGCTTTTGGTATTCTATTCTCAGTCGTCCTTGCCAAGTGTTCTTTCCAGTTTGTTCTCTATTTCACTGTTGTTGTGTTTAATTCCTCTATTTTTAGTTTTTTTTATATTTTTTGTCTGTTCTTTGATATCCTGCTATTGGTCTGAGGAATTTCATTTCAGCAGCTTGTATTCTGGCAGATTATTGTGTTGTCACTGTCCACGTTTCGGATCAATAAGTAATAATAGGCACTGGCATTGTCTTGTATAGTTTCATTATAGTCTTTCCTGGCTTTATTTTTCACAGTTCTTTTTGATGTTCCTGTTATATAATTAAACTTATTTAGTTTGTTATTTGTATCTGTTTCCGCTGTGTATGATATTTCGCAACCGAGGAAGTTATATCTTACCACTTGTTCTATTGGTCTACTAAAATTCAGAAAGTGGACCAAGTTCAAAAATTGAAATTCTTAGTTATATGTGAATTTGCGTTCAAAATATAAATTATCCTACAGATCAGATCCAAAATTGTATTTGCTTTTTTCACTGTAAAACATTTTTAATTGTTCATCCGCAACTGGATGTATTACTTCAACTTTATATCAATTTTCTCCAAATATATTAAAATATGGACTTGGTCCACTTTTGTACACTCAATTATGCTTAGCTGTACGAAAGTAACTTACACTATTTGATGTAAACTTGCCATCATAGTTTACTTACCCCTGAAAAGCTAGTTCTATTTTCTGTTAGCAATACAGCTTTTGTACAATGCAGCTATCTACTAACATGCATGCTCATGTTATGCAAAAAGGCTTTCTGTGTAATTGGGACAATTGTTTTAAGTTTCCATGCACTTGTGTGCTTAGCCGTTAAGTTCTGAGATGTGTCATTTAAAAGTACCATCATCCGCTTGCTTTTCTTCTCTATGAAGCCTCTCATAGTCTTTTCTTGCTTCATTTTGCATATTTGTGTAACTAAAAATACAATTCAACTTAGGTTATTCTTGATAATGTGCGTTCTTGTGTCTGCACGAAGACATAGACGCGACTTTGTAGGGCCTGGAAGAGTCAACAAAGTAATGGAACCGAGTTTCATTGTTCAGTAACTTGTTCCGAGAGATGCAGAGAGCAGTTAATCTTCACTGCTAAGAGCAGTAGTTGTATTCGGAGCATCCTTTGCTCGATACCAGAAAAGAGACAACTTCAAACCAACTTGCTCATTTCCTATTTTACGACATATTTCCTTTCTCTTCTTCCTTATAAACTTTTGTCTCTCTTGCCTTTGTTTGTTTGCTCGTTTTCTATGCACATTAAATTGCTTCTTAACTTTAAAATGCTTTTAAGTGTCATATAATCTCACATTTTGAAGATGGATGACGTGAAATGAATAATTTCACTCTCTCAAGTTGTTCGAGTGCGTACATAGCTCTACATTCGCTAGGCTCATACAGGGTGATTCGTAAGAACGTGCAAAAATTAAACATAGAAGATACTCCATCGAACAGTTTAAAATGGGGAGCCTCCGTTAATTTAGCCATAGTGAAGACCATTTAGCCGCAAAGCGTTAGCAGGGTGTACCATTTAGGGTCGGTTTCACCAACAGAGGTAACTGTATTACGCCAGTTTAAGCTATGTATTATCTTCTTATTTTTCCTTTCCAGGATTAGGTCAATGCGACCTGTTCCGGTCTCAAGTCCAGCGTTTACTTGGCCGTCCCAAAGATCTTTTTCCACGTGATTAGGCGTTGATCTTTTTTGGGTAATCTTGTATTGTCCATTCTGTCTAAATGTTCTTTCCATTGGTATTTGTGCTCGTCTAGTTTCCCAACTATTGAAAATATCTCCAGTTAATTTCTTATTGATTCATTGTGTAATCTATCCATGCGTGTACATCCTTTTACGGATCTTAAAAATTTCATTTCAGTGGCTTGAATGTGTGAGATATCTTTTTTGTAAGTACCCAAGATTCAGATCCATATAAAAGAACTGGAACAGCCATAATTTTATAAAAACCTGAGCTGAGTTTCTCTTCGAGTCTTTCGAAGGGTTCTTCTTATGGTGCCACGCATCATTTGATATCGGTTTAATTTATTGTGTATATCCCAATCGTAGCTGTATGTTATATCTGAACCGATTCCGATTGAGGGTCTTTCCACTTTTCAGCGGTTACCCTTTTACCAGCCGGCTGCTGGCCCTTCACATCCACATGTGTCTATCACAGAGGTAGATGATCAACAGCCAGTGTAGGGGTGACATGTGGTTAGCATGTCGAGTCCCCCAGCCGTTATAGCTGGTTCCTCAACCTGGAGCCGCTACTTATTGTAGCTACCCAATTGCCTCACGATGCTGGGTGGGCACCGGTCCCATACTGGCCGAAATACCATGAGAAAATTTCTTCCCCCATGGAGACTCGAACCAGCGCAAGTCCCGTAGCTCTGCGCCAAGGCTTCCTACCTTAACCGCTCGGCTACGGCGCGGGACATATCTGAACCAAGATAGTTAAAGTGTGCTATCTGTTCGATTATTTCATTATTGACTACTATTTTTGCTCTGACTGGCACTTTGCCCTGAAAAGCCATAATTTTAGTTTTTGAAGTTGAGACTTTAAGATTATAATAGAGTCCTAATTGATTCAACATGTAAGTGGCCCTTTGTAAATCATCCTCTGACTTCTGTATTATTACCAGATCGTCTGCATACATTAAAATATTCATATACATTTCCTTATTAATATGTATTCCTATGGGACTTGATTTAGCTATGTATTATATGTGAGGAAAACTGTCGTAATACAGTTACCTCTCTTGGTGAAACTGGCCCTTGCAAGTAGACCTACGTTCCACCGGATTACCCTAGAAGAGACGCAGTTGCATTGTTCTGCCTAGCAACGGAGCACGACTTGCTGGCAAAATACCTTTTTCGTCTTGGGTTAATACAAACACCATCATTGTACTCTGTAACAACAACATAGATGTGGACTGACAACATTCCCTGGCCTCCAGTCACACAGAAGTAGAACGATACAGAGTGACTAGCAGGAAGATGTCAAATTTCTACCATAATTAATATTATGTTAACTGTTTGTTTACTATTTGTTATTATGTTATTTTGTTACTTTGTTCTGTAGGTTAAAGGTCTCATGGCCATAATACCAGTCATTAGATGGATAAATAAAATAGGGAACCTAGGATCCATGAAGCCAGCCTATGTTTATTACTTATTTACTTACTTACTGACACTATCGAACCCGTAGGTCCATGGCCGCTCGAACATAAGCTCCCCATACATCCCTATCCTGAGCTAATGCTTTCCAATCATTCCCCGTATAATCTACTTCTTTCAAATCATAGTTAATGTTATTCTCCCACCTCAATCTTTGTCTACCAACTGGGCGTTTTCGCTCTGGTTTTCCTACAAGAAGATTACATGCATGTCTTTCATTCCCCATTAGTGCCACATGTCCTGCTCATCGCTGTGTATCGAGATTTAACTGTTCTTTTTATATCTGGCTTCCTATAAAGACCATGTAGTTCACTGTTATGTAGTCTTCTCCATTCACTTGTCTCTTCATCTCTCTTTGGTCCAAAACATTTCCTAAGAACTTTATTCTCAATTATCAATAATACAAAAATAAATTAAGTGAATTAGTGGAAATATATAGGATGGAAAAAAAAAACACTAAATGAGTGCGATCGTCAGACTGCGGGGAAATAGTACAGGAATGGTATGCTTAGAAGTGTACTGCGACTTAACTGTAGACCGAGATAGAATTCACGCCACAGTACCTACAGTTAACATAGTCAACGTAATTTCATCTCATCTCATCTCTGAAGAACACCCAAATTAATTCAGATGTGAATATGTAAGTTTATTATATGTACCAGTTGTCAGACCATACCATGTGCACAGAGCAATAGGCATCACTAGCATTCCGTCTGCATTGACATTTCCTGAGTCAATCGCTCGCATTTAGTATACTGCAGCCACTGATTCTCCGGCCTTGACGTTTTCAGGACAGTGTTGCCGATATGGATATTCAGTGGGAGTGGCCGCTTTATGTATGCGGTTAGCAGACATGCAGCTGACAACATCTCAGCAATTTGAAACCTTACTAGCGCGCTATAGCTGCGTCAAGAGCAGTGATTGCTTGTGGCAGACTTCTACTCCCACTACAACCATATCCTCATTGGGAATATAGGGTGAATTCTCCCTTACCTCTCGTATAACCTAAACTTCAGAGCCGGAGATATGGCGGCTCGGTTTTAAACAAATTAAGTTCGTTTGTTCGTAACTTCACATCTCGGTACTATTTCCCCGCAGTCTGTCCATCATTCTGCATGTAGAAACACAAACAAAAGTAAGTAAAAAGTATCGGGTCGAAATGAAAGTGTATTATCCAACACAGCGGAATATTGACATGTTTCGTTTGTGGATGATTTGCGAACTAATACCGTGTCATCCTGTGTACACTCGCTTCACATCAGTCTGTGGCGTCGAGGAGACTGCAGCCCTTACCCTAAGTAAGCTGGGTAAGTGCTCCATTTACTATTTGTTCCTGACTGTACATGGTTAGTATATACGTCAGTGCGGTGCAGCAACAGTGCTGCTATGACTGGAGGTAAACGTTCCGCTGTGTCGTATAATAGGAAAAACTGCACTTAAACTTGCGTGGAATATTTTCAAAGTCCTATAGAATAACAGTGCGCATGCGCCAGAGTTTGTAGAGCCAGCGATAACCCACTATCGAACCACATAGGCCTATTCATTATCATCCTCGATTACTATCTGTCGCTATGAAATTGAAATGAACAATATTTGCAATAAATCCTCAAATATATGTTTAAAAAATGTATTAATAAAATTAAAATTACCAATCGTTTATTACAAATGGGTGTACACTTACTTATCACTCCCTAACGCTGATCCAACCAGCGATAACCCAAAACAGCGATAGAAAAATCATGGACAAGTAATATACTCTGTGGAGAAAATAGCAGTTAACATCACAATATATCTAACAGTGTCATAATATTGTGATTTGCATATTTAAATAAATACTTCAAAACTGTCTAATAATGTTATAAAAATTGTTTAAAAAAGTTTAAAATATTAAGTAATGTTAGTAAATACAAAAGAAGAGCTATAGTTTACAACAATAAACTGAAAAATCAAGCGCTAGTAAAAGTGCAGTTGAGCCGTATAATTTATAAGGATTCGTTTACTAACAAACCTAAAAACATTTCCCATTTCAAATAATGTCTGAGATACAAAAAAAACAGTTATATTGTCCTTTTTATAGCATTTTTTGAGGAATAGAAACTGAATAACAGATGGTTGCTTGTAGCACTTAGGCTCTAGACACACTGTATTGTATTCTAATCATTAATCAAAACTCTCCGGACAATTGCGTCATTAACCTTGGTATTAAACAAGTAAATACATGACCGTTATGGCTCTTGGTGTTCTGTTCAGGAGACACCAGGGGCAAAGATAATCCAATGGACTCGGACATAGCAGTTCCCTTAATGTTATTCTCTTGAGATGATCAATGGATTAGTAAGTGTAAGTGCGGAGGGGAGTTTGTGGGATGTTGGGTAGCGTCCTACGATATCAGATTATCACCTACCCATTGTTCCATTGCAAGTAGATGTGGTAGTATATTAAATATAAACAGCATAATGCTGGAGTCGTGTATTTTATTTCTCTTAAAATATATATTTTAGAATTAACACACATATATATAGTATTCAGAAGATCTGGTAATTATACAGAAGTCAGAGGATGATTTACAAAGAGCCATTTACATGTTGAATCAATTAGGACTCTATTATAATCTCAAAGTCTCAACTTCAAAAACTAAAATTATGGCTTTTCAGAGCAAAGTGCCAGTCAGAGCAAAAATAATAATCAATAATGAAATAATAGAACAGATAGCAAACTTTAACTATCTTGGTTCAGATATAACATACAGCTACGATTGGGATATACACAATAAATTAAACCGATATCAAATGATGTGTGGCACCATAAGACGAACCCTCCGAAAGACTCGAAGAGAAACTCAGCTCAGGTTTTATAAAATTATGGCTGTTCCTGTTCTTTTATATGGATCTGAATCTTGGGTACTTACAAAAAAGATATCTCACACATTCAAGCCACTGAAATGAAATCTTTAAGATCCGTAAAAGAATGTACACGCATGGATAGATTACACAAATGAATCAATAAGAAATGAACTGGAGATATTTTCAATACTCGATAAACTAGGAGAGCAAAAATACCAATGGAAAGAACATTTAGACAGAATGGACACTACAAGATTATCCAAAAGATCAACACCTACAAACCACAAGGAAAAAAATCTTTGGAACGGCCAAGGAAACGATGGACTTGAGAACAGCTCGCATTGACCTAATCCTGGAAAGGAAGATTATTATTATTATTATTATTATTATTATTATTATTATTATTATTATTATTATTATTATTATTATTATTATTATTATTATTATTATTAATTCGGTATCATGGCAGCTGCCACCGTCTTCCGTAAACCAAACGCCATTCCTCTCTGTCCACCGATTTATCTTCCTCCATTCCTCTGATATTCATAGCTGCTTGAACCCCTTCTATCCACGTTTTCTTCTCTGTTCCTCTCTTCAGTCTTTCCATTGGGATCCATTCCATAACAATTTTTGGCTATCTTTCCTCTGGCATTCTTTTAACATGGCCATACCACTGTAATCCTTTCTTTTCTATAATGTCTATGATGTCCGGCTCCACTTGTACATCCATAATTTCCCTTATTTCTTTATTTCTTATTCTATTCATTTATACAATAGCGGGGCACTAGAGATATTAACGCGGGAATTGGATAAATCGCCCTTGGATATAGTCGCTTTACAGGAAGTTAGGTGGCCAGGAGAAGGTAGTCAGGAATCAGGAAGCTTTGCATTATACTATGGGGGTGCAGAAAGACCTGCATTTGGAACGGGTTTTTTAGTCAGAAGGAGGATCCTATCCGCTATCCGAGATATTAAGTTTGTTAGTGATAGGATATCATACATAATTCTAAAGGGTAAACGACATGATTTTATAATTGTAAATGTACATGCCCCCACAGAAGATAAAGATGACAACATCAAGGATGAGTTCTATGAAGAATTAGAATGCTTATTTGATAGCCTTTCACGATATCATATGAAAATTGTCTTAGGAGATTTTAATGCAAAAGTGGGGCAGGAAGATATATTCAACCAACAATAGGCAAATTCAGTCTTCACGAAGATAGTAACGACAACGGGGTTAGATTAGTCACATTTGCCACATCAAAGAATCTCATTGTTAAGAGCACAACATTTCAGCATAAGGATATTCATAAATACACTGGATGTCCCCAGATGGAGAAACTCGGAACCAGATAGATCATGTATTAGTGGATAAACGCTGGCACAGTAGCATCATTGATGTTAGATCAGTTAGAGGGACAGACTGCAATTCAGATCATCATCTGGTCAGGGTGAAAATCAGACAACGGCTATCGCTGATGAGAGGAACAAACGCTAAGATGATTCTGTAAAATATGAATTAAAAAACTTGAAAATGATGAAATGCGGCAAGAATACCAAATCAAAATTGCTAATAGATTTGAAGTACTGGAATCTTCAGATGACAATGTGGCAAACGAAGAAGAAACTGATATAAATAAAGAATGGGAGGCTATAAGAGATACTATTAAATTGTCAGCATCAGAAAGCATTGGTTGTTTAAAAAGAGGCAAAACAAGAAATGGTTTGATGAGGAATGTGCCGACATTGTAAAGAAAAGAAAGCTAGCAAAAATGAAATGGTTACACGAGCCAAATGAGGTAAATTTAGAGCAATTGGGTAGTGTTAGACGGGAAACCACCAAGTTACTAAAGAGTAAAAAGAGGGAATATTTGAGAGAGAAGATTAATGATCTTGAAATGAATGCAAAAATAGGAACATTAGAGAATTATATCAGGGAATTAGTATAGAGAAGAAAGGGTTTCAGGCTAGAACAAACATAATTCGGAATGAAATGGGGATATGATTGCAGATTCCAGGAGTATATTAAATAGATGGAAAAGTTATTTTAATCAGCTATTAAATGTACATACAGAACAGGACATTGAGGAGGATAAGTTACAGACAGCAGAAATGCTAGTCGCAGAGCCAAGTGCATTAGAGGTTGAAATGGCAATTGAAAAATTGAAGATGTATAAAGCATCAGGTTCAGATGAGATCCCAGCAGAACTGATAAAATCAGGGGGAGAAAAATTGATGGACAAGATACGCTGGTTGCTTAGTATGATTTGGGAAAAAGAAGCTCTTCCAGATGAATGGAAGGAATTAATTATCGTACCAATTTATAAGAAAGGAGATAAAACTGATTGCAACAACTATAGGGGCATCTCATTACTTTCAACTTCGTACAAAATTCTAACAAATATACTAGTAAGCAGACTTGCTCCCTATATTGATGACAGTCTAGGAGATCATCAATGTGCATTTAGAAGAAACAGGTCTACAACAGATCAGATTTTTAGTATAAGACAGATTTTAGAAAAGAAATGGGAATATAATGGTACTGTACATCAACTATATGTAGACTTCAAAAAGCATATGATTCAATTAAGAGGGAGAAGTTATATAGTATCCTGCTGGAGTTCGGAATTCCCAAAAAGTTAGTTAGACTTATACGAATGTGTCTAAATGGCTCAACGAGTAGGGTGCGTGTAGGCAAACAGTTTTCAGACACTTTTGAAATCCAGAATGGGTTGAAACAAGGAGATGCACTATCTCCTCTACTATTTAATTTTGTACTAGAGCATGCCATTAAATCTTTAGAGAATGAGGAAGGCTTACAACTGAATGGTATTAATAAGCTGTTAGTTTATGCTGATGATGTAGTACTACTGGCCGATAGCGAGGAGATACTAAAGGCCAACACGCACACACTATTGAGTAACACTAAGGAATTAGGACTGGAAGTAAATATCAGTAAAACTAAATATATGGTCACACGTAGAATACATTATATAATGGAAATGGACAGCTAATGACAAATGAGGGAAATTTTGAGGAATTGGCTGAATTCAAATACCTAGGAACAATAATCACAAATAGGAATGAGATGCACAAAGAAATTAAACATAGGCTCAATTCTGGAAATGCATGCTATTACGCATTGCAGAGACTTTTGATGTCCCAACTCCTTTCAAAAAACGTTAAGCTGAAAATATATAAAACTATTATTCTACCAGTTATATTATATGGGTGCGAAACATGGACTCTTACTTTAAGGGAGGAAAGGAGATTACGAGTATTTGAGAATAAAGTTCTTAGGAAAATTTTTGGACCAAAGAGAGATGAACAGACAGGTGAATGGAGAAGACTACATAACAATGAACTACATGGTCTTTATAGGAAGCCAGATATAATAAGAACAGTTAAGTCCCGTAGACTGCGATGGGCAGGACATGTTGCGCGTATGGGGAATGAAAGACGTGCATGGAAACTTCTTGTAGGAAAGCCAGAAGGAAGACGCCCAGTTGGTAGGCCAAGAATGAGGTGGGAGAACAACATTAACTATGATTTGAGGGAAGTAGATTATACAGGGAATGATTGGAAAGCATTAGCTCAGGATAGGGATGTATGGAGAGCTTATGTCCGCGCGGCCATGAACCTACGGGTTCGATAGTGCCAGTGAGTAAGTAAGTAAGATTCATTCTAGATTTTTCAGCTGATCTTCTTAAAACATCCATTTCTGTACTTAAAATTCTTTTCATTTCCCTGGTAGGAATTTGCCAGACTTCAGCACCATATGTTAAAATGCTCTGAATTATGGTTTGATATATTTGTAATTTTCTATTTTTTGTAATATTTTTGCTCCACCAAACAGAGTTTAAAGCATGTATTGCTTGTTTTGTTTGTGCGATTCTATTATTATTATTATTATTATTATTATTATTATTATTATTATTATTATTATTATTGTTGTTGTTAATTTGTTGTTTTGATTTAACTGATCACGTATATAACGCTGCCTGGCGTGTTTTCCGCTGATTCTGATTAGAAACTCGCTCGTTTTAGAGACAAATTGGACTATGCCAGACGATCTAAAATTTGCACTAAACATATCACTTGTCTGGTATCTGTGTATAGAATATCATTATTTACGTGTGCTCATGTTGGCAGTCGATAGCATTTGATGTGTGAAGGTTGGTGTCATGTTTTATCAATATTGCATGATTTACATAACATTGTATCTGCTTCCCTATCAGGTAAATGTCTGTTATAAATAATAAATCCGGAATAATCTGCAAGAGAGAGAGAGAGAGAGAGAGAGAGAGAGAGAGAGAGAGAGAGAGAGAGAGAGAGAGAGAGAGAGAGAATGTTTGGTGTTATCAGCTCTTGTATTTAATGCAAATACCGTGTTTTCAAATGCTTCGCGTAGCTTTGTGCTCACGGTTGCGTGCCTACCAACATGACAAGGGAATTTCTGAGTTTTTTTTCCGATGTAATAAAACACGTTCCATCCATTTATTTATTAATAATTTTGATTCCGTCCATTGACAAATAAATGTGATGGAAAAATCTCACTCGATTTTTTTAATTGTATCGTAGTTCAAGTGTCTGTACAACTTATAAAAATCGTACACAGTAATCAAATAAATTGAAGGTGTAAAATTATTTGTTCTGCGGGCGGGGACTAATACAGGGAATCAATGGAAAGTGCTCAAACACAGGGACATGTGCCTGGGAACATGGAATGTTAGAACCGGGGCTTGTCGATCCTACATCGATTCCTTCAAGTGCAGGTCTTACCCTACTGTACAATAGTACTGCTCGGGACCCAGTTACGTGTGTCTGAAAGGAATTTGCTGTCTCAGCTGTTAGTACTATGAGAAGCAGAGAAGTGTGCCTCCTTCCACTCCCCACACTTCCCCCCGCAAACACACAGAGCTTGGACTCGAGCTGTATATTACAATGCAAGGTTGGGAAGGGTATATACAAAAGCGAAGTTTTTCTTCTTCTTCCTTCCAAGTATTAGGCCAAATCCTGTTACGATCCTATAGAAAATTTTCCCTCCAGCGCTTCCGAGAAATTCTCGTATAAGACTTGAAAGCATAATAATAGTCCCTTCGATTGGTTGCTGACCAAAGGAAGGCAATACCAGTGATGGGGCTGCCATCTTATAGCCTCTGGTAAGGCTTTTCTGGAGAAGAAAAGAAAATAAAGGAAAGAAGAAATGGAAGAAAGGAAAGACACCCTAGCCCTCAGATACCCTAATAGCGTCGGGGACGAAAAAACAAGAGTTAGTCAAGAGAGGTTAGATAGTAAAGTTAAAAGAGTACAAAACACACGTAAGTGGAAGAAATGTTTTGCTCGGCTTGGGCACCTTGTGGTCGCCATCCACATATCCCCTAGATGAAGACCCCTGAGGGTAAGCGAGGTTTTTAATTTCCGATATTCTGTAAAATAGTTCACAAACGTGCGTTGTACATAATTTTTTTGCAGCATGGTGTTTAATAATGAATAATGACATCTTTGGTGGAAATATTTACGTTCATTATAAACAACTGCCTAATGTTAATAGTGTGGCCAGTGTTTATACGGTAAATGTCAAAAATAATTTATTTGAGTAGATAATAATGATGAAATATTTAAAATTAGTATTGAAGTTTGTGTATTATTTTTATTTAATGTTACAATTATATGTTTTGTTTTTTATTAGAATTAAAAATAATCTGATGGACAACAGTACAGCAGGCCGTGACACCAATCATTCATAAAATGGCGGCAAGTAGGAATGTATTGTTTTATATTGTTTCAAATAAAGTTCAGTTCATTAAAATGCAGTGATTTGTTTCGTAAATTTAACACTACCTTTTAGATATATTTTTGTATGTAGAATATACATCGGGATATTTAGATTCTCGGGCAATGCCAGGTAATCAGCACGGGGTATCTAAAAATAATAATAATATAAATTTAAAATTGTTATTCCTTTTATTTATCCAACTAAACGTAAAAACACGTCATTTATTTAGGCGTAGTAGTCCACGCCGGGTATTAGCTAGTAATAAATAATTTACAGTCCACCGCTGTCGTCTCGAGGTAGCGTGCAGCCTTATGACGCAGCGGGCCCGGGTTCGAAACCCGCTCGGGACACGTTTCCTAGGTAAGGTTATTTTCGGGGTTTTTCCTCACCTGTAAGACAAATGTCGAGATACTTTGAGGCCCAAACGGTCCGCGAACATCATTTGGTCATCGTTATCATCAATATCATATTCATCATCATCACTCCAGGGATTAGGCAATTGCCCGTTCCGACTTCATAATGCATCAGCCCAACGTCTTCTAGGTCTTCCTCTTGCTTGATAATTTCTTGCTAACAATGGATATCTCTCCTTACTCATTCCATCCATATGATCAATCCATTTCTGTCTGTATTTCGTGGCCTTATCCAATAAACGCTGTACTTTCAATTCTTCTCTTAGATCCACATTTCTTATTCTATCAAGTCTTGTACATCCTTTTACTTGTCTTAGGAACCTCATCTCCGCCGTCTGTGCTCTATCCTTCTGTTTTTTCATTGGAGCCCAAGTTTCACATCCATACAATATTGTGGGAACCGCCATAACATTATACATTTTTATCTTGGTTTCTTTTCTAATTTTATTTTTGAATGTTCTCTGTATTGTTCCACACACCGTCTGAAATTTATTTATTTTGGAGTCAATATCTCTTTCCACATTGTAGCCAACATCACAGTCCAAATATTTGAAACTAGACACCTGTTCTATACTTTGATTTTCTAAAATAATTTTGGATCTCACTGGATCTCTTCCTCTAAAAGCCATGGCCTTCGTTTTCCTTACAGAAATCTTTAGATCTTATACATCATATTCACCTCTTTAAATTATGTTTAGGTTTAAGGCCTCTCCTGGCGCATCATTACCCATCATCACCCATAATATCATTGTGGCAGCGTAACTCCACTTTCCGGCGCCCCAACCTCAGAGGTGGATTACAATACACCAATGCCAGGAGGGAATACCTGAAATGTAGAATGACAAACAGGTGACATTGAAAAAAAATCTAATATATAAAAATGAATGTTTGTTTGTTTGTTCGTACTTTATGCATGGCCATATCGTTGATCCGATTGTGATGGGGCTTTTGCAAAATGTTCAGAAGATTCCCGGGATGAACGTAGACTATAAGACAATTGTGATACTCAACTCTTACACCCCTAAAAATCGCCCTTTGTAGTGGAAAACATAAAAAAAGTAGCTCTTTGGGCGCTTAAATGGCTTACGCTGCCTAAACCATAATAAATACACAAAATTAATGTACACAGAATTGAATATCTCAAAAAGCTCTACAAAAAAGTCCGCGACAGCATGCGTTTATCTCTTATGGATAACTTAAAATAACCATTTTTGTCTTTCATTGATGCCAAGAAGATCGAGACAAGTACATAGATTCCTGTGCAAGCATAGCAGCACTTGGCGGGTATTCTTTTACGGACAACTCCCTATAACGAATTTTGTCTTTTAGCTCATTTATGCCAATAAGATCGAGATGAGTCGATTCCCGGGCAACACCGGGTAATCAGCACGGAGAATCTTAAAATAATTAGGATATACATTTATAATTATTTATCATTATACTTATTCAACTAATCATAAGAAGTACATTAATTTTTAGTCTTTCAGCTCATTTATGCCTAGAAGATCGGGATGAGTAGATTCCCGGATGACGCCAGGTAAACAGCACTGGGTATCTAAAAATAATTACGATATAAATTTTTCCTCTTACTTTTTCAACTTAACATAAAAACACATTAATAATAATTTATTTAGACGTAGCAGCGCACGCCGGGTATTAGCTAGTGAATAAATAAACAAATAAATAATTTTTTTTATTATTGATTTCGTACATCTCAATGATGGATAAATCATATTTGAAGAGAAAAATTATACGCTCAGACCGGGACTTGAACCCGGGACCCTTGGTTCTCTAGACCAAGTGCTCTACCAACTGAGCTACCTGAGCAAGTACCGATCTAAACGCAAATCTTTCTCTATATACATTGTAATTCCCACCAAATTCCACCAAAGCTTCACAGCATTTGGTGGATGGGAATTACAATGTATATAGAGAAAGATTTGCGTTTAGATCGGTACTTGCTCAGTTGGTAGAGCACTTGGTCTAGAGAACCAAGGGTCCCGGGTTCAAGTCCCGGTCTGAGCGTATAATTTTTCTCTTCAAATATAAAATAAATAAATAATTTAGAAGCAAAATTGATTCTTTTTTAGCATTTCAATTCTCAGATTTTTTTTCAAGAGAGTGGAGTCGTTATCAGGTCAATACTGATTTTTAATATCATACGTAACTCTAGCGCTGTTTGTGTAATATATCCTTCTTTTGACATTATTTGTTACAAGTAAAATATCGGCGCACATAAATATATCCAAAAGCAGATTTACAATGTTCATAACTTTTATCTAAGAGCTTGCTGTTTTTTACGAAAGTTTTATTTGTTGTTGTGACCTGGATTTGTATCAAAATACGATTGCAAATATGTTTATGTATTTTGTTTTGATTAATTATCACAGTGCAAATACGTTTTGAAGTAAATTTTATCCAATAAATATTCATATATAGCTCATTTGCTGCAACAACGTCATAACTCAAAAGTCACCATATTTTGTAATTAATATCACAGGGAGACAATATTTAAAACTTCAAAACTTCTCCTGAAAAATCGTGATTTTCGAGTTATGGCGCTGATGCAGATGACGAGATGTTAATAGCAAAAACAGAGGACGAACTACAAACAATGCTATATAAACTAAATGAAACATAAAAAAAATACAACATGGAAATATCATCAGAAAAAATAAAAAACAATGGCCTTCAAGGGCGCTCATCTAGTTCGGACAAAAATAATATTAGAAAAATAAACCAATAGAACAAGTGATAAGATATAACTTTTTAGGTTGCGAAATATCATACACAGCAGAAACTGATATAAATAACAAACTAAATAAGTTTAATTATATAACAGGAACACTAAAAAGAACTTTGAAAAATAAAGCTAGGAAAGACTCTATAATGAATTTATACAAGGCAATGGCAGTGCCTATTATTACTTATGGATCCGAAACATGGACAGTGACAACACAACAATCTGCCAGAATACAAGCTGCTGAAATGAGGTTCCTCAGACCAATAGCAGGATATCAAAGAACAGACAAAAAACGTAACACAGAAATAAGACAAAAACTAAAAGTAGAGGAATTAAACACAACAATAGAGAAATACAGAACAAACTGGAAAGAACACTTGGCAAGGATGACTGAGAATAGAATACCAAAAGCAGCATACAGCTGTTCGCCACGAGGAAGAAGAAGTTTGGGAAGACCAAAGAAAAGATGGAAACAGCAGCAATTTGGAGCCGGAACAGGCTGGTAAATAAGCCTAAACCGTGAAGAAGAAGAAGAAGACGTTGTTGTAGCAAATGATATGACTATAATTCATTTCATGTAGTTTGTGTAAACAGAAACTTTGCAACACTGAAACCAGCGCCATTACGAATCGTCTTACCGCACTCAGTACTGTAAAATAATAGTAGGCCTATATTACGATGCGAGATTGGAAGTGTTTTTTACAGAAGCGAGGATATGATTGAAGACCGAGCGATTGCGGAGTTTTTAAATTCCGAGTGTCTGTAAAACATTTCGCAAACGTGCGTTCTACATTAATTTTTTGCGCGATTGTGCCTCCATAATAATAAATAATAGTAAAATAATAACATCTTTGTTGGAAATATTTTCGACCATTATAAACAATTGACTAACGTTAACAGTGTGCATAGAGAAACTTCTGTGAACAGTGTGGGCAATGTTTATTAGTTGAAACAACAGGAGGCCTTGGGAACAATTATTGATATCATGGCCGCAAGTACGTGTTTATTGTTTTATGTTGTTTCAAACAAAGTTCAGTTCATTTAAAATGCAGTGATTTGTTTCGGATAATGTATTATTAACACTACCTTTTGGAAGTTTTGTCCTTAAAGTCCGGTAACACGTTTATTCAATTATTCAAAAACGAAACATGATACAGGTTTGGATTATGTGTCATCAGAAAGAGTATCTCAAATAGTTTCTTGTGCTGTGTCTAGGTTTTCAGTCCCTCAATGTGGGAACCACGTGTAGCTCGGCATATATCTGCACGGTAATCCAGTTCTTGCCATACTCTTTGGAGCATATCCTCAGTTACAATGGTATAGTCTCTCTGGTTTAACTTTAGGAGAAATTTGTAGACTGAGACAACTGTACTCGCCTCTCTCACACGCACGCACCAGTGTTGACGGTTTTTCTTCACCAGATGTTAATAGGGAAAAGGGGGGGAAAGGAAAACTTACAACAGGGTCGGTTCTTCCTTTTGTGTCTGGACTAAAGCGGTCAACGATCTATCCTTTTATCTCCATCTCTCTCTCTGCCAAATTAAACCAGCTATACAATAGCAACTTCTTCAATCTTGCGCTTGAGGTCTCGTACATTTTATGGTAAAGGTGGCACATACACATCATCTTTTATGTATCCCCATTATTATTATTATTATTATTATTATTATTATTATTATTATTATTATTATTATTATTATATGGCCATAAACGAAACAATTATTAATGCAATACAAATTTGTATAAAAATGCAGTATCTAAAATTAAAATTGGAAAATATATATCAGAAGAAATTAAGGTAACAAAAGGCCTTCGTCAAGGTTGTAGCATATCACCAACATTATTTAAGATATTTATACATAAAGCTCTGTCAAACTGGGGCAAAAAATGTTCAGGAATGGGAGTACCAATTGGAGATGGATCAACAGATACAATATATACACTGCTATTTGTGGATGACCAGATAATAATTGCTCAAGAATATGAAGATATTGAGTTCGTGTTCAGGAAATCATTGGACGAATACGATAACTGGGGTTTGAAAATAAACTTAAAAAAAACATTTTATATGGGATGTGGAGCCGAAACCGAAGATTTGATATTAGAAGATGAAAAGGGGTATATTAGAGGATGTGAAGAATTTGAGTATCTGGGAGTTAAATTAGATAAAGAGGATGAACAAAAAAGTGGTATTAACAACAGAATAAATAAAGGTAGAGCAATAACAGCAATGATGAATGGAGTCTTATGGAACAGACATATAACCAGGAAAAATAAGTTACAAATATATAATTCAATAGTGAGAAGTACTGTCACATATGGAGCTGAAGTTTGGAAATTCAACAAAAACTTATGTCGATGGAAATGGATTTCTTGAGGAGAGCAGCAAGATTAGACAAAATAAGAAATACTGTCATAAGAAAAAAAATGAATATTGGTTATTCAATAGTAGATTATATACGGTACCGGTATAAGCAATTAAATTGGCATGGGCACGTACGACGAATGCAAGAAGAAAGATTACCCAGGAAAACATTGGAATGGTGTCCACCTGGAAGGAGGAGGAGAGGAAGGCCTCGAAACTCGTGGATGCAGGAAATAAGAACTGGAATGAGTGCAAGAGGACTGGAGGACATGAATTGGAAGGAGAGAGACGAGTGGAGAAGAAAAATAAAACTTTAGGCACAGAAAGATGTGTAAACATTAAAATTCTCTATATAAATAAAATTATTATTATTATTAATTTTGAAATAAAAATAAAACTTTCGTAAGCTCATTAATTATTTGAATGGACCTAGTTTTTCTTAATTTTTGCTCTGAACATGAAAAGTAGGCAGGCTGAATTAAAAAATTCGTGGAATGAGCTCTCTTTCTCCGATGTGAAGACTAATTGGATGCTAGTGATGTCACGTCATTAGTTTTGTCTCTTGCCGTGACGTAATCGTGAGAGTCCCTTAGTATTTCCTATGACAGTATAATATGCAATCAATTTTTAATGGTAAGTTGCAATTATTTTACTACCTAACTAACTGGCACTATCGAACCCGTAGGTTCATGGCTCACGAAAGCTCTCGATACATCCCTATCCTGAGATGTTTTCCAATCAATTCCCTGTGTAATCTACTTCCCTCAAATCTTGGTTAATGTTATTCTCCCACCTCATTGTTGGACGTTTTCCTCTGGCTTTGCTACAAGAAGCTTCCATGCACGTCTTTCATTCCCCATACGTGCCACATGTCCTGCCCATCGTCTACGACGCTTAACTGTTCTTATTATATCTGGCTTCCTATGAAGACCATGTAGTTCATTGTTATGTAGTCTTCTCCATTCACTTGTCTGTTCATCTAACTTCGGTCAAAAATTTTTATAATTGTTTTATTCTCAAATACTCGTAATCTCCTTTCCTCCCTTAAAGTAAGAGTCCATGTTTCGCACCCATATAATATAACTGGTAGAATAATACTTACTTACTCACTGGCACTATCGAACCCGTAGGTTCATGGCCGCACGGACATATGCTCTCCATACATCCCTATCCTGAGCTAATGCTTTCCAATCATTCCCTGTATAATCTAGTTCCCTCTAATCATACTTAATGTTGTTCTCCCACCTCATTCTTGGTCTACCAACTGGGCGTTTTCCTTCTGGCTTTCCTACAAGAAGTTTCCATGCACGTCTTTCATTCCCCATACGTGCAACATGTCCCGCCCATCGCAGTCTACGAGACTTAACTGTTCTTATTATATCTGGCTTCCTATAAAGACCATGTAGTTCATTGTTATGTAAGTCTTCTCCATTCACCTGTCTGTTCATCTCTCTTTGGTCCAAAAATGTTCCTAAGTACTTTATTCTCAAATACTCGTAATCTCCTTTCCTCCCTTAAAGTAAGAGTCCATGTTTCGCACCCATATAATATAACTGGTAGAATAATAGTTTTATATATTTTCAGCTTAACGTTTTTTGAAAGGAATTGGGACATCAAAAGTCTCTGCAATGCATAATAGCATGCACTTCCAGAATTGAGCCTATGTTTAATTTCTTTGTGCATCTCATTCCTATTTGTGATTATTGTTCCTAGGTATTTGAATTCAGCTACTTCCTCAAAATTTCCCTCATTTGTCATTAGCTGTCCATTTCCATTATATACTGAATTTCTATGTGTGACCATATATTTAGTTTTACTGATATTTACTTCCAGTCCTAATTTCTTAGTGTTACTCAATAGTGTGTGCGTATTGACCTTTAGTATCTCCTCGCTATCGGCCAGTAGTACTACATCATCAGCATAAATTAACAGCTTATTAATACCATTCAGATGTAAGCCTTCCTCATTCTCTAAATATTTAATGGCATGCTCTAGTACAAAATTAAATAGTAGAGGAGATAGTGCATCTCCTTGCTTCAACCCATTCTGGATTTCAAAAGTGTCTGAAAACTGTTTGCCTGGTAGAATAATAGTTTTATATATTTTCAGTTTAACATTTTTTGAAAGGAGTTGGGACGTCAAAAGCCTCTACAATGCATAATAGCACGCATTTCCAGAATTGAGCCTATGTTTAATTTATTTGTGCATCTCATTCATATTTGTGATTATTGATCCTAGGTATTTGAATTCAGCCACTTCCTAAAAATTTCCCTCATTTGTCATTAGCTGTCCATTTCCATTATATAATGTATTTCTACGTGTGACCATATATTTAGTTTTATTGATATTTACTTCCAGTCCCAATTCCTTTGTTACTCAGTAGTGTGTGCGTGTTGTCCTTTAGTATCTCCTCGCTATCGGCCAATAGTACTACATCATCAGCATAAACTAACAGCTTATTAATACCATTGAGTTGTTGGCCTTCTTCATCCACTAAATATTTGATGGCATGCTCTACTACAAAATTAAATAGTAGAGGAGGTAGTGCATCTGCTTGCTTCAACCCATTCTGGATTTGAAAACTGTCCGAAAACTGTTTGCCTACACGACGCATCCTACTAATTGTGCCATTTAGACACATTCGTATAAGTCTAACTTTTTAGGTCTCAGTGTAATAATAATAATGATAATAATAATAATAATAATAATAGTATATTTTACTCATTTATAATTTCCATTTTCCTTTTTCTTTGTTTCTGTTAATATTATAACATCCTGATTATTTTTTCTAATTCATGCTGAATGTCTCTATATTTGTTTGTTATTCCTTGAACATTCCATGTACCGAGAATAATTCTCCATTTTCTTAGCTTAAGTCTTTTATAATTAAAATATAAATAATAGATAGATAGATAGATAGATAGATCATCGGTTGATTAATGTCTTTGACATCGTCCGATTCCTAATAGCCAATTTTGTCGGTCCATCCAATCTCCTGGTTTCTCCTTCATGTATAAACATATTCCCTGACTCCAGGAGGTTTTAGGTCTTCCTCTGCTTCGTCTCCCCTCAGGTTTCCATTCCAAAACAGATTTTGGTAGCCGATCCTCTTCCATTCGCTGGACATGTCCGTACCATATTAATTGCTGAGTTTTAATATAATCTGAAATAGTGTCTTCAATCTTCATTTTCTCCCTTATAACTGAGTTCCTAATGTTATTTCTCTTCTTGAAATTCTTGCTGCCCTTCGTATAAAATCCATTTCCTTTGCCGAAAGGTAGTTATTTTTTGTTGTTGTTAATGGCCAAGTTCTGCTCCATAAGTAATGATGCTTTTAACAATTGTATGATATATATTCATTTTATTTTTATTACTTATATTTTATTCCCATAATATTCCATTGAGGCAAGCAATTGCAAATTCCTTTATTATTTCTATTTCTTATTTCCTCTTCATAGCTTCATATAAGTAATAATAAGAATAATAAATAATAATAGGTGTTATTTTAAGAATGGTTGACATTAAACACTGGGGTGGATTGTTTTGTAGAACAACACCAAAGTTTTGAAATGTATGCGCACCTTAATCCGACAAGGCAACCAATTCATTTCTGCCAACTGAAATTTTATGTAAATATGGTGAGAGATGTTTTTGATTTACGAGTTCAATTAAGGCGGTGGGAAAGCACAAACTGCATTTTGCGAGATTTATTTTAACAATTGTGCGTAAAAGTAAAAATGTCGTGTTTTATTTTAAAAACATGTCAACAGCTGCAAACAAATGAACGTATATACAATCAACATATCGCGTCGCCCTTGTCGATCGACGTCACTCATAGCTCTTTTACAGAAAAATCAATACCGTCCTTTTCGTTCACAGTCAATTCGCCTGGTTACAACCAGGTTGTTGTGATTCAATTATTTTATTTTTCTAATTTTTCACGAGAACTCATTCAAGTTTCGGTACCACCCAATTTCACAATAACACCACGTTTCAGGAAACGGGTTTAATACTTTCTAGTGACAAAATATACAATCTTATGTATTTGACTGTTACAGATTAACTTTTATAAGATTCATGATGTGTTCCGTTGAGGTATTATTCAAAATTAAAGTATAAAATTATGGAATATTCACCTGAAAGGTCCGTCTCCTCAACTTAATTAATTATTTAACTGTTCCCACTACATCTGGCTTCCCCATAAAGACCATGTAGTTAACTGTTATGAAGTCTTCTCCATTCACCTGTCTGTTCATCTCTCTTTGGTCCAACATTTTTCCTAAGAACTTTATTCTCAAATACTCGTAACAATTTCTATTCCCTTGAAGTAAGGGTCCATGTTTTCCATTCATATAATATAACTGGATGAATAACAGTTTTATATTTTTTCAATTTAATTTTTTTTAGAGAAGTTGGGACGAGAAAGGTCTCTGTAAGACATGATAGCATGCACTTCAAAATTTGAGCCTTTTTTAATTTCTTTTTCCACCTCATTTCTGTATGAAATATTATTGGTATTTCAATTCGGCCACTTCTTCAAAATGTTATCAATATTAGCATAAAAATTGAGATACATTGAAATAAGTTGTTTTTTCTTTCAAATTCTAAATCATCAAGGAATGTTGATAAATAGACGTTTTCTAATATAAAGTGTTTTTATCGCTCTGTGATGAACTGTATAGTATCCGGTAGAATTGATTACTGCAGTTGAAACAATGAACAAACAGAAACGGCATCGAAATTCCAGTGGTTTCAGCAAGGAAACTCGCTTTTGGTGAAACAGCAAAACACAACCAAATAACATTAGACAGGCGACCTTTGTGTATCGGATTTCTTGTTAGGATGGAACACAAACCCTTCCTTACACGAAATAAGATTTTGTACAACAATAGAGAAACTGCCACATCCTTATCTTGGAATATAATATTATATTCCCTTCGAATTTGAAGTTACCAGTGGACTGAGAAAAATAAGCAAGTTTTTTTTATTCAGTTATCAACTATTCCTACCATTCTCCTAGATGACAAAAAACATTATCTACAGCTCAGAAGCGAATAATCTGGACATCTACATGGACCTGTAGCTGGAATGGAAAATCCAGGTGAAAAATACCTGCAAGAAACTATTCTCAATTGTTCACTCCCTAAATAGATTTAAGAAACTTTCTTCCCACTAAATTAAAACAAATACTTGTACAGACTTTTGTAATTCCACATTTCGATTACTGCGACATATTATTGACTGATCTGACAGACTACAGCGTGCTCATAATTTGTGCAATCGATCCATAAGAAGATATTTGAGAAAAAAGACCACAAGGGAAACTCAATTAAAATTTTACAAAACATTAGCCATTCCAACGTTAACATACGGGTCTGAGAGTTGGCCTTTAGCGATCTCTGATAAACATAAAATTGAGATTTCTCAGATCAGTTGCAGGTTATCTCTAAGAGATCAAAAGAGAAGTCAATATATTAGAGATGAATAACAAATATATAATATAAACGAGAGAATACACAGAAATGAACGTAATTGGTTTGAACATATACAAGGAATGCCAAATAATCGTTTATCAAAACACCTGCTTCATTATAAACATCTAGGCCGAAGAAATGTAGGAAGACCAAAACGTCGTTGGAAAGACGACCTGCACCTGCAGCATATAGTGCACCGGGGAGCGGAACGGGCCAGTAGGTCCATACTTTGAAGATGATGATTCGATGTTTTATTATGTTAGCTAATATTACACCGTCCCGGGCATAGCGGAGTGGTTATGGCACGAAGCCTTGGCGCAGGGCTACAGGACTTATGCTGGTTCGGGTCTCCATGGGGGAACAAATTTTCTCATGGAATTTCGGTGCCAACCCAGAGCATCGTGAGGTATTTGGGTAGCTACAATAAGTAGCGACTCCAGGCTCAGAAAACCAGCTATAACGGCTGGGGGACACGACATGCTGACCACATGTCACCTCTACACTGGCTTATGATCGTCTGCCTCTGTGATTAACACATGTGGATGTGAGGCCAGCAGTCGGCTGGTAGGTGAAGGGTCTTCTAGTCCTGTCACTCTTGGAGTTAAAATATTACCCCACATTCACATTGCGCTTTGTTTAGTCTATATTTTCTTCTTCTTCCTTTCCAGGATTAGGTCAATGCGACCTGTTCCGGTCTCAAGTCCATCGTTTTCTTGGCGGTCCCTAAGATCTTTTTCCATGTGGTTTGTAGGTGTTGATCTTTTGGATAATCTTATACTGTCCATTCTGTCTAAATGTTATTTCCATTGGTATTTGTGCTCTTCTAGTTTATAGACTATTGGAAATATCTCCAGTTAATTTCTTACTGATTGATTGTGTAATCTATCCATGCGTGTACATCCTTTTACGGATCTTAAAAATTTCATTTCAGTGGCTTGAATGTGTGAGATATATTTTTTTGTAAGTATCCAAGATTCAGATCCATACAAAAGAACAGCCGTAATTTTATAAAACTTGAGCTGAGTTTCTCTTCGAGTCTTTCGGAGGGTTCTTCTTATGGTGCCACACATATTTCATATACATTTTTTAATAATAATATTAAATATGGTTTCCTATAAATGTCATGTTGCTTATTGTTAAACAGTCTTCTCTATTCACCTGTCTGTTCATCTCTCTTCGGTCCAAAAATATTCTTGAGGACCTTATTCTCAAATTCTCGTACTATTTTCTACTTCCTTACAATAAGAGTCCAAGTTTCTCATACATATAATATAACAGTTTTATGCATTTCATATATATTTCAATGAACAACGACAACACAAGAATCTGTCAGATTCCAAGCTGCTAAAATGAAATTTGTCAGACCAATAGCAGGACATCAAAGAATAGACAAAAACAGAAATAAGACAGCAACTAAAAGTAGAGGAATTAAACACAAAAATAGTGAAATACAGAACAAATTGGAAAGAACGCTTGGCAAGGATGACTGATAACAGAATACCAAAATAAGGACACGACTATTCACCAAGAGGAAGAAGTTTGGGAAGAGCAAACAAAAGATAGAAAGAGCAGCAATTTGGAGCCAGAACAGGCTAGCAAAAGCCTAAACCGTGTCGAAGGAGAAGAAGATTTTTTTTAGAGAAGTTGGGATGACAAAAGTCCTTACAATGCATAATAGCATGTATTTCCAGAATTGAGCCTATTTTTAATATCTTTGTGCACCTCATACTTTTTTAAATTATTGTTCGTAGGTGTTTTTTAATTCAGCCACTTTTTTCAAATTTCCCTCATTTATCATTAACTGTATATTTCCATTATATAATTTATTTATATGTGTAACCATATATTCAGTTTGTTGATGTTTACTTCCAGCTCCAATTTCTTGGTGTTACTCAATAGAGCCTGCCTGATATTTCAGACTGTAATAATGGCTATTTAACTTATGCCTCAAATGGAAGTCAATGACCAATCACGTTTCAATGAACTTTGTTTTACAACCAATCACAGTCGTGTTTGACCTCGATATTTATCTACTTCTGTTTATCATATTAAAGAAAGCTCCGCCTTTTTTAATATTCTGAACAGGTCAGAGCATTATTTTGCAGTGACTGACTCTCGAACAAATACGTTGAATATAGCAAATAATGAACAGATTACTTGGAACTACACATCTGTTAATTGTGTGTTCAATAATTGTGTTTTTAAATAACGATTTTACTGAGTTGTTTACTAAAAAAATAATTAATAACCTATAATGTTGGTTATAATATACAGTTTGATGTGTTTCATTTTTTCTCCACTAGGGTGTATTCTTACAATATTGCGATCCTATTTGGCAATAAATAATATGATCTAGCTGCAGTGGATGAACAAAAGAAGTGTAACCAACATTTTTTACCTGATTCATGTTTTTCGGGCCGAATGGCCGTGATCTGGTTTTCTTAACACTCAAACATTTTGTCTACTACTGCGGTGGGCATCCTCAGGAGATTCTGCCTGCTCTATTATTATAGCCTCACTCTGATGGTTAACAGTTTATATAAAAGTGGGTGCCGCGCGGCAATGCTTGACATGCGGTGTTGTCACGTTTCTCATAGCGGTATGGGCGTTTATTACTGATTATTTATGTTATTATTTGGTATTGTTTAAGTTTTAAAATTAATATTATATACGTATTTATTTATTAAATAATTTAATTCCAACATTATTACATAATTTTAATATCCATACAAAATCATGCTGAAAATATTATATTTATTATTATTATTATTATTATTATTATTATTATTATTATTACTATTAACTGTTCGGTCTAAAATGTTTTTCCAATGGCCGCCACATGTTGAAATCACTTATATATAAACTAATATAATATGTAGATATGGTATTATTATTCTAGCTACATATCATAAATAAATCACTGATAATTATACAATTAATTACGGTATACAATTTTATAACTGGATCGAATGTTCCACATCGTTCCGAGTTTTAATTGAAACTGAGGGAAGAATAGCAATGTGGCAACATCGTCGTAGTCGCGGCAGTCGAGATCTTTGTATTTTAATAACATGTAACAGCTGCGGGGAAACAAAGCGAGCCGCTTGTTAAGCATCATAGTGAGGCGATAATACCTCCTAACTCTTCAACTGTTTTCAAACATCGCTGTTTACATATTATATATATATTTTTTTTAAACTATATTTAAATAAATGATTTTGTCCTAACAAATGCCACTCATGATTTCCAAAACCTCTAGATAAATGTGGAAGTTTCTCGTGGCATTACTAATGAAAAATGAACTGTAAAAAATTGTCTTAAATAAGCATCTATATTATACATATGAAACTGTCGAAATTTCAAATGATATACGGAACTATACATAAAACATTAAAGAATAAAACAAGAAGAGATACTAGATTGAAGTTTTATAAAACATTGGTTGTTCCTGCAATAATTTATGGGAGCGAAACTTGGGTAATGATCAAAAAATTGCAAAGTAGAATACAAAGCGCAGAAATGAACTTCCTTAGAAGAACAAAAGGCACGAGAATGGATCGGATAAAGAATGAAGATATAAGAACAGAGTTAAATATATATCCATTGAATGAGAAAATCAGAGAATATAGAGAGAAATGGTTTACACATGCGGAAAGAATGAATGTAACAAGATTACCAAGAGCAGCATTCAACTACAAGCCAAGAGGTTCAAGGAATGTAGGAAGGCCAGTGGAAAGAGGGACAGAACAACTGTGAGGCGGAACAGGCAATATTTGCCTAGCCCGTGAAGTGAAGAAGAAGAATTATAGGGAAATTACCGAAATTTGTCGAAACTAAAGCCATTCGAAGATAAGTTTTTAGTTAATTTACAAAATTTGTGTTTTATCTAAATTTAAGAAAGCGCTAAAATCTGCACCAAAGTTCTTGTCAAGTATTGTGCTAATCAGTCCACAAGCTGATAAAAGTGTTTATTGAAATAAAATGGCTCGATAAAGTTGGTACGTGATAAAGTTTGAAAAGTGCAGAGCATGGAGTTTGGAATACGTATCTGACGTGGCGGAGACCACAAGTATTCCGCTACATCAGTTGCACGGAAACCGAGCTGAAATGACCAACTCTTGCCGACCAGATTAACCGCGCCCAGTCAGTCTCCCGCCATTAGAACAAATGTTAGCAGGAAACCTTACTTTGTGTTACGTCAACTCTGAAACCTCAAAATTCCATTTATTTCCATGAAACTGTCACGATTCAAACAACCTATTTTAACTTTCCTTAAATTGCAGAGTATGCATCAAATGTTCCTCTTTTACTCGTGTCTGTGATGACATGTAACCTCTATTACTCGAGGTCTGTGATGTGCAGGGATGCTGACTGGCCTGGCCTACCGCTCCATCACATAAGAGTCCGCAATCATATAATATAACTGGGAGAATAACAGTTTAACATATTTATCATAAGTAATACCACGAGTGATTTCCAAATTAAATTTGGAAATCAAGAGTGGCATTTGTTAGGACTATTTACTGACTTACTTACTCACTGGCACTATCGAACCCGTAGGATCATGGCCATGGGAACATAAATTCTTTATATATCCCTAACCTGAGCTAATGTTTTCCAATCATGCCCTGTATAATCTACTTCCCTCAAACCATGGTTACTGTTTTTCTCCTATCTCATTCTTGGTCTACCAACTGGGCGTCTTCCTATTGGATTTCCTACAAGAAAATTCCATTCCCCTCTTTCATTCACCATTGGTTCCACATACTCTGCCAATCGCAGTTCAGGAGACTTAACTGCTCTTATTATATCTGGCTTCCCATAAATAGCATGTGCCTCACTGCTATGAAGTCATCTCAATTCACTCTGTCTATTCATCTCCCTTTGGTCCAAAAAGATTCCAAATAACTTCATTCTGAAGTACTCGCAATCTCCTTTCTCTCTCTTAAATTATGAGTCCATGTTTCGCATCCATATAATACAACTGGGATTATAACAGTTTCACATATTTTCACTTTACCGTTTTTTGAGAGAAGTTGGGACGACCAAGAGTCTCTGCAATGCATAGTAGCACGCATTTCCAGAATTGAGCCTATGTTTAATTTCTTTGTGCATCTCATTCCTATTTGTAATTATTGTTCCTAGGTATTTAAATTCAGTCACTTCCTCAAAATTTCACTCATTTTTCATTAGCTGTCCATTTCCATTATATGGTGAACTTCTACGTGTGACCGTATATTTAGTTTTGTTAGGACTATTTAACGAATAAAATTAAGCTGTTTATTCACAAAGTTGAGGAGACGGACCATTTAGGTAAATATTCCACAATTTTATACTTTAATAACAATCATGATAATAATAATAATAATAATAATAATAATAATAATAATAATAATAATAATGGGGATTTATTTAACCTGGCAAAGGTAAGGTCATAAGATTTTCTCTTCCATTCAACCAGTGAAAAATATTAAATAAAAAAATTATTTACACAAGATCATAACCTATACAATTATAAGTAAATATTTATACAAATTAAATCAAAATTAAGAAGTACCAACTCAATATTATATAAAACTTTCCTCATTAGAGGATTGCCTCAAGGACAAAGTGATACAGACAATTCATTTTTGAATTATGAGATACATTTTGTAAATACATTTAAAAAATTCAAATTGTAGGTCTAATTGAAGTATACATACTACAAAGTAGGAATTTTGTAAAAATGGTTTCTTAGAATTGAAATTGATCCTCTAATGGCAGCGATGGCAATTTTAGAAAGATGCATCCTGTCCAAATCTAAGGAATTCCAAAATTTGGCTAGGAATCCTGGTATAGTACCTCTTGCCCCGATCATCAATCCTGTGACAGTTATACTATCTAGTTGGTATTTATCTTTGTAATAGTCAATTGTTGGCTCATATATGGCTTTCTTTTCACAGTCAACTTCCTCAGGTTGGCCACTATGAGTCTCAAAACGGATTGTGGGATCTAATATCATACCAATCTTAGAAGATGGTCTAAATGCAATAATATATATTCGTCTGTTACTCCCATTAGTGGCCACACCATGAACTTTCTCAGTGAAGCAAAAAATTAGAAACTGTCAATTAATCCATCGAAAGACCAATTACAAAAGAAAGAATGTAAAATTTATGTTTTGAAGGAAGCTAATGCCCTGCAGTCCCTGATTTCTTGTGGTAAGGAGTTCCAGAGTCTAGCAGTAGATACAGTTGGAATAATGTGAAGTTCTGTGTTTTGGCACGTGAAGTAGAAAGTGGAACTTCCCAGTCCATAACCGTTAATGACACAATAAAATAGGTCTAATTGAATAGGAATAAAACATTATGCCACATTAGTTCATCTCTTGTTATCATTTCGTTTCTGACAGTTGTCAGTTTTCTTTTTATCACGTTTCTTCGATTCTGAAGTTTAAAATCCAGTTACTAAAAGTTTCTCGTACAGCACACAAGGTTTTTTTCTGCTCTCGGCTAATTCAAACTTTATTAACGTGGTTTTCTTGTGTCCACATCGGTAAATATAAAGTTTCATGTGGCCACGAATGCTGATTAACTTTTTATACCGTCTTCCCTTCCTCTCTCTCTCTCTCTCTCTCTTTCTTTCTCTCTTTCTCTCTCTCTTTCTCTCTTCCTTACTCTCTTTCTCTCTTTCTTTCTTTCTCTCTTTCTTTTTTTCTCTCTTTCTCTCTTTCTCTCTTTTTCTCTTTCTCTCTTTTTCTCTTTCTCTTTTTTCTCTTTCTCTCTTTCTCTCTTTTTCTCTTTCTTTCTCTCTTTCTCTCTTTCTCTCTTCTTCCTATTTTATAACACTTCAGCCTGTGAAATAATTATTGACAAAGTCATTTTAACCTAAAGTTTCTTAAATTATGCAATTTTATATTTGTTCAAGTGTCCACCGCTGTAGTCTCGAGGTAGCGTCCTGCCTTCTCACGCAGCGGGCCCGGGTTCGATCCCCAGTCGGGACAGTTTTTCTGGGTGAGGTTTTTTATCGGGGTTTTTCTTCACCTGTAAGACAAATGTCAGGAAAACTTTAAGACCCAAACGGTCCCCGAAATCATATGGCCATCGCAATCATCATCATTCACATTCATCTTAGATTAAGCTTAGGATTAGAGACTCTCCTGGCGCACCACTATCATCATCACCCATCATATCATCGGGGCAACGTAACCCCGCCTTCCAGGCGCCCCAACGTCAGATGTGGGTTACAAGAACGCTATGCCAGGAGAGAACACCAGGAATCTTGAAAGACAACCTGGTGCATTTGCAATATATATATATGTTCAAGTTAGAGTCTGGTGACTGGGAAGGCATGATGCAGGATATGACCTGACTCCCCTTTATTACTTCCAATGGAGATATCACTTGTGTTTGAGACTCCAGTGGAAACTGACGTGGCATTAGTTGCCAGGATTGTAGCTGCCTGTGATGTGATTCGAAAAACACCAGCGGCGGCTGAATATTATACGCTGATGTCATACTTACACTGATTGGTGACCATCAGTTGAAAACTGTTGTAAGATACAAAATGACTCATTAATTGTGTAAACTGTGTTATTTGTAGTTTACTGATAAATAATGTAAATAAAAAGACTGGACAGTAATGTGAAAGACAGGTTTATTCCCATGTCACCTTAAGCTGGCTTCTCCGACGATAGGCTCCCTATCTCAAATTGTTCAGTGGAGAATCCTCCATGTTCTGTTTGATTTTTGCACACTCATACAGAATCACCCTGAAGAATATAAAGGAACTGTAGAGGACAATTTGAAGAAGATGTGGAAATACTTTACTTTTTCTAAGTTCCAATCATATACCATGCGCATGTGCCAACAAATGCGAAGCGGTTTACACTATGGAATCACCGGATGCAGCCAACGTATACACGATATTAAACGATCATAAAAGCTAACGCAATTTAAGTATTCCAAGCTGTGAAAGACCAACCTAAAAGCTAACCTAACGCAATTTAAGTACTCCAACCTGTGAAAGACCAACTTGAAAGCTAGCCTAACGCAATTTGGCACTCTAACCTGTGAAAGACCAACCTGAAAGCTAACCTAACGCAATTTAAGCACTCTAACCTGTGAAAGACCAATCTGAAAACTAACCTAACGCAATTAAGCACTCCAACCTGTGAAAGACCAACCTAAAAGTTAACCTAACGTAATTTAAGCACTCTAACCTGTGAAAGACCAACTTGAAAACTAACCTAACGCAATTTAAGCACTCTAACCTGTGAAAGACCAACCTAAAAGTTAACCTAACGCAATTTAAGCACACTAACCTGTGAAAGACCAACCTAAAAGCTAACCTAACACAATTAAGCACTCCAACCTGTGAAAGACTAACCTAAAAGCTAAACTAACGAAATTTTAGCACTCTAACCTGTGAAAGACCAACTTGAAAGTTAACCTAACGCAATTTAAGCACTCTAACCTGTGAAAGACCAACCTAAAAGCTAACCTAACGCAATTTAAGCACTCTAACCTGTGAAAGATCTAACCTGTGAAAGACCAACCTAAAAGCTAACCTAACGCAATTTAAGCACTCTAACCTGTGAAAGACCAACTTGAAAGCTAACCTAACGCAATTTATGCACTCTAACCTGTGAAAGACCAACTTGAAAGCTAACCTAACGCAATTTAAGCACTCTAACCTGTGAAAGACCAACTTGAAAGCTAACCTAACGCAATTTAAGCACTCTAACCTGTGAAAAACCAACCTAAAAGTTAATCTAACGCAATTTAAGCACTCTAACCTGTGAAAGACCAACCTGAAAGCTAACCTAACGCAATTTAAGCACTCTAACCTGTGAAAGACCAACCTGAAAGCTAACCTAACGCAATTTAAGCACTCTAACCTGTGAAAGACCATTCTGAAAACTAACCAAACGCAATTAAGCACTCCAACCTGTGAAAGACCAACCTGAAAGCTAAACTAACGAAATTTTAGCACTCTAACCTGTGAAAGACCAACTTAATAGTTAACCTAACGCAATTTAAGCACTCTAACCTGTGAAAGACCAACTTGAAAGCTAACCTAACGCAATTTAAGCACTCTAACCTGTGAAAGACCAACTTGAAAGCTAACCTAACGCAATTTAAGCACTCTAACCTGTGAAAGACCAACCTAAAAGTTAACCTAACGCAATTTAAGCACTCTAACCTGTGAAAGACCAACCTGAAAGCTAACCTAACGCAATTTAAGCACTCTAACCTGTGAAAGACCAACTTGAAAGCTAACCTAACGCAATTTAAGCACTCTAACCTGTGAAACACCAACTTGAAAGCTAACCTAACGCAATTTAAGCACTCTAACCTGTGAAAGACCAACCTAAAAGTTAACCTAACGCAATTTAAGCACTCTAACCTGTGAAAGACCAACCTGAAAGCTAACCTAACGCAATTTAAGCACTCTAACCTGTGAAAGACCAACCTGAAAGCTAACCTAACGCAATTTAAGCACTCCAACCTGTGAAAGACTCACCTAAAAGCTAAACTAACGAAATTTTAGCACTCTAACCTGTGAAAGACCAACTTAATAGTTAACCTAACGCAATTTTAGCACTCTAACCTGTGAAAGACCAACTTGAAAGCTAACCTAACGCAATTTAAGCACGTGAAAGACCAACCTGAAAACTGACCTAATGCAATTTAAGCACTCTAACCTATGAAAGACCAACCTGAAAGCTAACCAAACGCAATTTAAGCACTCCAACCTGTGAAAGACCAACCTAAAAGCTAAACTAACGAAATTTTAGCACTCTAACCTGTGAAAGACCAACCTAAAAGTTAACCTAACGCAATTTAAGCACTCTAACCTGTGAAAGACCAACCTGAAAGCTAACCTAACGCAATTTAAGCACTCTAACCTGTGAAAGACCAACTTGAAAGCTAACCTAACGCAATTTAAGCACTCTAACCTGTGAAAGACCAACTTGAAAGCTAACCTAACGCAATTTAAGCACTCTAACCTGTGAAAGACCAACTTAAAAGCTAACCTAACGCAATTTAAGCACTCTAACCTGTGAAAGACCAACCTGAAAGCTAACCTAACGCAATTTAAGCACTCTAACCTGTGAAAGACCAACCTGAAAGCTAACCAAACGCAATTTAAGCACTCCAACCTGTGAAAGACCAACTTAAAAGCTAAACTAACGAAATTTTAGCACTCTAACCTGTGAAAGACCAACTTGAAAGCTAACCTAACGCAATTTAAGCACTCTAACCTGTGAAAGGCCAACCTGAAAGCTAACCTAACGCAATTTAAGCACTCTAACCTGTGAAAGACCAACCTGAAAACTGACCTAAAGCAATTTAAGCACCCCAACCTGTGAAAGGCCAACCTGAAAGCTAACCTAACGCAATTTAAGCACTCTAACCTGTGAAAGACCAACCTGAAAACTGACCTAAAGCAATTTAAGCACCCCAACCTGTGAAAGAATGCAACGCCCAAAAATAAATAGTAGGTATTTAATATGTTTTATAAATATTATTCCCTGAGAGCAGTTAATAATGATTAATTCTTGTTGCTATTATAAATAGTAGGTTCTGATATTCTGAAGTATATGTGTACAGTTAATTAGTACATACTCTATGTTGGCTGCACTGGAACACGTCTTTGTTGTTGCATAGAAATTCATTAAAAATCAATATGGCTACCACATCTTCATGCTTCGTATGTACAGTGTTTAAATATGATAGAAAAATATATTGAAATAATCGTTAGAAAAAATGTAAAAATCGTTGTAAATGGTGAGAAATGATTTGAAAAATGAAGCCAAAGGAATAAAATTTGACAGGAGTTTAGAAATAGATTTATTTAGCCTGGTGGAGTTAAGGCCATGTGGCCTTCTCTTCCACTCACCAGGACAAACATATGTTACATATAAATACAAAAAATTACAATAATAGTCATACTAAACAATTAATTATCTGTCAAATTAAATAATAATGAAAATAATGTATAATAATACAATACAATTAAATACAATTAAAATTAAATTAATGATAGAACTAATATAGAAAGGAATAACAGCTCGAATCTACTATACATAGAAAGAAAAGAAAGAAAAAATACAAAGAAAGTAATAAACTATGATGAGTTAATCTATCGCTTGTTAGACAAGGCATTAGGTAAATATATTAACAAATCTTAAAACTATTTTTATTAAATAATGAAAAAACAAATTATCAATTTTTAAAAAGTAATATTAGTGAGTTGTTTCTGTTAATAATTTTAGTTTATGAAGGAATTAAAAAAATGAGCGACACAGGTTATAAAAATTTTAGCCGAAAATCTATCTAGTTTTGCGGTTAGTTTTGTAGTGCACTGACGTGGATCTTTTCCAGTCTCTCAAAGCACTTGTTATGGTTAGAATGACGTACTGTCAGACATCCTTTTCAGCTACGTTTAATCTATGAACCTCGGTGTGCATGCACAAGGATTTTGTGGTAATAACGCCTGTTTGATTTTACAAGAAGAGTTTGCCATCAGTTGCGAAAGCAAGAAAATGGCATGAAATGCTGTTATGCAAATATAAAGAGGATATAACAGCCAGTGGATTTAGGATAACTCGCATAAAAAGAAGAGAAATGAGAAGGGATGGTTCTGAGAGGATATCTGTTAATAGACAATCCGCGTAGCATACAAGTTGCAAAATTATGTGGCGTTTTTACAGGAAACTAGGAATTCAGAGACGTGGAATTCTAATAAGGAGCGGTAAAAAAATACACTTGGCTTTGCAATATGTCGGATTCGTGACCTCCGTTTAATTAGTACCAACCCTCATGCGCAAGACGACATGTTATTTATGTACCACACTTTAGTGATTTTCTTTTAAGACCGAAGCGGGTACCATATAAACGCGAATGGATATTACACCTAACTAGCTAACTCACTGGCACTGTGGAACCCGTAGGTTCATGGCCGCGCTGAAATAAGCTCCCCTACATCCCTATCCTGAGCTGGTGTTTTCCAATCATTCTTTGTATAATCTACTTCCCTCAAATCATAGTTAATCTCTTTCTTGGTCTACGAGCTGGGCGTTTTCCCTCTGGTTTTCCTACAAGAAGCTTCCATGCACGTCTTTCATACCCCGTTCGTGCCACATGTCCTGCCCATCGCAGTCTATGAGACTTCAACTGTTCTTATTATATCTGGTTTCCTATAAAGACCATGTAGTTCACTGTTATGTTGTCTTCTCCGTTCACCTGTCTGTTCATCTCTCTCTTTGGTCCAAAAATTTTCCTAATAACTTTATTCTCAAATACTCGTAATCTCCTTTCCTCCCTTAAAGCAAGAGTCCATGTTTCGCATCCATATAATATAACTGGAAGAACAATAATTTTATATATTTTCAGTTTAACGTTTTTTGAAAGGAGTTAGGACCTCAAGACTCTATGCAATGCATAATAGCACGCATTTCCAGAATTGAGCCTACGTTTAATTTATTTGTGCATCTCATTCCTATTGTACCTAGAAATTTGAATTCTGCCACCGCCTCAAAATTTCCCTCATTTTTAATTAGCTGTTCGTTTCCATTAAATAATACCCCAGGTGAACCCATGTCCGCATTTCTTGACGGTTGTATTTTAACGGTGAAAGATCGTCACTCCTCCGACTAAGGTACTTTTTTAGGGACTAAATATTTCAGAGAATCCATCGCAAAGGCTGAAACACATAGGCATGTTCCTATGAACATGGAATGTTAGGACATTATTTAATAATACTTATTATTATTATTATTATTATTATTATTATTATTATTATTATTATACTCCAATTTAACGAATGTAATAATAATAATAAAAATAATAATAATAATAATAATAATACTAATAATAATAATATACTTTGAGAATAAAGTGTCATATTTTCACTCTGTACTAACGTAACTAAAAATAAAAATATTTTTGAACAAAAAACTTGTTCATATATTACGTTATAACAATAACAAGTATGTGTCTGATATTCACATAGTAAACAATACAGTGGACAAATTTGTCCTTTGGTATTTTGCGACTAAATACAAATCCGCGGCTGCCATGTTAATAATTCATCCTGCATAACAGTAATAACAAATGTTTATTCCATTTTATTCATTTTAATTTAATTGTGCTTAACCCAACTGTTGGATCTAAAACTAACAAAAAAAACAAGTTTTTATATTTTATATTCAATATGTACTGAACTGTATAAAATTAGGGCAATATTTTCATAAGTAATGCCACGAGTGATTTCCAAATTATAGATAAATTCAAGAGTGGCATTTGTTAGGACTATTTAACGAATAAAATTAAGCTGTTTACTCACAAATCATTATTTAAATATAGTTATTTTAAAATATTTACATATTTATTGTAAACGGCGATGCTTGAAAACAAATGAGAAACGATTGGAACTCTTCATTTGCTTCTTTTGTTCATCACTGCAACCAGATCATATTATTTATTGTCAAAGGAACGCAATATTGTAAGAATGCACTCTAGTGGAGAAAAAATGAAACACATAAAACTGTATATTAATTCATTTCTGATGTCCTATGATGTAAACATGACAATTATATTTTTCTGGAATGTTATTACCTGGGAAAAAATACATTTAAGAAAGTGCAAACAGTGATTTCTTTTTTTTTTGTGGTATATTCAATCGCTACATAGGTTTTTATATTAACTCCCGCATGCGCTATGTGTTGACATTCATGCACTATATATACAATCTGGTAGCCGTATTTCTTAGAGCGTCGGTCACTGCAAAATAATGCTATGACCTATTCAGAATGTTAAAAAGGAGGTGCCTTCTTTATTATGATAAACTTTAGTTGGTAAATTCGAGGCGAAACACGACTGTGATTGGTTGTAGATAAAAAATCATTAAAATGTTATTGGTCATTGACTCCCATTTGGGGCATGATTTAATTAGTCAAAATAATACACGACTAAACTTCCATATAAAATATTTTCCGCCTAAAATAGTAATATGTTTGTGCCCCGAAATCTATAAATGTTTTATTTAATTTTCACCAATGAATTCGTACCGTACATATATTTTTCGCCTATGTTATGTGGCACGAATGGAAACTCCTTATGGGAAAACCAGGCAGAAAGTAGGCAAGCCAAGAATGAGGTGGGAGAATAACTTTTACCATGATTTGAAAGAGTCCCGAGCCGTAACAGAGTAGTTAAGGCAAGATGCCATGACACAGAGCTAAGGGACTTGCGCAGTTTCGGGTCTCTATTAGAGAAGAAATTGTCTCATGAAATTTCGATCAGTATGGGACTGGTGCCCACCCAGCATCGTGAGGAATTTGGCTAATATATTACAGTGAAATCTGTCTTAGCCGGAACCTTTATAAGATATAAACCTGTAGAGACGGAGAAAAATCTCCAGAACGGTTCAATTTTATATGTAAAATCGTCCTGTATAAACCGGAAAACCTTCGTAACGCGGAAACGGAATTGGTTTTAAAGTACCAATAGTTAATTTTTACCTCAATAAGACGGAAAATTATTCTTAAGCACGTTCTAATTACAGTATTAATGACCACACGTGAAAATTCTGCATATGACCCTACTGCATTATATCGATTTACCTTCTTGTGTTGCCATTGTACTGCGGGGATACCCTTGCTTATGTGTCACAGCGGGGAATCCCTCGCTTTTCCTTGCCTGCTTTCGTAACCTGCGAGGGAGTTCGGAAACTCTTCAGTCCTCCTGTAGTTGAGTTACTTCTCGTTTTTGTGTAATAAAGTTGTTTTGTATTGGCGCGCAAACTGAGCTGTGTTACATACACTATTTTGTCTGTATTTCAGTCAATATGTTATGTTTTTAAAGCCTGTATGTGAAACCCTTACACTGCGTGAGAAAATTCAAGCTTGTAATTTGGGAACCCTTTATAAGAAGAAAAACTGCGAAGACGGAAATATATTTAAGGAGCCGTCAGGTTCCTTCATAGACAGGTTTTACTGTATTAAGATTCAGTTTGAGAAAACTAGCTATAACGGCTGGGGCACCCTACATGTTGACCGCATTTAGCCCCTACACTGGATGGATGATCGTCTACCCCTGTCATTGACACATGCAGATGTGAGGCCAGCAGCCGGATGGTATGCCAAGTGTTTCTAGACTGTCCCGCATGATTTGAAGGAAGTAGTTTACAAGGGGATGATTAGAAAATATTTGTTCGGGATTGGGATATATGGAGAGTTTATGTTCGTGCGGCCATGAACCTATGAGTTCGACAGTGCCAGTGAGTTAGTTACATTACGTGTACTCCTGTCATAATAGATGATATAACTCCTACCACAGACCTAATGGGCAAGAGAGTATTTGTACACGCTTTATATTAGCTTGACCTGTATCTGTCTATGTAACGGAATCTTTCAACACGATTTTCACCTACTTAAAAAACATTGGATTGACTTGAAACTATGTATACTTGTAAAGGACCAATGACAATACAATAATTTCATAATTTTTTTCTAAGATCCTGGCCAGAATCATCAGGACATAAAAAAATCAAAGACCGGTATAATAGGTTGCCGACTTACCGACTTTTTAGTCCATCATTGTATAGGTCGCTAATTCAAGTCCGGCCCGGAGGATTCTTTTTAGAAGAGTATTACTTTTAGCTCATACTACAATAGTATCGAATTTAAAGATATTTACATTTTTATCGTATTGTGTAAAATATTGATGGCAATTTTGTTAATTTATCCAAATAATATGAGAAGGTACGATTAACTGTAACTATTTATCTATATTAAAATATTCAAAAATATTATGATAATGTTAGATAACAATGATTTTCAAAAAAATAATAATTATATTCGTGCCCAGACACGAAAAATATCGTAAGCAATTACATTTTCATGGGGTTCCGGTTTATGTCAATCAATTAAACTAAAAATTAAAAAAAAATATTAGTTCAAAAACTAAAACAACACGCTTTATTAGAAAACCGAACTAAAAAATGAAAAATAATTTTAATTTCCAACACGCTTGGGATAAAACTAAAGTGGTCAACAAAAAATCATCTCCAACACATCTAGAATAAAACTAGAGTTATCTACAAAAAAAATAATAATTTTACCATCAAAAGCATGGGGTGCTTTTTATGGTTTTTACGTTTTCTTCTTAGAGACTTTACCTTTACCAATATCTGTCTATCATCAACTATATTAATTGATATAGAGCACCCCAAGCTTTTGATGGTAATTTTTTTTTAGATAATTCTAGGTTTATTATAGATGTGTTGGAGATTATTTTTGTGTTGGCCACTTTAATTGTATCCCAAGCATGTTGGAAATTAAAATTATTTTTTTTCATTTTTTAGTTCGGTTTTCTAATTTCTAATAAAGCGTGTTGTTTTAGTTTTTTAAACTATTATTTATTTTTTTTATTTTGGTTTTCTAATGAAGCGTGTTGGATTAATTTTTTTAATCTATTATTTATTTTTATAATTTAGAGGAATGGAATACTGGTATTTCCTATTTTTAGAATTTTCCATTTAAAAAGAAATTGGCGAGATGTAGCCAATAATCCATTTCTTAGAGAAAACTGGTTCAATTTCTCTACAGATACAAAGATAAATTGCTGGAAATTAGATTTGATTCTACCCGCATGGTGGTATTAGTACACTTCCTAGAATCCAGGGGCAGGTGGTTCTCTCTTATCAATTAATACCCAGCATTAGTACATTCGATTCGCAGCAGGGCGCAGGATTGTATGGTCTTCAAGTGCCATCATTCCTTTGTGTGAACCCAAATCTAGAGTAATTCTAAACCTTCGTAACAATTCCTTTTTATTTCCTCGTTTCAAATTGAATGTCTGTTAGTTTAGTGGGAACAAAATCCAATATTTGCCAATGTGCACATGCGGGTTTCTATTATGTGGACAGTCGCTTTACGAGCGCAGAATTACCTGGAATTTTACTTTACGGCAGTAACTACATATTGAATTAATGGACAAGTATTTTTAGCTTATAACATAGGCTGCATTACAATACTGAGTGTTTATTTTAATTGTTTACAGAATGACCTTACACAACCAATATTAAAAATACTAGTAAAATCCATGGTAAGTTTCCTTTGAGGTATTAATTCACATTAATATAATGTAATAATAATAATAATAATAATAATAATAATAATAATAATAATAATAATAATAATAATAGCTTTATTTTACCTGGCAGAGTTAAGGCCTTAAGGCCTTGTCTACCACTCAACCAGGTTAAAAACTATAAAATAGTTACTTTTTAGGTCCGTCTCCTCAACTTAAGTTGTTTTAAAACTCTGTAGGCCTTTCGGGACTAGTCCCATCATCACCTAATGCATTCTGCTGATGATGGGACTAGTCCCGAAAGGCCTACTGAGTTTTAAAACAAGTTGAGGAGACGGTCCTACAAAGTAACTATTTTATAGTTTTTAACCGTACAATGTCCCGCGCCATAGCCGAGTGGTTAAGGCAGGAAGTCTTTGCGCAGAGCTACGGGACTTGCGCTGGTTCGAGTCTCCATGGGGGAAGAAATTTTCTCATGGTATTTCGGCCAGTATGGGACCGGTGCCCACCCAGCATCGTGATGCATTTGGGTAGCTACAATAAGTAGCGGCTCCAGGTTGAGAAAACCAGCTATAACGGCTGGGGGACTCGACATGCTGACCACATGTCACCCCTACACTGGCTGATTATCTTCTACCTATGTGATTGACACATGTGGATGTGAGGCCAGCAGCCGGTTGGTAGGCTAAGGGCCTTGTAGGCCTGTCGCGCCAGGAGTATTATATTAACCGTACAATATATATTTTTTCAAATGCCCCAGGTTTGTCTTACGACATTCCTGGTTTCTCTCCTGGCATGGCGTACTTGTAACCCATTTCTGAGAAGGAGCGCTTGGAAGGCGGAATTACGTTGCCCCGATGATATGATGGATGATGATGATGATAATGGTGCGCCAGGAGAGTCCCTAATCCTAAGCATAATCTATGATGAATATGAATGATGATGATTGCGATGGCCATATGATTTCGGGGACCGTTTGGGCCTTAAAGTTTTCTTGAGATTTGTCTTACAGGTGAGGAAAAATCCCGATAAAAACCTCACGCAAAAAAACTGTCCCGACCGGGGATCGAACCCGGGCCCGTATTTGTTTCTTTTTTGCACGATAGTGCGTTCTGTCGTACTTACAGCAGAGGCGACCATGATTGAAAGTTCAATTTCCTACATTTCGGGGTTGCCAATCTATCTTCTTCTTCTGCTTCGCGGTTTAGGCTTATTTACTAGCCTTTTCCAACTCCAAATTGCTGCTCTTTCCATCTTTTCTTTGGTCTTCGCCAATCTATCTTCTTCTTCTGCTTCACGGTTTAGGCTTATTTACTAGCCTTTTCCAACTCCAAATTGCTGCTCTTTCCATCTTTTCTTTGGTCTTCGCCAATCTATCTTCTTCTTCTGCTTCACGGTTTAGGCTTATTTACTAGCCTTTTCCAACTCCAAATTGCTGTTCTTTCCATCTTTTCTTTGGTCTTCGCCAATCTATCTTCTTCTTCTGCTTCACGGTTTAGGCTTATTTACTAGCCTTTTCCAACTCCAAATTGCTGCTCTTTCCATCTTTTCTTTGGTCTTCCCAAACTTCTTCCTCGTGGTGAATAGCTGTATGCTGCTTTTGGTATTCTATTCTCAGTCATTCTTGCCAAGTGTTCTTTCCAGTTTGTTCTGTGTTTCTCTACTGTTGTGTTTAATTTCTCTACTTTTATTTGTCTTATTTCTGTGTTATTTTTTTGTGGTTGCCAATCTATAAATAACTAACTTTGTATCTATACAAAAATATATCCAAAAGGTAGTGTTAATATACATTATACGAAACAAATCACTGCATTTTAAATGAACTGAACTTTATTTGAAACAATATAAAACAATAAATTTGTATTTGCCGCCATTTTATGTCTAATTGGTGTCACGGCCTGCTGTAGACTCTTCTTCTTCTTAAACATAATTTGTAGGATTTTCATCCTGTTCATTTCCAAAATAACACCTCGGAGGAAGACGTATTAAATGTACATTCACTGTCTATTCATCTCTTGACTGGTCTTCCTCTTGTTCTTCTCGCATCCATTGGTCTATCTTCTTTAGCTTTTTTTGCAAGTCGGTTGTCTTCCGTTCTTTTTTTCTGCATGATCCTTCCAGTATTTTCGTCTTGCTATAGTCTCAACTAAGTTATTTTCGGCATTTACTGTATAAACATTGGCCACACTGTTAACGTTAGTCAGTTGTTTATAATGAACGCAAATATTTTCAACGAAGATGTTATTATTTTCTATTCTTTATTATTTTGAAAACACCATCGCGCAAAAAAAATGATATATAAAGTACGTTTGTGAAGTGTTTTACAGAATCTCTGAAATTAAAAACCTAGCTGTCGCCCGGTTTTCTATCATATCCTGGCTTCTGTAAAAACTACTTCCCAACTTCGCATTGTAATACGCTATTTAGTAGCGGGTAACGTCTGTGGCTGGGTCCGTTTTTTAGATGAATTGTTGATTGCTCCTATGTTGTGGTAATATTCGAAAGATAACACTGGTCAACATGATTTTTGTCTCATGAGTACCAATAGTTGTACTTAATGCAGTTTTTTATCGTGTTTTCAAATATGTGCTCGAAATTTCTCCAACGCCCACATTTTTTATATTTCAGTTTCAATTAATGGATTTAAATAATTATTTTTTAATGAACGATTTTTCGTCCATTTGTCCATTGTAAAATAAAACCAAATGAGCTAACTCAGGAGATTTCAGCTATGGAAAAAAGATATCAAGGCAAAATAGAATCCTAATATGCTGGCCGATTATTGTTGGATCATTAAGAGGGATGCTCCACAGGCGAAATATAGCAGAAAATCGTCATTTCTCACTTTCTAGGTGAGTTCGATTGTTCGAATATTGTGTAGTTACGAATGTAGAAAATATTAATGTGTTTGAAATTATAAATTCCTGTCTCTCGAAAACCTTGCGTGATGGAGAAAACCGATATCATATTTGAATTCAGGAGAAAAAATACTATCAGAATCACATATTTTTCTTTCTGAGACAAAAAAAAATTTTGTTGCACAGTGTAATTACGATACAAATCATGATTCCCTGATTTTTACAGGTTAGCTCAGGTAGGCAATAAGGTTCTTTTCAGAGGATTGAGGAATGTTGTTGAAAAGTCGTTTCATAAATAATTGTTTTTGTTTAAACTATTCAATTTTCAATTATTTTATATTCTTCCTATGTATTTGTATTGTATTGTAAGCCCATGTTTCCCTTAACAGAGATTTAGGCGCTCTCCCCCTACAGGGAATTATTTGAACCATACTAATTTAATTGCACTTGTTTTCATTCACATGTCATTTTGAGTGGTCCGTGGTCAGCGTTCCGCCTCATACTGACATATTTCTTGCTATGTAATTAGTAATATCGGTGCATTAAACTTCCCGTCGAAATGTTTGTTTTTCTTTATTGAATCCTTTATATTATTTTTATATTACTACTAATTAATTTTAGTTTCTCTTAACCCAATACTGGAGAGGAATTTTGGAAAGGCTGAGATGCTTCCACTCAAGTGAAACTCTCTTGCAGGAATGATGAAATCGTCATCTAACAAATTCATCCATCCATAGTAATTCTGCCCGAAGGCAGATCCTTCACTGCAATCATAGCATTTTCATGCTATGCTTGCAGCTTTACTAGGGAATTGTAGGTGTGATAACTTCCCGTTTCTTTCCACACCGGTGAAGGACGATGATGAAGATGATAACGATAGGGATGATGATGATGATGGTGATGGCCATATGATTTCGGGGACCGTTTGGGCCTTAAAGTTTTCCTGACATTTGTCTTAGAGGTGAGGAGAAACCCCGATAAAACCTCACCTAGGAAAACTGCTCCGACCGGGGATCGAACCCGGGCCCGCTGCGTGACAAGGCAGCACGCTACCTCGAGACCACAACGGTGGACAATCTAACATATAAAAATGAGTATTAAGTTACATGACCAAATACTTTATCCCAATTGGTCTATTCCTATGATCTCCCCTACAGGGGAGAAATTCAAACATACTAATTTAGTTACACTTTTTTTGTATAGATGTCATTGAGTGGCCCGGGATCAGCGTTCCGCCTCATAGTGACGCCTAGAAAACAAAGGTGTTACTACGATAGGAGTTTCATACACAGGCATTTTTATTCAGGCTTGTGGTGATTTTATGAAATCTTTAGATCCGCGGCTTAAAGTCGCTCCCATAGGACTTGTCCCTTGCATTTTTCCATTCTTTAAAAATCCTCGACCACGGCCTGGTTTGAACCCGCACCTTCGGGACCAGATGCAAGGAACGTATCCAGTAGACCACCACAACCGACTTACTTTCAAAACTATGTAAATAATTTTTAGATAGATAGATCATCGGTTGATTAATGTCTTTGACATCGTACGATTCCTAATAGCCAATTTTGTTGGTCCATCCAATCTTCTGGTTTTAAATGTTTCTCCTTCATGTATAAATATATTTTCTGACTCCAGGAGGTTTTAGGTCTTCCTCTGCTTCATCTCCCCTCAGGTTTCCATTCCAAAACAGATTTTGGTAGCCGATCCTCTTCCATTCGCTGGACATGTCCGTACCATATTAATTGCTGAGTTTTAATATAATATAAAATAGTGTCTTCAATCTTCATTTTCTCCCTTATAACTTCTTCTCCTTCTTCTTCTTCGGCTTTCCCCCACTTATAGGTTTGCCGTCTTCAGTTTCCATTTATCTCTATCATTCCAAATTCCTATCATGCATTATAGTTCTGACATAAGTTCTACATTTCCATCTTGGTCTGCCACGTTTATTTCTTCAAGGGGGTGACCATTGGTATATATTTTTTGGCCATCTTTCATTTTCCATTCTTTGTACATGACCATACTATTTAAGCGTTTGATTTTCAATCCTCTTAACAACAGATGTGGTGACATTCATTTCTCTTCAAATGAATTCATTTCTTATTTTATCCTGTCTTGTTTTTTGGAGGCTTCTTCTAAAATAATCAAATTCAACTGTTCTAATGTTATTCTTTTGTAATCCCGTCAAATACCAAGTTTCACTTCCATATGACAAAATATTCTTTATTATGCTCTTATAAATTTTCATTTTAGTTTCCTTTGTAACTGAGTTCCTAATGTTTCTCTCTTCTTGAAATTCTTGCTGCCCTTCGTATAAAATCCATTTCCGTTGCCAAAATATACTTAATTGTTTTTGTTGTTACTGGCCAAAGATCTGCTCCATAAGCAATGATGCTTTTAACAATTTTTTTTTTTATCCTTAAATATTATAAATATGTCTATAACGTCCACTGCTGTGGTCTCGAGGTAGCGTGCTGCCTTGTCACGCAGCGGGCCCGGGTTCGATCCCCGGTCGGGGCAGTTTTTGTGGGTGAGGTTTTTATCGGGGTTTTCCTCACCTGTAAGACAAATGTCAGGAAAATTTTAAGGCCCAAACGGTCCCCGAAATCATATGGGCCATCATCATGATCATCATCATCACCATCCTTCACCGGTGTGGAAAGCAACGGGAAACTACCACACCTGCAATTCCCTAGTAAAACTGTAAAGTATAGCATGAAAATGCTATGATTGCAGTGAAAGACCTGCCCTCGGGCAGAATTACTATGGATGGATGGATGGATGTCTATAACTTCCGGGCTTAATAAAGTTGTAATTATGCAAATAAGCCCCATGTATCATTGAAAGAATACTGTTTACTGGTACGAAGATTCAGCTCCGCGCCCTTAGCATCACTCTTCTAGTGGTGAATTGCTCTAGCGCTTTTTAAGAAGGCAGGGAGGGTGGTTTTGAAGACTGAGTGATGTGGTGTAGCGAAGGTCCATATTCAGCAAATGGTGAGGAACTCTATAAAGCTAAGATCGCGTGCCAAGTCACGTGTTGCGGTGAAGTGGTCTTATCAACTAAAGGTCTTGAACTTAAAAGTTCACAGGACGTGATACCCGAGACTGTACCAAGAATGAAGTAAACTATTAAAATAAATGAAGACATAATATATCCATCCATCCATAGTACTTCTGCCCGATGGCAGGTCTTTCACTGCATTTATCGTATTTTCATGCTATGCTTTGCAGCTTTACTAGGGAATTATAGGTGTGGTAGCTTCCCGTTGCTTTCCACACCGGTGAAGGATGGTGATGATAATGATAAGGATGATGATGATGGCCAGAAGATTTTCAGGGACCATTGGGCCCTAAGCTTCCTGACATTTGTCTTACAGGTGAGGAAAAACCCCGAAAAAAAACCCTCACCCATGAAGTTTGTCCCGAACGGGTATGGAACACGGGCCCCGTGCGTGACAAGGCAGCACGCTACCTGAAGACCATAGCGGTGGACACACAATATATGTTATATTTTAACACATATCCTATAGTCTATGTGTTATCATCATCATCATCATCACTCCAAGGATTAGGCAATTGCCCGTTCCGACTTCATATTGCATCAGCCCAACGTCTTCTAGGTCTTCCAACATCACGCCTTCCTCTTGCTTGATAATTTCTGGCTAACAATGGATATCTCTCCTTGCTCATTCCATCCATGTGATCAATCCATTTCTGTCTGTAATTCGTGACTTTATCCAACAAAGGCTGTACTTTCAATTCTTCTCTTATATCCTCATTTCTTATTCTATCAAGTCTTGTACATCCTTTTACTTGTCTATGTGTTATATAATATTAAATTGATTCATTAATAGTAATTTTACGATGCGATGTTGGGAAGTGGTTTTTTACAGAAGTGAGGAAATGTTTAAAACCCGAACGATAGCGAGGTTTTTAATTTCCGAGATTCTGTAAAACACTTCATAAAAGTGCGTTGTATATATTTTTCTGCGCGATGATATTTTCAGAACAATAAATAATAATAAAATAATAGCATATTTGTTGGAAACATTTGCGTTCATTATAAACAACTGACTAACATTAACATTGTGAGCAATGTTTATTAGTTTAAACTACGTTCATTATAAACAACTGACTAACATTAACATTGTGAGCAATGTTTATTAGTTTAAACTACAGGAGGCCGTGAGACCAATCAATTATAAAATGGCGGTATTTATTTATTGTTTTATAGTAAAAGTAGTCCCACTACAGGCCCCGGGAGGCCCTTGGGGTAGTAGGAGGTTAAGGTTCCCACGTTTTCTGGACAATCGGCACGTGATGTCAGCCGGATTGTCAGCCCTGCGTGACACCTCATAAGAATGGAAGAAGAGAGAATACCAAAGAAGATCCTTAATTCGAAAGCTAATGGATGAAGTGGAAGAGGCAGACTTAGAGAACGATGGATAGATGGAGTGAGGAGAAGTATTCGAGGGAGGAAGATGCTTTAGACAGGAACCTCTGGAGACAAATCACTTTGGATCGAAGGAGAAACACTGTATTGTGGAATATTCATAATAAAAAAAAATATTTATGTGTTAAAAAAAATGTTAGCAAATAATTATGAAAACTTTAAATAGTTTTATTATCTGAATATGTGTGTAGGTTTATCGCACGAGCAAACGCACTTGCATGCGCTAAACACACACGCAGCGCTGTTCTAACCGTGACGTCGGTATTCTTGACCGCACGCTCGCTATAACTTGTGTATGCAAGACTTCCAGCTGATATTAACATCTGATTAACCTACATCGCTAATTTTAAAACCCCTAATATAAAATGCTTGCTTTATCACGATCTACTAAACGGACATGCTTAACATTTCAGGAATATTTAAGGGATTCGGAGCAGAAGTGGACTAAATATTTGGGGGAAAAAAAACTTATATGAAGTTAAAGTAACTAATTTTGAGGAAGTGGCTGAATTCAAATACCTAGGAACAATAATCACAAATAGGAATGAGATGCACAAAGAAATTAAACATAGGCTCAGTTCTGGAAATGCATGCTATTATGCATTGCAGAGACTCTTGATGTCCCAACTCCTTTCAAAAAACGTTAAGCTGAAAATATACAAAACTATTATTCTACCAGTTATATCATATGGGTGCAAAACATGGACTCTTACTTTAAGGGAGGAAAGGAGATTACGAGTATTTGAGAATAAAGTTCTTAGGAAAATTTTTGGACCAAAGAGAGATGAGCAGACGGGTGAATGGAGAAGACTACATAACAATGAACTACATGGTCTTTATAGGAAGCCAGATATAATAAGAACAGTTAAGTCTCGTAGACTGCGATGGGCAGGACATGTTGCGCGTATGGGGAATGAAATACGTGCATGGAAACTTCTTGTAGGAAAGCCAGATGGAAAACGCGCAGTTGGTAGACCAAGAATGAGGTGGGAGAACAACATTAACTATGATTTGAGGGAAGTAGATTATACAGGGAATGATTGGAAAGCATTAGCTCAGGATAGGGATGTATGGAGAGCTTATGTCCGCGCGGCCATGAACCTACGGGTTCGATAGTGCCAGTGAGTAAGTAAGTAAGTAAAGTAACTCATTTAGGGCCGGTTTCACCAACAGAGGTAACTGTATTATGCCAGTTTAAGCTATGCATTATACACAGGAAAACTGGCGTAATACAGTTACCTCTGTTGGTGAAACCGGCCCTAAATATGTTTATTTTAACTAAGCTTGGTTCAGGTTAGGGGCATGGAAATTAAAAAAATTAGCGACGATCACGATATGCGAATATGTCCAATGTGCGGGAGCTCTGAAGACGTGATACATATATTAGGAAAATGTAACGATTTAGAATATTGGAGGCGTCAGTTGTTACCGGAAAGATTTCTAATTTCAAATCTTGAAAGATTGGCATGCTACAAGTTAATAGTAAATCCATAAAATTGGATAAACCTGGGTAGATTTCTGGACAAAACGCGGAAAATAAGAACAACACTTATTCAGAAATAAATATGTTATCAAATTGCAATGACATTAATTCTTAATAATTCTACGTAACTAAGTTAATGTATAATGTAATTGCATTGACATCTAATTGTAATATTATTGTGCTTTCTTTTCTTTGTGTTTGTAAACATCAACTTATTGTAACGGACTGTCAACAGCACGTACGGCTTACTGCCCGTGCGATCCATATTTGTAAATAACATTGTATGTATCTTACTTTTTTGTATGTATATGTAACTAAAGGTTGATTCATAGTCGTTTCAAAGCTGCAGGATCTGAGAGTCAGTCACGCATTTATAAAATCATCAACATAAACTTGTAAGTAATAATTCCTGACATTCAATTTATAGCAGCATCCGCCACTGATACCTCGCCATCTGGCGGTCACGGGACATGACATTTGACACTGTGTTGCAGGTTTGATGAAAGCCTGCGACATTATCGGTCATGACCCCTAGGGTGACTTGAGGTACTCAGTTTGGGAGATTGCCAGCTTGTATTATCTTGTGTATAGGATTTGGTGGCCTGGAAAGTATTTCCCGATGAAAGGAAATCTACTACCACAGGCTTACTTCTACTCCCTTTGTCACCTATTTCCTTTTTATCATTATGATTGAAGAACGTAAATATTTATCTTTACCTCACTCAAGCTTACTCTGTTCTCCTTCGGATTTGCAGCCCTTGTCACTCAGAATCCATTGTGAAAGGTCTGGTCAAATGCGCTTCATCTGAGAGTCAAACTCCATTTAATTTTATGTTTTTACAAAATCTATAGAATATCGAGAATGTTCTATTTTCGCACCTTAATAAAATAACTAAATTGTTTAAATAGTTTTTTATAAGACTATCACACTCTGTGTTACTCACCTTATTTTATAGTTTCACTTGCTAGAACATGGAATTCCCTTCCGCTTCATGTCAGAGACTGTCAAACTTCAAAAAAACAAACAGAATAGTTATTTAATAAAAACGTAACTTATTAAATAAGTATTCATTTTGTTAATAAATAACTCTTCAGTTTGTTTTTGAATGATGTTATGGTTTGGCAGTCTCTGACAAAGGGCGGTTGGGAATTCCATGTTCTGACAAGTGAAACTTCAAAATACAAGCTTTAGAATGGATTCCGCCTGGGAAAGGTAATTTAAATGGATGAATGAAATAAGAAGAGGTATGAGGGATATAGGTCTGGAAAAATTGGAATGGAAAGATAGAGTAGAATGGAGAAAGATGATACCTATATGGAATAGATTTAGAATAGATTTATTTAGCCTGGAGGAGTTAAGGCCATGTGGCCTTCTTTTCCACTCACCACGACAAACATATGTTACATATAAATACAAAAAATTACATTAATAGTACATACTAACAATTAATTATCTGTCAAATTGAATAATAATGAAAATAGTCTTAATAATACAATAAAATTAAATATAATTAAATTTAAACTAATGATAGAATGTATACAGAAAGGAGTAACAGCTCGAATCTACTATACATAAAAAGAAAAGAAAAAAATACAAAGAAAGTAACAAACTATAATGAATTAATCTATGCTTTTTATACAAGGCATTATGTAAATATATTGAGAAATCTTAAAACTATTTTTATTAAATAATGAAAAAAAATTAAGAAGTAATATTAGTGAGTTGTTTCTGTTAATAATTTTATTTTCAATTTGTTTCTGAAAGATGGTAAAGTTTGACAGTCTCTGACATAGGGTGGAAGGGAATTCCATGTTCTAGCAAGAGAAACTGTAAAAGATTTCGAATAATAGGTAGTGTGATGAGGAGGGATATAAAGGACACTGTGCTCAAGGGATCGGGTATCTAAGTTATGTGTATCAGAGAGTTTAGTGAAGCGGTGTGATAAATAATAAGGTAATGATGTGTGTAATATTTTATAGAGAAGACATAGGGAATGGATGGTTCTATGATCGTGAAGACGAAGCCATGGCAATTGTTCCAGGGATGGTGTAACGTGATCAAATCTGCGTATACTAGAAATGAAACGTACATGTCTTAACAAAAAAAAAATGGTTTGGTGTACTCTCCGTTTGTTCCCAGAAAAAGTAGAGGATGTTTTTTTTGCCAGAGAATCCGCAGCTTTGGAGCTCGCTTATTGCAGCTATAATTTTGAAATTTATGAAATTTCATATTGCGCCCTTCTGTACCTGAACTATACTCGTATTTTTTGAGAAGAACAAAAAGCCCAGTTATCTCATAAAGCTATTTTCGAATTATGTCTGTAGGGGAGAAACTGTTATTTTATCTCAGATTCATGAATACCGAATAAAATAAATTTCTTTTTAGAATACTCTTTGTTCCAGAGAGTGAATTTATTTACATAGAGAAGTGAGATGTTCCCAATCTCCCTCGCCTGAGATTATGAATACTTGAACAGAGTGTAGCCATCTCTTTTACTAAAACTGCTGTACATAGCGTGGAGAATTGAAGATATGTGACAGGCAAAGAGAGGCGGATCTGGTGTTGTCATGCTATTGGCTATGTCCCAGTTGGCTACCCTCCACTAAAAATCCCTCCATATCAAGAATTCCCACCATTTTCCGTTTCTCTGACAACTTTGTTTTACATTTTTTTTTTTTCAGCTGTCACAATTTTTCATAACGGTTAGCGTTTCCGACAATAGGAAACCCATAGATTTTGGCAAAAGGTCCACAATGTTGCTATTTACTATCATTTTCGTCTAATATTGCTGCTACTTGAGTCATGTTAGCAACAGATAAGGAGCAACTCGAGCAGACTTCCATCTTCATAGCCAATTGGAAACAAACTGGCTTCAATATAAATAAACATTTGAATAATATGAAATTACGATAACTTAGTCCATTGTATGTGAAGCCAGATATAATAAGAACAGTTAAGTCTCGTAGACTGCGATGGGCAGGACATGTTGCACGTATGGGTAATGAAAGACGTGCATAGAAACTTCTTGTAGGAAAGCCAGAAGGAAAACGCCCAGTTGGTAGACCAAGAATGAGGTGGGAGAACAACATTAACTATGATTTGAGGGAAGTAGATTGTACAGGGAATGATTGGAAAGCATTGGCTCAGGATAGGGATGTATGGAGAGCTTATGTCCGCGCGGCCATGAACCTACGGGTTCGATAGTGCCAGTGAGTAAGTAAGTAAGTCCATTGTATGTTGGATTAGTAGTAGTTCCTATCTTATATGTCAACCTATACTAATACCCACTTAAGTTCCAGTTGTAATGAAAACAAACCAGATCTAAAATACATTTTCATTAGGTGAATACTGGTTTTACCTCTAAACATGTAAGAAAATGGAATTTCCTCCTTTTTTAAAAAGGCTTTCCACTTTACAGCAGTTTGCCTTTGATTCCTGCTTTCCAGAGATTCCTATCTTCCCATTGTCATCTTCCATACCTCTCTTCATCATGGCATCATATATTCCCTCATACCATGCTCTTCTACTTCTCCCCCCCTTTCTTCTGCCTGGTACGATCCAATCCAACACCTGTTTAGGCCACTGGTCTTCCGGCATCCGTTGTACATGTCCATTCCACTGTGGATCTCTCTTTGTTATCCTATCGATAACAGTTTCTTGTGCATCCATTTCTTGTCTGATATATGTATTTCGAATATGTTTTAGCCTGGATATTCTCATACTTCTCCGTAATCCATCCATTTCTGTCGCCAAGATTCTTTTCTGCATCTTTTCATTTATTGCCCAGCTTTCTGATCCATATGTGAGTATACTTTCTATTATTGTCTGTATAATCTCTTTTTTTTCTGGTCAAATTTCTATTCCATAAAAGACCATTCAGGGATCTAATCGCCTTTCTTGCACAATTTACTCTGTTAATAATTATATTTTTCTCAAGTACCAGATTTATCTATTATAAATCCAAGATGTTTAAATTCTTCAACACGTTTAATTATCATATTATTTATTTGTAAGACTTCTGAATTTCCTCCGATTACCATACATTCTTTTTAATATAGTTCATCAGTCCACCTACCTCGAATGCATCTACCAACTTTCTAAACATATATTCTATATCTTCTTTATCTTGTCCTATTATAATCTGGTCATCAGCGAATAGTAAATTGTGCCGTAAATGACCATTAATGTTGATTCCCATTCCCCTACATGACTTACTCCATTTCATTAATATATCTTCTAAATATATCTTGTACAATGTTGGAATTCCCTCCTAATTCTCGAAATAAAGGATAAAAAATAGATTTATTTATTTATTTACAGTGTTCTGCCCTAGGGCAGGTCTTTCACTGCAATCACAGCATTTTCATGCTATGCTTTGCAGCTTTACTAGGGATTTATAGGTGCGGTAGCTTCCAGTTGCTTTCCACACCGGTGAAGGATGATGATGATAATGATGGCTATATGATGTTAGGAGACCTTTCGGGCCTAAACTCTACCTGGCATTTTGTCTTACAGGTGAGGAAAAACCCCGGAAAAACCTCCCCCAGGAAGCCTGTCCCGATCGGGAATCGAACCCGGGCTCGCTGCGTGACGAGGCATGAAATTGTACTTTTGGATCCGACGTATTTCGTACCGACGGTACCGTACCCATATGCAAAATGTGCGAGCAGTCAGTGAACTACGAAATAGTATATTACGGTGCCAGGTTGGGAAGTGGTTTTTACAGAATCGAGGAAAATGTTTAAAACCCGAGCGTGTGCCGGTTCGCTCAGGGTAGAATATGCTCACTCAGGGATGTTTATATTATACACTTATTATTTCAGTTTATTTGACAATTTTTGTGTGTACAATTGTAGACTTACAATGTTTGATACTTAACTAACTCGGAGTGGAGTTGATGAATTATTTCCGCCCACGTGTTTTAATATCACATTCGCGAACGGTTACTGAAGAACTAGACTATTGCAGAACGTAGGAGCGTGAGAGTATTTTCACACGCGTCCTAGCCTTATAAGGGCGATGACTCCTCCCATAAAGTCGCCACCCCCACTCCGAGTATATATGTTATTCATTATAGCCGAGAGGGGTAGGTACTATTCGTTTGGGTTTCTATGTTGGTATAGACTCGTGTGCATGTTTGTGCGCCTTCCAGTTATTACAATTAATGGTACGTTTTAGTACTTACGAGTCTATTACTTCTTGCCACAAGCGATAGCGAGGTTTTTAATTTCCGAGATTCCGTAAAAAAACTTCACAAACGTGCATTGTACATTTTGCGCGATGGTGTTGTCAGAATAATAGTAAAATAACATCTTTGTTGGAAATATTTGTATTCATTATAAACAATTGACTGACGTTAACAGTGTGGGCAATGTTTATTAGTTGAAACAACAGGAGGCCTTGAGAACAATTATTGATAACATGGCCGCAAGTACGTATTTATTGTTTTATATTGTTTCAAATAAAGTTCAGTTCATTTAAAATGCAGTGATTTGTTTCGTATAATGTATAATAATCGGTCGCGGTGGTATAGTAGTTATGCTCCTTGCCTCTGGTCCCAAGGGTCGCGGGTTCAAACCCGGCCGGGGTTGATGGATTTTTTTAGGATGGAAAAATCCAAGGACCAAGTCCTCCGGGAGGGACTTTAAGCCGTGGGTCCTGAGTCTGAAGATTTTCAGGCTCGTAAAAGATCCTTAAGCCTGAATGAAAAGGCCTCTAAGCTAAATTTACTGAATTTTCCCGTCCTAGTACTACCTTGTCTTCCTAGATGTCAGTATGAGGCGAAAAACGCTGACTACAAAACACTCAAGTGACATCTATACGAAAACAAGTGTAACTAAATTAGTATGGTTCAAATTCTTCCCTGTAGGGGTAGGGCGCCTAAATCTCTGTTAAGGGAAACATGGGCTTACAAGAAAGGATAATGTACATTAACACTAGCTTTTGGATATTTTCTGTATATACAATGTATGTAGTATACATAGAGGACAGTAGATTTACTTCCCGCACGTGGGTGTAAATATAATATTACAGTATAGTTATTTAGGTTGGCAACCCCGAAATGTAGGAAGTTGAACTTTCAATAATGATCGCCATTGCTGGTAAGTATGACAAAACGCACTATCGCGCAAAAGCATTTATTTCGTAAATTAGGTAACATAAAACTGTGGCATTTCAATCATCAAGCTATAATACACACAGATTCGCTTTCAAATTGAAGATAGATTTAACACATTAAAAAAGGCATTCTGCCAAAGTTCCGTTCTCTGCTTATTATGTAGCCAATATAGGTAGTAAGTCTAGACACTTTTGAAATCCAGAATTGGTTGAAGCAAGGAGATGCTCTATCTCCTCTACTATTTAATTTTGTACTAGAGCATGCCATTAAATCTTTAGAGGATGAGGAAGGCTTACAACTCAATGGTATTAATAAGCTGTTAGTTTATGCTGATGATGTAGTACTATTGGCCGATAGCGAGGAGATACTAAAGGACAACACGCACATACTATTGAGTAACACTAAGAAATTAGGACTGGAAGTAAATATCAATAAAACTAAATACATGGTCATACGTAGAAATACATTATACAATGGAAATGGACAGCTAATGACAAATGAGGGAAATTTTGAGGAAGTGGCTGAATTCAAATACCTAGGAACAATAATCAAAAATAAGAATGAGATGCACAAAGATTATTAAACATAGGCTCAATTCTGGAAAAAACGTGCTATTATGCATTGCAGAGAATCTTGATGTCCCAACTCCTTTCAAAAAACGTTAAACTGAAAATATATAAAACTATTATTCTACCATTTATATTATATGAGTGCGAAACATGGACTCTTACTTTAAGGGAGGAAAGGAGATTACGAGTATTTGAGGATAAAGTACTTAGGAAAATGTTTGGACCAAAGAGAGATGAACAAACAGGTGAATAGAGAAGACTACATAACAACGAACTACATAGTATTTATAGGAAGCCAGATATAATAAGAACAGTTAAGTCTCGTAGACTGCGATGGGCAGGACATGTTGCACGTATGGGGAATGAAAGACTTGCATGGAAGCTTCTTGTAGGAAAGTCAGAGGGAAAACGCCCAGTTGGTAGACCAAGAATGAGGTGGGAGAATAACATTAACTAAGATTTGAGGGAAGTAGAATATACAGGGAATGATTGGAAAGCATTAGCTTAGGATAGATATGGAGAGCTTATGTCCGCGCGGCCTTGAACCTACGGGTTCGATAGTGCCAGTGAGTAAGTAAGTCTGGATATTAATATATTTGTTAAAAGATTGTTAATATTGGTGTTGATTTAGAAATTTCCAATTCTGACAGATCTATTTAGTAACATAATGTTTCACGTATGTGGCGGATGAGTTACAATGGTAACTGGAGCAAATAGCGGTCATGAAAAGATGTAAATTTCTGTTTTACATGCGACCTTCTGGATGTTATTAAGCCGGCCGAGTTCTCTGTTTGAATCCATAGCCTCCTCTAATGGCATACGTTATTCAAACACTGAAGGAAAACTAGATCTACTACGAGTCGGACCCTAATGAGAATTAAAACGAATTTCTGAAGCGTAAGAGCAAATCTTCACTCGACATGTTCTGTGATTACTTCACTATGTTTTAAACTACATATGCGATAACGAGAAAGTCTGTGAGAAATGTATAATATTGTTAATATAATAATAATAATAATAATAATAATAATAATAATAATAATAATAATAGCTGATGATAACTTTCCACAACAATATATTACTAATATCTTCAACATCTATAAGGATAATGAAATCTCTGTTAAACAAGATGGCAAATTATCTTCTTTGGAAAAGATCAACACTGGAGTAAGACAGGGATGTGGACTTTCACCGGTGCTTTTCATTATATACATGAATAAATTAATAAATGAATGGAGGAAAACACAATGAGGATATATACCCATCAATAGGAACCTCAAACTCGATGCTATTCTTTTTGCAGACGATTTAGCTCTTCTGGCACTTTTCGAAAATGATTTGCAACGATCAATTTATAATTTACAAAAAATAGGTGCCAAATTTAATATGGAAATATCAATTAACAAAACTAAAATTATGGCATTTCATGGGAAGGACCCCATACAACGTAAAATCTGTCTCCAGAATAACATTTTAGAGAGATCTAATCAATTTAAATATCTTGGATATTATCTCTCTATCTGGGATGAAAAGGATATCCCTGAAAAAGTTACTAGTTATAATAAAAGTTTAGGGATTATTAATCAAGTTATGAAACCATCCCTTGTACAAAAAAACACCAGATTACGTTTATATAACACTTTGGCTAGACCAGTGTTGACCTATGATAGTGAAGCATGGAACCTAAAAAAAAAACATGAAAGCAGAATAACGGCTTCTGAAATGAGATTCATGCGCAGAACAGCGGGTTACACCAGATGGGATCGGAAAAGGAACACCTATATCTTAAAAGAATTGAAGACTGCGCCAATTTTGGAGTATATTAAACAGTACCAACTAAATTGGAAACACCATCTTGAAAGAATGAGTTCAAATCGGATCCCCAAAGCTGTTTATAATTATATACCAAGAGGACGAAGATCACTGGGCCCTCCTATGAAACGCTGGAGGGAAAATTTTCTATAGGATCATAACAGGCCTTGGCCTAATACTTGGAAGTAAGAAGAAAGATAATAATAATAATAATCTTCTTCTTCTTCTTCCTCTACGCATGAAAGCTGGCAGCTTGTTGCATGTTCATTCACTACAGGTCCGGGGTATAGTGACGTCCTTCCATCGTAGTTGTGGTCTTCCTAAAGGCCTTTTCTGCTGAGGTGTCCAGTCACGTACTTTCTTCACTAATCTACTGTTCTCCATTCTATCTATGTGATCGTTCCAATTTAGTCTTCTATCATTTATCCGAAGGTTTATAGGTTCAATTTCACGTTCTTATCTAATAACAGAGCTGCGAATTCTCTCTCTCAGCGATGTATTAAATATCAGGGTTAAAATTGATTGGTTAAATCAAAAAGTTAATTGTTTTAACATCCAATCAGAATTTAGTATACTTTTATTTAAAAATATTAAGTTAAGCAGGTATTCCTATTACAGTTATAACAGAAAGCATTATATTTCAGACAACAATGACTTAAGACACAATTTTAAAAGCATTATTTAGAAAGACTGTTATATAATACAATTTCTTTAATCGTTACTGGGACATTTTTATTCAACAATGAACAACAATTAATTATTTAGATTGTTTTATTATTGATTTCGTACATCTCAATGATGGATAAATCATATTTGAAGAGAAAAATTATACGCTCAGACCGGGACTTGAACCCGGGATCCTTGGTTCTCTAGACCAAGTGCTCTACCAACTGAGCTACCTGAGCAAGTACCGATCTAAACGCAAATCTTTCTCTATATACATTGTAATTCCCATCCACCAAATGCTGTGAAGCCATGCTTCTATCTTGCAAATGGCGGCTCCTTTATTAAGAAGACATATTTGGGAATTATACATTTGCAAGATAGAAGCATGGCTTCACAGCATTTGGTGGATGGGAATTACAATGTATATAGAGAAAGATTTGCGTTTAGATCGGTACTTGCTCAGGTAGCTCAGTTGGTAGAGCACTTGGTCTAGAGAACCAACGGTCCCGGGTTCAAGTCCCGGTCTGAGCGTATAATTTTTCTCTTCAAATAAAATTATTTAGATGTTTTTCTTTATTTAAGTTATATTTAAATATTAAAAGAATTTTAAAATATAAAATTATTAACTTTAACTTTCATATTTATTATGATATTAAAATCCTGCTATAGAATTAAACATAAGTATAATCCTGTTTGTTATGTGTTAATTACAGACTACGTCTGTGCACACATTGATTAAACGAAATCGCGCAACGTGTTTGTTCGTTAAATACCACTTCTGTTTCCAGGGTAACTAAAATATTTGCAAATCCTGCTTCTATTTGGAAAAGCTCCAGAACCTGGCAATGTATATGTAAATTTCTCCTTTATTTTATATCTTATGCGTCTCTTGTAGCAGCATTTAAAACCAGTTTTCTTGTTTCGCATGGCGTTAAAGAAGTTGAACAATAATAATTATAGATTTTTTTTTTTATTCAATGCTCCAGGTTTGTCAATTGGACATTTTCTGGGGTTCTCTCTCAGCATTGACAATTTGTAGCCCACTTCTGAGATCGGGACGCCTGGAAGACGGGGTTACGCTGCCCCGACTATGATATGATGGTTGATGATGATGTTAGTGGTACGCCAGGAGAGTCCTTAATCCTATAGGCCTACTTAATACAAGGTGAATGTGATTGATGATGATTATGATGGCCTTAAAGTTTCTTGACATTTGTCTTACAGGTGAGGAAAAACCCCGAAAAAAAACTACAACCAGGAAACTTGTTCCGACCGGAGATCGAACCCGGCCCCGCTGCGTGACAAGACAGCACGCTACCTCTAAACCACAGCGAGGGACATAATCAAATGCCCCAAATGCTAGTCAATGACCAATCACGTTTCAATGAATGTTGTTTTACAACCAATGACAGTCGTGTTTCACCTCGCTCTATATCGATTTCTCTTTATCAGCTCCTGCTTTTGTGATAAAGAAAGCTCCTCCTTTTTAATGTTCTAAACAGGTCAAAGCATTATTTTTCTCTAACAAATACATTGAATATAGCAAATAATGAAAAGATTCCTTGATTTTACTGAGTTGTTTACTAAAAAAATAAATGAATAACCCGTAATGTTGATTATGATATATAGTTTGATGTGTTTCATTATTTCTCCACTTGGGTGCACTCTTAGAATATATTGCGATCTTATTTGGCAATAAATAATATGATCAAGGTGCAGTAAATGAACATAACCTCACATTTCTCATTTGTTTTCAAACATCGCCGTTTACATTAAATATATAAATATTTTAAAATAACTATAGTTAAATAATGATTTGTGAGTAAACAGCTTAATTTTATTTGTTAAATAGTCCTAACAAATGCCACTCTTGATTTCCAAATGCTCTAGATAAATTCACTCCTCACTTCGTGAGTCGTGAATTTATCGATAATTTGGAAATCACTCGTGGCATTACTTATGATGAGTTTTTTTTTCCCCCTCACTCCATAAACAACTGAAGATCGTCATGACTGTTTTTTTATTATGATGATACGTAACTGCGTTTCATGCTCGTATTTGGACTTAATTTTTAACCATTAAGGTTAGGTTGTCCACAGATGCCTTGTCACGCAGCGTGCCCGGGTTTGATCCCCGGTCGGGACAGGCTCCTGGGTGAGGTTTTTTTCGGGTTTTCCCTCGCCTATAAGACAAATGTCAGGAAACTGAGGGCCCAATGTTCCCCGAAAATCATCCAGCCATCATTATCATTCTTATCATTATCATCATCATCATCCTTCATCGGTGTGGAAAGCAACGGAAAGCTACCACACCTATAATTCCCTAGTAAGGCTGCAAAGCATAGCATGAAAATGCTATCCTTGCTATGAAAGACCTGCCCTCGGGGGCAGAATAGGTTTGCAGGACTTATAAATCGTGAAACGTTAATAGAAATCTTCTTCTTAATCTTCTTCTTTTCATGGTTTAGGCCAAATTGTCTGTTCCGTTCTCATTCCATCTCTGTCTTGGTCGCCCAATATCTCCTCGTCCTCTTGATTTATGGAACATAATTATTTTCGCTATTCTCCTAACGTCGATTCTTTCCAAATGTTCCTTCTTTTTATGTCTATATTCTCCTATTTTTTATTTATTGCAAATATATTATGTACTTATATGTTATCCAATTTTGTATATCCCAACAGTGATCTAAAAACTCTCATTTCTGACCTCTGAATACTGTAGCTAGAATTAATAGACTCTAAATACTAAAATATAATTATACCGTTAATAGTAATAACTGGAAGGCGCACAAACGTGCACATGAGTCTATTACCAACATAGGAACCCCAAACGAATTGTACCTCCCCTCTAAGCTATAATGAATAACATGTGCATTTGGAGTGGGGAAAGTGACTCTATGGGAGGAGTCATTGCCCTTGTAAGGGCGACTGTATCTTTAATACTCAACCCCTACCAAATTTAACCATATCTGTTTGTAATAATAGTAATAATATTTTTTTAGTTTATATATAGATTTTCAGTGTTTATACATATTTCTGTGTCTGGGGTTTTATTTTTCTTCTCCACTCGTCTCTATTCTTCCACTCAATTTCCTCCAGTCCTCTTGTTCTTATTCCAGTTCTTATTTCTTGCATCCACGAGTTTCGAGGTCTTCCTTTCCTTTGTCTTCCAGGTGGATAATAAATAATAATAATAATCTTGTAATCTTGTAAGCCCATGTTTCCCTTAACAGAGATTTAGGCGCTCTCCCCTTAAAGGTAAAGTGATCCCACAACAGGCCTCAGGAGGCCCTTGGGGTAGTAGGAGGTTAAGGCTCCCACTTTTTCTAGATAATCGGCACTTTATGTCAGCCGGGTTGTCAGCCCTGCGTGACGGCCGCCTTTACCCCAGAACAAGCGTCTGGTACTCATTTCAGTTAGAGGCTGAGTCGACCCAAGGGCCATAGTGCCGCCAGAGGGTTTTGGTCAGTTTAAAAATCCTGACCCCAACGGGACTTGAACCCTCGACCCTCCGGCTTGTAGCTCAGTGCCTTAACCACTACGCTACGGCGTGCCCCTCGCTCTCCCCTTACAGGGAAGAATTTGAACCATACTAATTTAGTTACACTTGTTTTCGTATAGATGTCATTTGAGTGATCCGTGGTCACCGTTGCGCCTCATACACACATACTTATTTTGACCACATGAATGACCTCCCTGAATGAGTGATCAGCTCAATGTCAGGGCCTCCTCCGAAACAACAAAACATTAAGTCAAAAACATCACTAATTCTAAACATGGCGATTATGTTGATGATGATTATGATAGCTAGATGAAGGTCGGAGACCATTTGGGCTTTTAGGTTTCCATGACATTTGACCTATAGGCGAGGAGAAATCCTGAAAAAATAATCACCTAGGAAACATGTTCTGATGGGGGAATCTAATCCGGGCCCGTTCTTACGAGATAGCGTCTCTACCCCGAGACCACAGCGGTAGACTAGTATCATTATGTCTTCTTCTTCCTTCCATGTATTAGGCCAAGGCCTGTTACGATCCTATAGAAAATTTTCCCTCCAGCGTGATCCTTCTGGGAAATTCTCGTATAAGACTTGAAAGCATAATAATAGTCCCTTCGATTGGTTGCTGGCCAAAGGAAGGCAAGACCAGTGATGGGGCTGCCATCTTATAGCCTCTGGTCAGGCTTTTCTGGAAAAGAAAAGAAAATAAAGGAAAGAATAAATGGAAGAAAGGAAAGACTCCCTAGCCCTCGGATGCCCTAATAGCATTGGGGTCGAAAAAACAAGAGTTAACCAAGAGAGGTTAGATAGTAAAGTTAAAAGAGTGCAAAACACAAGTAAGTGGAAGAAATGTTTTGCACAGCTTGGGCACCTTGTGGTCGCCATCCACATATCCCCTAGATGAGGACCCCTGAGGGAAGTATCATTATGTATGAAGTAACATTCTAAATATAACTTCCATTAATTGTGATATCAGCGTACTTGATAGGAAATGAACTCTTGATACGGAGAGTGTATGTGGGTAGCACAATGGGAACTGCAACTCATTGTAGTTGAGCTGAGAATATTGAGATTGCGGTCAGCGTTTGGTTGAGGGTCTAGTTTAATTGAATGGAGCACGCTATTACTGAGGTCTACATTCAGGAAGTGTTGCAGGGCTGCTTCGTTTAAATATCAACATTGTTCAGGAGAGACACTAGAACATCTAATTACATTGTGCAAATGTGTTCATTTGCAGGTGCTTCGTGCATCCATAAATCTCTTCAAGTTGCACTATTGCTAGAAAGTGAATTTCTCACAAATTGAATTCCTCTTCAAAAGTACTACATAATAATTATGTTAACATTATATCCATGTTAAAACGAGATGAAAATTAATTCTAGCTGCTACTAATATATACTAAACTTCATGAATCATTTGGCTATTCTATGTCAGGGTAACACCTATGAATATTCGATCAAAGAACAAATGACTGCTTGCGTCATGTTGGCCAACGTGATAACACACGTTCCCAATAGAGCTAATTGCCGATATGTGTACTCATATGTATGGGGACTCCATCCCAGGAGTCTATCTACATTAGTGGGCAAGTTACTGTACAGCAAGATTAGTGTGGGCATGTTAGGGTGAGGAAATGGAATTAGTGTACACCGGAGCCTTACCTCTTTTTTTTTATTATTCCCACTACAGGCCTCAGGAGGCCCTTGGGGTAGTAGGAGGTTAAGGCTCCCACTTTTTCTAGACAATCGGCACTTCATGTCAGCCGGGTTGTCAGCCCTGCGTGACGGCCGCCTTTACCCCAGAACATGTGTCTGGTACTCATTTCCGTTAGAGGCTGAGTCGACCCCAGGGCCATAGTGCCGCCAGAAGGTTTGGGTCAGTTTAAAAATCCTGACCCCACCGGGACTTGAACCCTCGACCTTCCGGCTTGTGGCGCAGTGCCTTAACCACTACGCTACGGCGTGCCCCCGGAGCCTTACCTCTAAGATTTATAATTTTCGGATGAATTAATAATACTCAACATATTAGTTTGGACAAGTTAGGGTGAGAAAATAGTAAAGTTAGTGTACATCAGAATATTTTGGGCAAGTTATGGTGAGAAAATGGACAGATAAGTGCACACCAGATTATTTTGGTGAAGTTATGATGAGAAATTGGACAAGTTAGTGCACACCAGATTATTTTGGTAAAGTTAGGGTGAGAAATTGGGCGAGTTAGTGTACACCAGATTAGTATGACCAAGTTGGGATGAGAAAGTAGACAGGTTAGTGTAGACCAGATTAGTTCCGCCAAGTTGGTTTGAGAAAATAGACAGGTTAGTGTACACCAGAATATTTTCCTAAAGTTAGGATGAAAAAATGGGCGAGTTAGTGTACACCAGATTAGTTTGGCCAAATTGGGAATAGAAAAAGGACAAGTTAGTGCCATTTTGATAAAGTTAGGTTGAGAAAATGGGCGAGTTAGTGTACACTAGATTAGTTTGGCCAAGTTAGGATGAGAAAATGGACAGGTTAGTAAACACCAGATTAGTTTTTCCAAGTTGGGATGAGAAAATGGACAGGTTAGTGTACACCAGATTTGTTTGGGCTAGTTAGGGTGTGAAAATGGACAGGTTAGTGTACATCAGATAAGTTTGGCCAAGTTATAGTGAGCAAATAGGCAAGTTAGTGTACATCAGATTATTTTGGTAAAGTTAGGGTGAGATAATGGGCCAATTAGTGTACATCAGATTACTTTGGCTAAGTTGGGATGAGAAAAATGGACAGTATAGTGTACATCAGATTAGTTTGGCCAAGTTAGGGTGAGAAAATGGACAAGTTAGTGTACACCAGATACTTTTGATGAAGTTAGGATGAGAAAATGGACCGATTAGTGTACACCAGATTAGATTAGCGTTCACTTGTTTCCGGTAACGTTAATAACGTACACTCCAACAGTTTTTAGTTTCAACTAACAAATTTAAAACTAACCAAAATAATACCTAAGTGGTTTGTGTGAATGTTTTTGCATTAGCTTTTTCAGTTTAATACTGTGTGGTTAGTTAGTTAGTTCAAACCAAAAACAGCTTTAAAGTGCGTGATTCATATGATTTCTTGTTTATTAGCGTGTTTTTGTGTTAAGTTGGCTACACTGTTTGAGAAAGGATTAATATATATTTTACATTGAAAATGTATTGATTTTAGGTTACTTTAAGCTAACTTATCACTTTATTTTAAGGCATTTCTCACATTTTTTGAAAAACAAAATCAACATATATATTTCTCTAAGTAAATTATTAACATATTACTACAATATATATATATATATATATATATATCCATCCATAGTAATTCTGCCCGAAGGCAGGTCCTTCACTGCAATCATAGCATTTTCATGCTATGCTTGCAGCTTTACTAGGAAATTGTGTAGGTGTGGTAGCTTCCCGTTGCTTTCCACACCTGTGAAGGATGATGATGATGATAATGGTAATGATAAGGATGATGATCATGATGATGGCCATATTATTTCGGGGACCTTTTGGACCTTAAAGTTTTCCTGGCATTTGTCTTACAGGTGAGGAAAAACCCCGATAAAAACCTCACCCAGAAAAACTGTCCCGACCGGGGATCGAACCCGGGCCCGCTGCGTGACAAGGCAGCACGCTACCTCGAGACCACAGCGGTGGACGTATATATATATATATTTTAGTTTGAATTTATGAAGGTAGTACCGTGGCACAGTATCTCCCATTGTGTAGATGTGTTATTTTACATGAGCTTCATGCATGCATAAATCTGTTCAAATCTAAGAGCCATGAATGAAATAAAATCACCTGCCCTACTATCAATAGACACAGCTGTGCAACTCTTCAATGCAAAAATAGTGTCAATAATCGCATATGGGATTGAGATATTTTGGGAACATCTGAAGATAAACGACTTAAAAATCTGGAAAAGCGTCGAGGCCTCCTTTCTAAAGAAAATTCTATCAGCCTCTAGATCCACTCCCTCGAGACTGGTCTATGTACTAGCAAGAGAACAGTTCTTCCTGGAAGACCTCAGAATGCGCTACTACCTGCCATCCACAACTGATGCAAGAGGGATGACATTCCTGAAGAATTCTACGGTACGCCTGCCATGATAGATAGGAGCTGGTGTGGACCAAACAAGGAACTAAGGCACCAGATGCAGTCCACAAAGTGTGTGTGAATGTCACTTACCATCAAATCGAAGACAGCTGCAGATGTAAACTGCGAGGACCAAAGTGACAATGTCATTAACACAATGCGCCAATTAATTAATTTTGCACGATTTTGTGCAATTATATTATTATTATTATTATTATTATTATTATTATTATTATTATTATTATTATTATAAATCTCTTCAAGTTGTCCTATTGCCAGAAAATTATTTTTTTTACAAATTATATTTAATATATAAAATGAATGTTTGTTTGTTTGTTGGTTTGTTTGATCGTATTCTATGCGCGGCCATACCGTTGCTCCGATTTTGATGGGGTTTTATGCAAAATGTTCAGGAGATTCCCGGCATGAACATAGGCTATAAGGGAGTTTTAATACTCAACCCCTTCACCCTTAAAATCGCCCTTTGCAGCTAGGTCCTTGATGTGTGAGGGGAGGGAGTTCCGGAGTCGGGCGGCTGAGGGGAGGGATGAGGAGTGGTGTGAGATGTTCGATATTATTATTATTATTATTATTTTTCTTTTTTTCCCTTGTCTACTTTATATTGTGTAGTCTATAATTATCTATTATGTATCGCACGCCGTAACGTAGTGGTTAAGGCACTGAGATACAAGCCGGAGGGTCGAGGGTTCGAGTCCCGTTGGGGTCAGGATTTTTAAACTGACCCAAACCCTCCGGCGGCACTATGGTCCTGGGGTCGTCTCGACCTCTAACGGAAATGAGTACCAGACGCTTGTTCAGGGGGTAAAGGCGGCCGTCACGCAGGGCTGACAACCCGATTGACATAAAGTGCCGATTGTCTAGAAAAAGTGGGAGCCTTAACCTCCTACTACCCCAAGGGCCTCCGGGCCTGTTGTGGGGTCACTTTACTTTACTATGTATCATTCATCATAATTCTTAGTGTATGCATAATTTAACCCTGGTGAAGTGGAAGAGAAGACCTTACTGTCTTAACTCCATCAGGTAAAATAAATAAGTAAGTAAATAAATAAATAAAAAATAAAAAACGTGAAAAAGGTCCCTATTTTGACGCTTAAATGACTTATGCTGCCTAAACCATAATAAATGCACCAAATTAATGTACACAGAACTGAATATCTTAAAAAAAACTCTACACAAATTCCGCGACAGCATATTTTTATCTTTTACGGATAACTCACAATAACTATTTTTGTCTTTCATTGATTCCAAGAAGATCGGGATAAACTGATTTCCGGGCAACCATAGCAGCGCACGGCTGGTGATAAAAAACACATTAGCATTTATTTAGGAGTAGCAACGCACGCCGGCTATTAGCTAGTTAGTATTATACATCTTTTCAAGTTGCCTTATTGCCAGAAATGAATTTCTTCTCAAATTGAATTTCTCTTTAAAAGTAGTACATGTCGATTATAATGTTACAATATATTCTGTATTAAAGGGAGGTGAATTACAATTCTAGGTGCCATTAATTACCTAATTGTAAAATATATTCACTACACCTCGTGAATAATTTAACGCGAGTAAACTACACATAGTGTTCTCATTATGGAAACTTCAAATATTATGTATCATATGGACTAATTTAACTACACTGTCGTTATTATGAAGTCTACATTAATAGGGTTTAAATATTTATAAATACTATTTAACTCATGCCCCAAATGGTAGTCAATGACCAATCACGTTTCAATTAATTTTGTTTTACAATCAATAACAATTGTGTTTCACCAAGCTCTTTATCACCTCCTGCTTTTGTGATAAAGAAAGCTCCTCCCTTTCGATATTCTGAAAAGCTCAGAGCATTACTTTTCTCCAACAAACATTGAATATAGCAAATAATGAACAGATTCCTTGATTGTACCGAGTTGTTTGCTAAGAAATCAATTAATAGCCTATAATGTTAATTATAATATATACTTTGATGTGTTCGATTATTTCTCCACTAGAGTGCATTTTTACAACATTGCAATCCTATTTGGCAATAAATAAAATGATCAAGTTGCAGTGAATAAACAAATGAAACACAACCTCATATTTCTGATTTGTTTTCAAACATCGCCGTTTATATTAAATATATAGATATTTTATAACACCGGTAACTATATTTAAATAATGATTTTTGTGTAAACAGATTAATTTTGACAAAGTAGACAGAAATATATTACTACAAATTTTAGCTGATGATAACGTTCCACAACAATATATTACTAATATCTTCAACATCTATAAAGATAATGAAATCTCTGTTAAACAAGATGGCAAATTATCTTCTTGGGAAAAGATCAACACTGGAGTAAGACAGGGATGTGGACTTTCACCGGTGCTTTTCATTATATACATGAATAAATTAATAAATGAATGGAGGAAAACACAACGAGGATATATACCCATCAATAGGAACCTCAAACTCGATGCTATTCTTTTTGCAGACGATTTAGCTCTCCTGGCACTTTCCGAAAATGATTTGCAACGATCAATTTATAATTTACAAAAAATAGGTGCCAAATTTAATATGGAAATATCAATTAACAAAACTAAAATTATGGCATTTCATGGGAAGGAGACCATACAAAGTAAAATCTGTCTCCAGAATAAAATTTTAGAGAGATCTAATCAATTTAAATATCTTGGATATTATCTCTCTATCTGGGATGAAAAGGATATCCCTGAAAAAGTTACTAGTTATAATAAAAGTTTAGGAATTATTAATCAAGTTATGAAACCATCCCTTGTACAAAAAAAACACCAGATTACGTTTATATAACACTTTGGCTAGACCAGTGTTGACCTATGGTAGTGAAGCATGGACACTAAGAAAACAACATGAAAGCAGAATAACGGCTTGTGAAATGAGATTCATGCGCAGAACAGCGGGTTACACCAGATGGGATCGGAAAAGGAACACCGATATCTTAAAAGAATTGAAGACTACGCCAATTTTGGAATAGGCCTATATTAAACAGTACCAACTAAATTGGAAACACCATCTTGAAAGAATGAGTTCAAATCGGATCCCCAAAGCTGTTTATAATTATATACCAAGAGGACGAAGATCACTGGGCCGTCCTATGAAACGCTGGAGGGAAAATTTTCTATAGGATCGTAACAGGCCTTGGCCTAATACTTGGAAGGAAGAAGAAGAAGAAGAAGATTAATTTTATTCGTTAAATGGAACTAACAAATGCCACTCTTGATTTCCAAATTCTCTAGATAAATTCACTCGTCACTTCGTGAGTTTATCGATAATTTGGAAATCACTCGCGGCATTACGATAATTTCATTACAGCCTTCACTTGTAATGAATAATGTTTTTAAAGCGTATAATTCGCAGAAATGTATAGCATATTATTATAAACTCAAGATAGTTTGAAGTAAGTTTTATCTGCTAGTTATACTGTAACGCCTCCAAAAATCCATTTCTGCAGAATTTAATTTATTTATTATTCTAAATTTTAATCGTTATGTTTCTGCACCATATGACATAGTTTGTTATTCTATAAAAATGTTGAAGAATTCTATAGCAACATGCCACCTACATAGATTAAAAAATAACGGAGAAACACAAATTATTGTAGAATTATACGCTTTCACGGCCGGCGTCTTGACTTTTATTAAGTTCCAGGCTGAATGGTCGTGGTCCAGTTTTGTTTCAAATCGACGTTTCATCTACTACTGCGGAAGACATCATCAGGAGATTCTGCGTTCTCTCTGTGAACTCCTCAACTGTCAGCTGAACAATGCTGGACCACGACCATTCAGCCTGGAAGAACAACTTAACAAGAGCTACACAATTTATTGTCGCATTATGTGAATAATTTCCCCAAAATTGTGAGAAATTCCTTAAAATGAAGTGAGAAATTGAGCACAAAGTAACCTAAAATCACCATATTTACAATGTAAAATATGTATTAGTCATCGCTCAGACAGTGTAGCCACCCGCTAACAAACAAGTGAACGCTAAACTAATCTGGTGTACATTAACACATTCGCCTCAAAAGACAAGCTACACTCGCTGAACTCTGCCTTTATATATTTTGTAATATTTTGTACATCCCTTAGCAGGGTAATGTTATATTAACATTTAAGACTAGTAGAGGAATGTGTTTTGACTTTCACCTTATTGTAATCTCAAGTACCGTTATCTTTTGCTTGTTTTGAGTGTCTGAAAATAGACAATAAAATTTACGGTAACTTAAATCCGGTTTCTGGGGAAATTCACTGAGCATAACCCTGAAGCGAATGGGTTAAATCTCCCATTTTCTCACCCTAACTTGCCCACTAATGTAGGTGGACTCCTGGAAATGAATCCGCTTATATGTGAGTAAACATGTTGGCAATTGGCTCTAGGGGGGACGTGTGTTATCACAGTCGCCAACATGACGATAGAAGTCACATTTTCTCTGATATAATATTCACTGGTGGCATGTTGGCATAGAAAAGCCAAAAGTTTGCTTTTCTTATTGAACTTGCATTCTGATCCCATAAAACTAATTAAGTAACTCACTGGCACTATCGAACCCGTAGGTTCATGGCCGCGCGGACATAAGCTCTCCATATATCCCTATCCTGAGCCAATGGTTTCCAATCATCCCCTGTATAATCTACTTCCCTCAAATCATAGTTAATGTTATTCTCCCACCTCATTCTTGGTCTACCAACTGGGCGTTTTCTCTCTGGTTTTCCTACAAGAATCTTGCATGCACGTCTTTCATTCCCTCCGATCCCATAAAACACAATTTAATGTTGATATTGGAGATTTACCCTTGGGCCTATTTATTTTCTCATCAATTTCGGCATCATCAATTCCATGTGCACCAATTTTTGTCCCCAACTATATATGTTCATCACATGCTTTATTTTTGTTCCATATCTTTCTTCTATAACCAGATATTTTTATTTATTTTTGTATTTAATAATTTAATTTGTTTTCCCTTTCACATAATTATTTTGCCAATTAATAGTTTTTTTTTTCTATTTTCCCAAAATTAATAACAACATAGGGATCAATCTTTTCTCAAAAAATAATTAAAAAGAAAATAAATTTAAACTTCTAAAAGTGCAAACATGAACTCGAAACACGGATTCTTACTTAAAGGGAGGAGAAAATATTACGGATTCCATTCCATAGTAATTCTGCCCGAGAGCAGGTCTTTCACTGCAATCATAGCAATTCCATGCTATGTTTTGCAGCTTTACTAGGGAATTATAGGTGTGGTAGCTTCCCGTTTCTTTCCACGCCAGTGAAGGATGATGATGATGATGATGGCCGGATGATTTTCGGGGAGCGTTGGGCCCTACGCTTCCTGACATTTGTCGTACAGGTGAGGAAAAACCACGAAAAAAAACCTCACCCAGGAGCCTGTCCCGACCGGGAATCGAACCCGGGTACTTGGGAATAAAGTTCTTAGGTGTGCCAAAGAGAGGTGACCATACAGGCGAATGTAGGAGCCTGCATTACAATGAGCAACATGTTGCTTATAGGAATCCAGATATAAGAACTCTTAAGTCACATAGACCGCGATGGGCACGACATGTGGCACGAATGGGGAATCAAAGAGGGGCATGGAAGCTTCTTGTAGGAAAAACAGAGGGAAAACGTCCAGTTGGTAGACCAAGAATGAGGTGAGAGAATAACATTAACCATGAATTGAGAGAAGTAAATTATACAGGGGTTGATTGGAAAACATCAACTAGAGATAGGGATGTGTGGAATGATTATACTATATACCTACGGGTTTCAGTGAATTAGTTAGTTAGTTAGTTGGTTGGTTAGTTAGTTAGTTAGTTAAAGAAATGCGAACATGGGTTCAACTGGGGTAAAATTTTCCGGAGGTCAAATAGTCCCCCATTCGGTTCTCCGGGCGGGGACTACTTCAGGGAACCCATGCCAAAGGCTCAAACATAGGGACATGTTCCTAGGAACATGGAATGTTAGGACTTTATACTGGACTCTTACTTTAGGCAGGAAAGGAGATTACGAGTATTTGAGTATAAAGTTCTTAGGACAATTTTTGGACCAAAGAGAGATGAACAGATAGGTGAATGGAGAAGACTGCATAAGAGTGAATTACATGGTCTGGTCTCTATAGGAAGCCAGATATAATGTGAACAGTTAAGTCTCGTAGACTGCGATGGGCAGGACATGTGAGAGACGAATGGGGAATGAAAGACGTGCATGGAAGATTCTTGTAGGAAAACCAGAGGGAAAACGGCCACTTGGTAGACCAAGAATAAGGTGGGAGAATAACATTAACTATGATTTGAGGGAAATAGATTATACAGGGGACGATGGAAAACATTGGCTCAGGATAGTGATATATGGAGAGCTTATGTCCGCGCGGCCATGAACTTGTGGGTTCGATAGTGCCAATTAGTTAGTTAAAATACAGAATAATCTCAAAATGCTTGAGTTTAAATTTCCGGACTGTGGGTGATGAATAATAAATAAATACAAAATAGAAAATGGATTCTATACACATTATTTCAGATTTAGTTATAACAGACATTCCCAGAAACTCGAAATTGGATTTTAAGATTATAAATTGAAAATTAGAATTCTTGAGATAAGGAATGGAGTAAATTTGTAATCATGATTCACGTTTCTTATGTTACATTATTCATCCCAGACCTTAGTTGCTGGCTGTTTTGAACCTAGTACATAGAGCAATGATACTTGTTTGTTCATTCTAGCTCTCTCTTCTATTTTCTACCTTGCTTCTGTTCTCCTTTTTATCTCTTTTGCTACCAAGCTACTTTCACATTGAGAATCAGACTTCCACAATGAATTATTTAGCAATAAGATAGCTTCACTATACATAAGATGTTAACATATAATCTAACGTGCAATTAAAAGAAATAACTTACCAAAGGTGTCTCTACTATAGCTTGGTAGCAAATAAAATCAATGCTAAATATAATTACAATGACTGTATGATCTCACTGTCCAGACCGGTGTTCTCCTCTTCCCCTCTTTTCAACCAATCAGCAGCAATACTCGTAAGACTTGAACTGGAGCTGGTGCTACGTAATGACTAGAGACCGGATTGTATACATTTGCATGTTGCATATGCATTTGCATATTTATATCCTTTTCACCTGTTTGTTTGCATATTTTAACTAAAAACTGACGATAACGCATATTTTCGCGCTACATTTACAAGATTTTAAAAATCTGTGTTTTTTACGATGAATATTTCGAAGCTATCAAAAGTGTAGTAAAAGATTTCGATAGTGCAGAGGCTTTGGCAGTTTGTCAGTGCAAGGAAGGATTTAACGATTCCTGTATTTAGATGTTAATTATATAAATTTTACCTGGTAAGTCAGTCGTCCTCAACTAAATTATTAAACTTCAAGTTATACTAATTGGAGACCTTTCGAAAACAATGTTTCATCTTCTGTGTTTTAACTGGAATTGATGGTGTTAAATAGGTTGTATAACGGATTTATGTCTATATATATATATATATATATAAGAAAGGTAAATGTTTGTATTGGATTTGCCCTGTGGTGTAATGGATAGCACGCTGAGGTACCAACCCTGAGGTCCGGGTCCAAATCCCGTCCAGACATTTATTTTTCTTATGTCATATTAAGCTTGCATTGCTCAATGTCAAAAATTTAATCATAACATCGATAAAGCGTCACTGCTATAAAGTAAAAATATTCTCTTTAATTTGCTTACTTGTTATAGTTAGCTACCAGATGGCAGTGAAGACCGAGTCCTCACTCCATCTAATAATAATTGAGAATATATATATATATATATATATATAAGAAAGATAAATGTTTGTATTGGATTTGTCCGATGGTGTAATGGATAGCACGCTGCGGTACCAACCCAGTGGTCGGGTTCAAATCCCGTCCTGGCATTTATTTATCTTATGTTATATTAAGCTTGCATTGTTAATTTGTCAAAAATTTTATTATCTTAATATATGAAAATTTCGTGTCACGTTGTTTGTCCGCGATGGAATCCTAAACTACTGAACCGATTTTAATAAAATTTTGCACACTGTGTGTAGTTTGATCTAACTTGAGACTTAGGATAGTTTATAACTAAATTTATAGTCGCATTATTTTTATTGCAAATTATTTGTTTATTATTTACCATTGAGTTATAATTATCTGTGAGTTCCATACGATTCTAACCGATGGCGGTGTAATTATCTGTGAGTTCCATACGATTCTAACAGATGGCGGTGTAAGGTAATTTGGTAAGGTAATTGGTTTATTATTTAGCAAAGACAGATACAGATGGCTGTGCTTTTTGTTGCAACCGCGAATTTCAATTGAATTACAAATATTGATTATTTCATAATTTAAGTGTGTTCGGTGTTAATTTTATTTTCAATATTATTAATTTCGTGTGTAAGTCTAAATTTTAAGTAATCTGGCTGAAAGACAGCAACTTAATTTATATTTTTAACGTATACCTTAGCCACAGCAACGCATGGCCTTGACTTCTAGTAATATATATAATCAGGTTGAAATATTGATAAATCTTAATATTTTTATTAAATAAAAGAATATAAATTAATAATTGTAAAAATAATACTATTAATGGGATGTTTCTGTTAATAAAACAATTATTTAGCTTATTTCTGAGAGATGTAATAGTTTGGCAGTCTATGACATAGTGTGGAAGAGAATTCCATGTTCTAGCAAATGAGACTGTTAAAAGGTTGCGTGATGAGGAGGGATATAACGACAATGTGATGATAGGGCTAGCGTTACGCTAGTCAAGTGACTTTCTTACATTCAGTTGCTAGCCAGTGACAGCAACTATTTATATTGTCATTAGCACTTCGGAGCTATCGTGCTTATAATATAGACCTTGTTACCAGGTGTAAATTGCATTCAAGATTTAATGATTGCGCACTGAATCGAGGTACAGTACTTGAATTTGTTCTCAGAAATAAGAGCAGCTTGTGCTTTGTGTTTGCTGGAAATAGCTATCTTCCCTTATTACATTCTAATGCTACAGAATTACATGACGGCTTTGTGCTAATCCTGGGAAATCTAATTTCGGCAGATAACTAGATTGGCACCTCTTCTTGTGAGAAACTGCCTCTTAAAATACAACAGCTGTATATCACCACAGAGTTTTCCATACAGTGTATTACACATTATTCTCTGATTTATGTTTCATAAATTAATGCTAGATTCTCATATTAATTTTACGACTTGCACTATGCCCAGAGAAAGGAAGTTCCAAGAAGGAATCCGGTTGAGCCGAGCGCCATTGTTTTCTACACTTTGAAAAAAGTGTCCATCACCGTGGCGTAGTCGGTAGAGTTCCAACCTTCCACTCCAGCGACCCGGGTTCGATTTTCGGCGGGTTAGGGGATTTTAAATTTCCACCTTGGGTCTGGGTGTGTGTCCAGTCTTTATGTGTGAATACGATATAAATAGGTTAACAAAGGTAAAACAGTAAGGTGAACAGTGTAAACGAAAGAAAACGAGAAAGAAAGGGAGAAAAAAAGACAGGTTTCAAAAAACTGTTGTATTAATTAAAAAAAAAAGAAAAGAGAAAGGAAAACATAGTTTGGCAATGCATTGTAACCATAACACTGGTCAACATGATTTTTGTCTCATGAGTACCAATAGTTGTACTTAATGCAGTTTTTTATCGTGTTTTCAAATATGTATTCGGAATTTCTCCATCACCTACAGTTTTTTTTTTTTCAATTTCAATTAATGGGTTTAAATAATTATTTTTTAATAAACGTTTTTTCGTCCATTTGTCCTTTGAGCGATGAGCACGGGGAACACTTTCATCGGGAGATTTCAGCTATGGAAAAGAGATATCAAGGCAAATGTAATCCTAATATGCTGGCCGATTATTGTTGGACCATCAAGAGGGATGCTCCACAGGCGAAATATAACAGAAAATCGTCATTTCTTACTTTCTAGGTGAGTCCGAATGTTTGAATATTGTGTAGTTACGAATGTAGAAAATATTAAAGTGTTTGAAATTATAAAAATCTGTCACTTGGAAACCTTACGTGATGGAGAAAAACCGATGCCAGGAGAAAAAATGCTATCAGAATCATACATATATTTTTTTTGTGAGACAACAAATTTTCTTTTTTGTTGCTCAGTGTAATTAAAAACAAATGTAACATATAAAACTAGTATAAGATTTAATAAATTTATTTGTATACAGGTTTTCACATTAAACTAAAAATATATAAAACTATTATTCTACCAGTTATATTACATGGATTGGAAAGGGAGGAAAGGTGATTATGAGTACTTGAGAACAAAGTTCTTAGGAAAATTTTTCGACCAAAGAAAGATGAATAGAGAGGTGAATTGAGAAGACTACATAACAATGAACTACGTGGTCTTTATAGGAAGTCAGATGTAATAAGAACAGTTAAGTATCGTAGACTGCGATGAGCAGGACATGTGGCATGAATGGGGAATGAAAGACGTGCATGGAAGTTTCTTGCAGGAAAACCAGGGGGAGTACGTCCAGTTGATAGAACAAGATGAGGTGGGAGAATAACATTAACTATAATTTGAGGGAAGTAGATTATGAAAGGAATGATTGGAAAACATTAGCTCAGGATAGGGATGTATGAAGAGCTTACGTCCGCGCGGCCATGAACCTACTGGTTCGATAGTGCCACTGAGTTATTGTTCGTCTGGTTTAACTTCGCAAGAAATTTGTAAAAAGAGAGCTGTGCTCATCTCTCTCACTCCCACCAGTGTTGCGGTTTTCTTCACCAGATGTTAATAGGGACATGGGGAAAGAAAAACTGACAATACGGTGGGTTTTTTTCTTTTGTAACTGGCATTTCTCTATGGCCTTAAGCGGTCAAGGATCTATCCTTATATCTCCATCTCTCTCTTTGCCAAATTAAGCCAAATATACAGTAGTTAGTTAGATATTAAATACTTACTTACCTACTCACTGGCACTATCGAACCCGTAGGTTCATGGCCGCGCGGACATACGCTCTCCATACATCCCTATCCTGAGCTAATACTTTCCAATCATTCCCTGTATAATCTACTTCCCTCAAATCATAGTTAATGTTATTCTCCCACCTCATTCTTGGTCTACCAACTGGGCGTTTTCCCTCTGGCTTTCCTACAAGAAGCTCCCATGCAAGTCTTCCATTCCCCATACGTGCAACATGTCCTGCCCATCCCAGTCTACGAGAGTTAGATATTAAATAGCAAAAGAAATATAAAATTAATAAAAATATAAAATTAATTCCTGTCGTTCTCAAGTCCAATAAAATGCTTTTATTTATTTATTTTTATTTTGCAATATATCCACAATACAGTGTTTTTCCGTCACCTTCAAGAAATTCACCTTCTACAGTTGTATCGGTCCTGAACATCCTCATCTGTAAGTCCCAGTTCACTCATACTTCTTCTCACATCAATCCAACCAACCTTCTTTAGGTCTTCCCTTTCCTCTTTACCTCTATTCTCCACTCCAAGATCTTCTTAGTGATTCTATCAGATATCATTGTATCGGGATATCCATACCATCTTAATCTTCGTTCTTCAATTGTTTTCAATAAATTTCTTTCAACTTTCATAATTTTCCTAATTTCATTGATTATTTTTTTTAAATCAGGACTTCCGCTATGATCCTCTCCAGTAATCCATCTATAATTTCTCTAAAATGTTGTATCCAAGTTGTTAACGACTGCACTTAACAGTTACTATTGTTAAAGGACCCAATTTTATTTTGTAGTTCAATAGTGATAAATGATTAGTTCATGAGACAAAAATGAACTATCAAACACGATACATTAAGGTCATAAACTCTGAAGAAGCAAATCACTTAAACTAACATGGAATGTCAACCTTAATAAGATTCATGATTAAATTCCATTGAGGTATTATTCAAAATTAAAATATAAAATTATGAAATATTTACCTAAATGGACCGTCTCCTCAACTCTATTAGTTATTTATCTGTAAAGCTTTCAGGATTCAAAACTGGCGTTGCACTGAAGATCTGGTATAGGGGGTTACCAGATCTTCAGTGAAACACCAGTTTTGAATCCTGCTGATGATGGGACAAGTCCTGAAAGCGCTACAGATAAATAACTAATGAAGTTGAGGAGACGGACTTTTTAGGTAAATATTTGATGATTTTATATTTTAATTTTTAACATGGACTGGCTCCCCATGCGAATTATAACCCTAGCTATCCCCACATATGTACTCGTAGGAGGCCTCTGCCAGAAGGCGTTATTTACAATATCTCGATTACAGAAATATTGAAATAAAAATATAGATTTACCTTAATTACTGTTTTTCTTTATCTTACAGGTAAGACAGGCAGCTACACCACCTTAATCTGTTAACTGTATTGGTGAGTGATAAAATATTTCTTCTCATATTTTATTATACATTTTTTATCACCCTAGAATATAGTTAAATTATGTTTCTTAGCTTGAAACTGCTAACAATGGAACTGTCAACAATTGCATCCAGGAACTTACCTTGAAATTTCTGCCAGAGTAGCATTGTTATGTCTCAAATCCGTGTCCAAAAATATATATGCAGTTTTTATCTGCAAGGCACAGAAATCGAAGACAGAATCCAACAATGGCAAACTCTACGGAGCAGATGGACTTCCTGCATGAGTAAGAGCGGAGTGGAGTGATGCGGGTCGCGGCGGGGACCGCAGGTAGTGAGGGTTATCCAATCTATCAATTCTAGAGTTGTGTTACTTTCCTGTAGCTTAAATGAGAGATTTGGAGCTGGATTTTAGTGCTTTGTAGTTAAAAACGTCAGATTTTTTCACGCAGCTTTTGTACATCACAATGCTTGTCTGGAAGAAATTTAAAGGTAGGTTTCTGCATGCAATTGGTGACAGTTCCATATTTATAGACAAACTTAAACAACCGTTCCAACGTTCACCAATTGTAACAATTCTAAATTAATCTTGTTTCAAAGCTGTTTACTTGCATACTTGACATGGTTTCACTTTAGGCTTCCAATACGTTCACAACAATTGTACAATTAAAGTTTAAATATTAATAACAAATGATTAAAACAAATTAGTACCATCATAATATATATAACATGGAGGGTACCCAGTGAGAACAAAAATATTAATAAAAATAAATAGTTGGAACGTGTTTCACACTTCCAGTATTTGGGCTGCGCTATAACTTATTAAGAAGAACAAGATATCAATAAGAAAATACAGAAATTTCAACATATTTGTGGAACAATCAGACGAACACTGAGGAACAAAGTAAGAAAGGATACGCAGCTAAGATTTTACTCAACGATGGCACTACCAGTGGCGATGTATGGAAGTGAGGCCTGGTTCCTGAAGCAAAAAGAAAAAAGTAAAATTCAGGCAGCGGAAATGAACTTCCTATGGGCGTTGAAAGGTTATAGAAGAGAAAAACATATTAGAAATGAGAATATTAGAGAGGAACTAAAAGTACAACCACTTCTTCAACAAATAGAAGAACACAGGAACAACTAAGTAGAGCATCTGCAGAGAATGACGAGGATAGGATACCAAATATGACATTATGTATAATCTTGGAGGACTAAGATCGATAGGAAGACCAAGAAAACGGTGGGCTGAACAAATGTGAGATTGGAACAGGCAGAGACCTAATCAGTGAAAGAAGAGCAAAAAGAAGAAGAAGAATATGATGCTTATTTATAACATTATTCAACTCCATTAACGCGCTTTAATATCTTACCTTGTGGCGTTTTTGGGACCACGCTACTACTACCATTAATCCGGGATCGGGTTTTGTTATTGCTGTCTCTATTAACGTGGATCTGCTTTCCTGCAAGGTTATCAATCACGAAGTTGCTTGCCTTGGGCCCATAGAAGGCAGCATTTGATTCATCTTTCTCTCTCAGATATATTGACATAAATAAATAATGATTCTCAAATACATAGAGTGAGTGAAAAAGATAATAATTGTCATTCAAGAAAGCTAAACAGCATAATAGCAAGGGAGCTGGAAATAATTTCCTACTTGAGTGAATTTCCGTATAGGATTGAAAACAACTACGTGACATCAATAAAGCAGCAGATAAATAAAAGATGACCTTTAATAGAAACAAGTTGTCTGAATTAAAAACAAATTAACAAAGAGACTTCGATCATTCAACAAAAAAAAAACAAAATATAAACAAATAAATAATGATATTCTTACAATAGAAAAAATTCACACCATACCTCACGCTACACTCATACTTGCGTCCGAATCAGGGACCACTTCTTCCCTGGTCTGCCGGACCAACTAAACCACGCCGCTTCTCGGCTTCAGACCAGCTTGTCCATTAGAGCTTCATTCGCATCGCGGACTGGATGCTGATTCAGTCTTTGAATCTGCTCAAAGAACTAAACTATGAACGCTTGAATGATTGAGTGATAACGTTCTGCTAGTGCACCACGTATATGAAGGTTCCGAGGTAGAGGGGAGATGCGCCGTAGACATTGCGCCGCGGAAAGGGTAAAGAGTAGAGAGAGGGGGTAAATACAAGGAGAAAGGGATATTGGCATAGTTCATAAATATTCCAGTCTAGGGAGGAGAACGACGTTACACTAATGAGCCGAAAAACACACTTTCGGTTCAACCTTTCATGTACTTTTACGTCACATACCACCCGGGCCGTATAGCCACATGACTTGTCGAGAGAGGGATTTTAATTATGGATCATACATACTTGTTTGATCACACAAGGACATGAAAGGGCCTCCCCGAATGAGTGATCAGCTCAATGTCAGGGCCACCTCTAAGACAACACAACATAAGACGAAACACACCATTCACACACACATTCATGCTAAACATGGAGATTATGATGCTCAAGATGACCAGATGATGTTCGCGGACTGTTTGGGTCTTAAAGTTTCCTGAAATTTCTCTCACGGATGAGGAAAAACCCCGAAAAAACCATCACTCGTTAAACTTGGCCCGAACGGGGATCGAATCCGGACCTGCTGCACAGGAGGCACTGAAACTACCCCGATACTACAGCGGTGGACTTAAAACGTTATAAATTATCATTATTATGTTTTAGGTTACGTAGTGTAGTGGTTAAGGCACTGCGCTACAAGCCGGAAGGTCGAGGGTTCAAGTCCCGGTGGGGTCAGGATTTTTAAACTGACCCAAACCTTCTGGCGGCTCAGTGGCTCTGGGGTCGACTCAGCCTCTAACGGAAATGAGTACTAGACGCTTGTTGTCGGGGTAAAGGCGGCCGTTACGCAGGGCTGAAATCCCGGCTGACATCAAGTGCTGATTTTCCAGAAATAGTGGGAGCCTTAACCCTCTACTACCCCAAGGGCCTCCTGAGACCTGTAGTGGGATCACTTTACTTTACTTTAGGTTAAAAATGTTAGCATATATCTTCCAAAGATTTACAAAAAGTTTATGTTGTGGTCTCGCGCCGTAGCCGAGTGGCAAAAAGCCTTGGCGCAGATCTACGGGACTTGCGCTGGTTCGAGTCCCCATGGGTGAAGATATTTTCTCATGGAATTTCGGCCAGTATGGGACCGGCGCCCATTCAGCATCACGAGGCATTTGGGTAGCTACAATAAGTAGCGACTCCAGGCTGAGAAGAACAACTATTGCGGCTGTGGGACCAGACATACTGACCACATGTCACTCCTACACTAGCTAGATGATCGTCTACCTCTCTGATTAACACATGTGAATGTGATGGCAGCAGCCGGATGGTAGGCCAAGGACCTTCTAGGCCTGTCGCGCTTGGCGTTTTTTTATGATGATATGTTGCTTAAGAATCTATAGTTGAAGTAGTGGGGAATACGGGTAAAACCTGTGTCATTACAGTAGAGGCGGTTAAGAAATTGTACGAAAAAAAATAAAGTAGATAGATCATCGGTTGATTAATGTCCTTGACATCGTCCGATTCCCAACAGCCAATTTTGTCGGTCCATCCAATCTCCTGGTTGTAGATGTTTCTTCTTCATGTATAAATATATTCCCTAACTCCAGTAGGTTTAAGGTCTTCCTCTGCTTCGTCTCCCCTCAGGTTTCAATTCCAAAACACATTTTGGTAGCCGATCCTCTTCCATTCTCTGGACATGTCCGTAACCATCTTAATTGCTGAGTTTTTATGTAATCCAAAATAATGTCTTCAATCTTCATTTTCTTATTTATGTAGAATTTATATTAATGAAATGGAAACAAAGCTGCAAAGGTATGGGGATCCCAATAGACAACAGATTTTTGCTGACAATACAATTTGCCGTTGATCAACTGGTTTTAGCGCAAGACAAATTTGATATGGAATTCATGATAAAAAGGTTGAAAAACACATATGAATCATGGGGTCTCACAGTAAATTTACAAAAAACAGAATATCTGGCAATAAATAGCAATGAACGAGAAAATTTAATATTGGAAGAAGGAATCCAAATAAAGCAAGTGAAACAAACTAAATCTTTGGGAATAATTATGGATAACATTGAAGGTATAGGCAAAGAGAACATAAAACATAGAATTGAATTGAGTAGCAAAATAATATCATCGTTAAATTCCATATGGTGGGATAAGCATATTTGGAAGGACACAAAAAGATATATTGGTAAAACATTGGTGGAATCTGTTGCAATGTACAGAAGTGAGGTCTGGACACTCAATAAGTACTACAAGAATAGACTAATAGCTCTAGAAATGGATTATTTACGAAGAAGTGCCAGAAAGTCTAGATTAGAACATGTCACAAATAAGGAAATTAGAAACATAATGGAAGCAGAAGAAAGCATAATTGAAAGAATTGAGGAGAAGGAATTAAAGTGGTTAGGACATGTCTTAAGAATGGAAGATGAGCGATAGCCGAAGCAACTATATGAATGGCTTCCGAACAGAAAGAAGAAAAGAGGCAGACCAAGGTTAACATGGAAAAAACATGAAGACAATGCAAGCTAGAGGACTAAGCATCGAAGATGCCCAAGACCGTAGGCTTTGGAGGTTTGGCACGGGAAGACGGCAGCAGCTGTAAAAACCCGACGATAGATAGAGAATCTTCATTTTCTCCCCTATTACTGAGAAAAATAGAGTAAGAGTCAACATAGAAGGTGATAAGCACAACAATTTCAGGTAAACAAAGGTTTACATGGAATGTATTATATTGAACATAGGTGTATGATTTGTTAGATCTCCTAGATAGTGGTACAAACGCAACACACCCGTGTCAACTGACAATTGTTGTCTGTCTTAAGGGACAAGTAAACATGTTTGACACATCTCTGCTATTAACAATTAAAATTGAACATGCTTCCCCTGCACGACACTACATTTGGTTCACCTCTAAGGGTCAATTTCACCAACATAGGTAACTGTATTACGCCAGTTTTCCCCGTGTATAATGCGTAGCTTAAACTGGCGCAATACAGTTACCCCTGTTGGTGAAACCGACCCTAAGGGAAATATTACGCGCACAGTTCGTTATTACATTGGAACGAACCTCTTACATTGCCTACACTTTTTATATCTTATCCTTCATAAACGTGGGTTTTGGAACAATTTCGAAATTTAAAAATCGCTTGTTTTTCTTAGACTATTTAACTCATGTCGCAAATGGTAGTCAATGACCAATCACGTTTCAATGAATTCTGTTTAACACCAATGACAGTCGTGTTTCACTTCGCTCTTTATCGATTTCTCTTTATCAGCTCCTGCTTCTGTGATAAAGAAAGCTCCTCCTTTTTTAATATTCTGAACAGGTTAGACCATTATTTTTCTCCAACAAATACATTCAATATAGCAAATAATGAATAGATTCAGTGATTTTACTGATTTGTTTATTCAAAATATAAATGATTAACCTATAATGTTGATTATAATAGTTTGATGTGTTTCATTGTTTCTCCACTAGAGTGCATTCTGACAATATTGCGATCCTATTTGGCAATAAATAATATGATCGAGTTGCAGTGAATATACATAACCTCACATTTCTAATTTGTTTTCAAACATCGCCGTTTACATTAACTATATAAATATTTTAAAACACCGGTAACTATATTAAAATAATTATTTTTTAGCAAAGAGCTTAATTTTATTCGTTAAATAGTCCTAACAAAAGCCACTCTTGATTTCCAAATTCTCTAGATAAATTCACTCCTCACTTCGTGAATCGTGAATTTATCGATAATTTGGAAATCACTCGTGGCATTACTTGTGATAATTACGAGCAATCATAACCGAAATAAAAACAAGGCCTACTTATTTTATTTGTATAGATTTTTTTTGATCAGCTGGAAAATCTAGAATGGATAGAATACGAAATAAATAAATAAGGGAAATTATGGGTGTACAAGAGGAGTCATACATCATAGAATTAAAAAAGAAAAGATTACAGTGGCATGGCCATGTCAAAATAATGCCAGAGCAAAGATTGCCTAAAATTGTTATGGAATAGATCCCAATAGAAAGGAGGAAGACCGAAGAAAACTTGGATAGAAGGGGTACAAGCAGCTTTGAATATCAGAGGAATGGAAGAAGATCAATGGATGGACAGAGAGGAATGACGTTTGGTTTCCGGAAGACGGCGGCAGCTGCCATGATACAGAATGATGATGATGATTTTTTTTATTTCGTTATGAACTGAAAATATATAAAACTGTTATTCTCCGAGCTACGAAACATCGCCATCACGGCCGACATATTCTATGAAAAAAGGATAGAAAAAAGAAAAAGGAAGTCAGAGAGAGATACCATTAATGCTTCTTATATTGTTATACTGTTTGTTTATTCCATTTTTCTGCCGGAGGTAATGCATGTTATAACATCGCTGGGGGATTAGAAGTTAAGTCATTTTAATATCGAAACATGAATTAAATATTTTCTCTCGTAGCATCAAGACCTGAAGCAAATACAAGAAAATATTATTCGAAAAGTCACGATATTTGCACTTTAATTTCCAGAATGTAATTCTTATCATGCGATTTGAAAAAAAATAATTCATAAACTGCAGTACTTAGCTTTTTACTCATGTCTTCAAATAAGTAAGCCATATTGACTTAATCTTAATAGTACATTATGATGCGAGGTTGGGAAGTGGTTTTTACAGAATTGAGGAATTTTCCGAGATTATCTAAAACACTTTACAAACGTGCGTTGTACATTATTTTTTGCGCGATGGTTTTTTCGAAATAATAAATAATACTAAAATAATATCTTCGTTGAAAATATTAGCGTTCATTATAAACAATTGACTAACGTTAACAGTGTGGGCAATGTTTATTAGTTGAAACAACAGGAGGCCTTGACAACAATTATTGATAACATGGCCGCAAGTACGTATTTGTTTTATATTGTTTCAAATAAAGTTCAGTTCATTTAAAATGCAGTGATTTGTTTCGTATAATGTATATTAACACTACCTTTTGCATATTTTTTGTATAATATATATTTTACGTAGTGTACATAGGGGGTAGTGGTTTTACTTCCCACACGCGTTTTGTAATATGTAATATTACAGTATAGTTATTTAGGTTGGCAACCCCGAAATTTAGGAAGTTGAACTTTCAATCATGCTCGCCATTGCTGTAAGTATGGCAAAACGCACTGTCGCGCAAAAAGAACATTTGTGTCTTACAAAGGAACTGTTAACTATTGCATGCAGAAACCTACCTTCAAAATAAATTCGTCCTGAGAAGCGTTGTGATGTACCAAGGTCATCCCAAAAAACAAAAAAAAATTATCTGCTGTTAAAAAATTACAATTGTATTGATATCTAATTCCCTCCATGGTATCTTTACCTTGTCGTGGTGGAGTGGCTTCGTGCTTAAATGATCCTGAGAGCTATGCCGGCGGTAGCATTGCTGCCGATAGGGTTACCCATGCCGGACTGGTCGAAGGTGATAAGCCAGACGAAAAAAGTACCTTGGGCGAAAGAGTGACGATCTTTCACCGTAAAAATACAACCGTCAAGAAATGCGGACATGGGTTCATCTGGGGTAAAATTTTCCGGTGGTCAAATAGTCCCCCATTCGGTTCTCCGGGCGGGGACTACTTCAGGGAATCCATGCCAAAGAGTGGGAGAACAACATAAACTATGATTTGAGGGAAGTAGATTATACAGGGAATGATTGGAAGGCATTGTCTCAGGATAGGGATGTATGGAGAGCTTATGTCCGCACGGCCATGAACCTATGGGTTCGATAGTGCCAGTGAGTAAGTAAGTATTGATATCTAATTGTAATATCATTGTGTTTTTTTAAGTTATATTTTTACCAAACATTACTGTTGTATATTAGACCCTCATAAACTATTCAATCGAACCCAAGATTTCAATAGCATGACATAGGTATTTACACAATCACGTACACCGGATGTTTTTTTTTATCGTTCCCACAACCTGGAAACCGCTCCTAATTATGCGTAACTCACACATTTGTTTTTCCAAATCATTGTTAAAGATCACGCGTACATTCCCTTTCATTTAGAACAGATCTTAAAAGTCATTCACGGCGTGGACAAATACAGTATTATAAACCCATGACTTATGTCCCAAAATCGTGACATCGAAGAGAACGCTACTGGAGGATAAATAACGCTGAAAGACAACCATGAAACTCTATTTGCTCACGATAATTGGTAAGACTGTCCATTTGTAATAATTCTAAATCATTTTTAATAATTTTAATCCATTTTTAATCATTTTAACAATTTTTAATCATTTTTTATTTCTTTATGATTATTCAATAATTGTTCTAATGGGAACAAATTAATTGGAGTAAATACTTTACATTTCTTTACAAAGAAATAGCTGGCTGAATACTCTATAAATACAGATTAAATTCTATTTGTAAAGAGAATATCTTCTTCTTCTTCCTTCCAAGTATTAGGCCAAGGCCTGTTACGATCCTATAGAAAATTTTCCCTCCAGCGTTTCATAGGACGGCCCAGTGATCTTCGTCCTCTTGGTATATAATTATAAACAGCTTTGGGGATCCGATTTGAACTCATTCTTTCAAGATGGTGTTTCCAATTTAGTTGGTACTGTTTAATATATTCCAAAATTGGCGTAGTCTTCAATTGTAAAGAGAATATAAAGTTGAATATTAACAAAATATTATTATATGAACTTCTAACAGTACACATTATCTATCATTAAAGTTATTATTTAAGCAAAGTGTTTGTTTTCAAATTTATTTCGAGTCACCCACCCAATACCAAGGGTACCAAACACAACAATTACTTTATTGTAACGGACTGTCAACAGCACGTACGGCTTACTGCCCGTGCGACCCATATTTGTAAATAACATTGTATGTATCTTACTTTTAGTTTAATAAAGTCATTATGTATCTAGTTGCTTTTATTGATGTTTATTTCCAGTTTGAGAGTACATAAGCAGTTAGTATAAAGTGTGAACATTTTCTCGAGCATAATGGTGGAAAGAATTGATTTATTCTGAGACGAACGAAGACCGGAATCAAAAGATTAGACTAAAAATCAGATTCTCGATTTTCAAGGAAATAAAAAGACTCTAGTTCGGTGGCTAGTAGTTGATAAGATCTGGAGTAATGTAAGATCAAAGACGACATGAATAATAGATAAGACTGAGGAAGAAAATACGGGCTTTGAAGAAAGAGAAAGAATAGAGTCTTCTTAAAAGAAGAAGCACGAAGAACGGGTCAACAAATGAAAAACTAATACTTGATAAAAACATTTTAAAACTATGTAACATTCCTGTAATAATCGCTAACACATAATGCTGAAATACGTTCAAAAAAAGAATAAAGTGAACGTGTGTTTCAAAGCCACCCATTTGATTGTATGTGCTTCGGATTTCGAATCAGGCGGATAGATTGCGTTTATATGTTCTATATTTATAACAATTTATTTTATTATTATCATTATTATTGTTACTGTTATTATTATTACTATTATTATTATTACTATTATTATTATTATTATTATTATTATTATTATTATTATTATTATTATTATTATTATTATTATTATTATTATTATTATTATTATTATTATTATTATTATTATTATTATTATTATTGCACCGCGTTGGTGCTGGATCGTACCAATGTTGTTTACTATTTAATTCATGTCCCAAATGGGAGTCAATGACCAATCACGTTTCAATGATTTCTGTTTTACAACCAATCAGAGTCGTGTTTCACGAAATATTTATTAGTGTTAAATTTGCCATATTAAAGAAAGCTCCTCCTTTTTAATATTCTGAAAAGGCCTTACCATTATTTTGCAGTGACCGAGCCTGTGAGAAATACGACTACCAGATTGTATATATAGTGCATGAATGTCAACACATGCCGCATGCGGGAGTTAATATAAAAACATTTGTAGCAATTTATTATACCACTAAAAAAAGAAGCCACTGTTTGCACTTTCTTAAATGTATTTTTTCCCAGGTAATAATACAGAAAAATATAATTGTCATATTTACATCATACGACATCAGAAATTAATTAATATACAGTTTGATGTGTTTCATTTTTTCTCCACTAGAGAGCATTCCTTTGGCAATAAATAATATGATCTGGTTGCAGTGATAAACAAAAGAAGCAGATGAAGCGTAGCCTACCTATCGTTTCTCATTTGTTTTCAAACATCGCCGTTTACATTAAATATATAAATATTTTAAAATAACTATAGTTAAATAATGATTTGTGAGTAAACAGCTTAATTTTATTCGTTAAATAGCCCTAACAAATGCCACTCTTGATTTCCAAATTCTCTAGATAAATTCACTTGGAAATCACTCGTGGTATTACTTATGATAATTACCTTGAGTTGAGAACATAGATTGCTCAAATTAACATATATTGCCCGGGCCCATAAAAGTCAAAGATTAATTCAGCTATCCTCAATAAATTGTTAAGCATGTAATATATTGTAAGCTGATAAGAATGGTCAACAAATTCAGATATTTAGGCATAACACTGCAGCCAACAACAAAGTCTTTCAGCGCACATGTGCAGGAGAGAGCAGCAGCAACTATAAGAGCTATGTGCAGTATCAAAGACATCACATCGTTAAAATTAGTCACGGCCATGAAATTATTAGCATCAGTGATCACCCCGATCGTCACCTACGGGATAGAACTGATATGGGAGAAACTATCGACAAGCGATTTGGAGAGGTTAGAAAAAGTAAAACCGAGATTCATCAAAAAGGCATTAGGTGCAAGCAAATACACACCAAATAGAATGGCCTATATGCTAGCCAGAGAAACCTTCTTCCTAGAGGACCTGAGGCAAAGGATACTACTGCCAGCAACGGAGCCATATAAGAAAGTCATCGAAAAAAAGAAACGGAGAGAAAAAGAGATCGACGAAGATTTCTACGCCACAGATGCCATGGTAAACAGAGAGTGGACTGGAAGTAACCAACCACAAAGGCACAGAATCATAGGCATAGCAACACACGGATATCATCACAAAATGTGCAAAAATACAAAATTCCATCAACCGAGTGATTCGTGTGAATGCAAGATATGCGACCAAAAGTGTGAGCGATACCATTACAAACAATGCAGAATATTTACAGGATCACTGAACGAACTCATAAAAGACAAATCATAAACTTATAACTTAATGCTCTTTCGAGTGCCTCTTACCAACTTATATTGTAAGCTATACAGATTACAATCGTGGAAGTTTCAAGGAAAGAGGAAATGATATTCGCTTGAGAAAGCTTTGGAACTTTATACTCATATCTGGCATGACTAGCTACTAAATCAATAGGCAGAAGTTAATTAAAAGCAGATATCTTATATTTAATTAGAGTCAATAATCAGTCAGATATAACATTCAAATAAATAAAAGACAGTTAGCTTAACATTGAAAATAAATTGAGAAAAGAAACAATAATTTTATCGATAATCCAAACAAAACAATAATAATGAAACATACGTACTCTCTTTCATTCGCACTAGTCCCGCCAATGGCTAGGGTACACGGTCCTTGTGGCCCTACCCTGGCCTAAGTGACCAATAAACAAAACAAGCTCCTCCGAGCTGTATCGACTTGACCCTTTGGTTAATAAACAGATGATGACCTTGATGTTAGCGCAGCTTATTTGAGGGTTCACTAGGAGAGGGGAGGATGCGCGATAGAACACGGCGCATAAAGGGAAGGGGGGTTATGTACGAGAGAATTTAGCACTGTTCAATAAGATCATAGAAGAAATGGAGACGCGATGACGTATTGGATGCGCAGTATGACGTAATCCACGTATCGAAAACTTGATTTCGGTACATTATTATTATTTATTATTAATAAGAAAATATTTTTTGCATGGCTGCTACTTCCCTCCCCCACTCAGCAATGTTCCCTCCTGCTACACGCCTTAAGATTCACCAAGACGGCTACAGTTACAGAACTGGACTATACAGAGACAGATGGCTACAACACGTATCTCGAATCTCACCATCTAGGATCCCTAATGCAGTCTTTGGTATCGCCCACGAGGACGACGACACTGTCTGGTTCAGACCGAAGCAGATCAACATTGACCTATATTCATTAACCCATTCGCCTCAAAAGACGAGGTAGACTCGCCCGCAGTTAAATGACCTTCAACCCAGAAGACGAGGTACACTCGCTTAACTCCGCAGTTATATATTTTACATTTTGTACATCCCTTGGCAGGGTAATATTTTATTAACATTTATGAATAGTAGAGGAATGTGTTTTGGCCTTCAGCCTTACTGTGATCTCAAGTACCGTTATCTTTTACTTGTTTTGAATGTCTGAAAACAGGCAATATAATTTAAGATAGCTGAAATCTTTGTTTCTGGGGAAATGCATTGAACATTTAAACCTGAAACGAGTGGTTTAACGGTGTATAATGATGAACATTTCTGGTCTTGCTGAGATACGTCAGTTAGCAAGGACGCTTACTACACTGGTCAACATGATTATTGTCTCATGAGTACCAATAATTGTACTTAATGCAGTTTTTATCGTGTTTTCACATAAGTATTCGGAATTTCTCCATCACCCACAATTTTTTTTATTTCAATTTCAAGTAATGGATTTAAATATTTTTTTTAATAAACGTTTTTTCGTCCATTTGTCCATTGTAAAATAAACCCAAATGAGCTAACTCAGGAGATTTCAGCTATGGAAAAGAGATATCAAGGCAAATGGAATCCTAATATGCTGGCCGATTATTGTTGGTCCATCAAGAGGGATGATCCACAGGCGAAATATACCAGAAAATCGTCATTTCTTACTTTCTAGGTGAGTCCGAATGTTCGAATATTGTTTAGTTACGAATGTAGAAAATATTAAAGTGTTTCAAATTATAAATTCCTGTCTCTCGGAAACCTTGCTTGATGGAGAAAGGGATAAAAAAACTATCAGAGTCGCACTTTTTTTTTCTGATACAAAAAAATATTTTTTCTTGCTGAGCATTAGTGAACCATGCAATAATAGCAAAAAATTAATTGATTGCGCAACTGATATGATGTCGCCCTGGAGGTGAAGGGAACTACAGGTCGCTAAAACATTTGTGTTGCAATTAAATATATCGATATGAGTACGAACCCCAAATGCCCAAAACCAATACAACTACGTGCATTACAACAACTAATGTACATTGATTGAAATTAAGGGCCGCCAGCAATTAATATTATGATTAATAATAAAAATAAATTATGTTCGGAATACTGCTTTAGGGTCCATAAAACCATAACATTGTTTTGCAATCAGCGTTCTACATGCATTGTATTCTGTAAATTGAATACAATTTCCAGTCTTGTCACGTAGCGTCCGGATTCAATTTTTGAGGTTGGCAAGCATTGATTGAGGTCAATTTCAGATATATTTTACATCTGAACTCAGTGCAAAAGTTTAAATGGCCACCTTCCCTTTCTCTTTGCAAACAAAGGAGAGAATGTGATATTTTTTATCAGACAACTCGGTGAATCTTTTTACAAAAGTTGAAACATTGTTTCTCTTGATTTTGGTTTTATTTTATATTATGTTTCACTTCTCAAAAAAAGTTGTGATAATAATAATAATAATAATAATAATATTTTTTATTTATATACAAATTTAAATGTTTACACATCTTTCTGTGCCTAAAGTATTATTTTCCTTCTCCACTCGTCCTTATACATCCACTCCATGTCCTCCAGTCCTCTTGTTCTCATTCCTGTTATTATTTCTTGCATCCACGAGTTTCGAGTCTTCCTATCCGTCTTCTTCCAGGTGGACACCATTGCAATATTTTCCTGGATAACCTTTCTTCTTGCATTCGTCGTACATGCCCATACCAATTTAATTGCTTATATCTTATATAATCTACTATTGAATATCAATTATTCATTTTTTCTCATATTACAGTAGTTCTTATTTTTTTATAGTTTAATATCACATCTTCTTCTTTTTCCTTTCATGTGATAGTCTGTTACGGCCTCAATCCAACGTTTGAAGGGTCTGCCCAAAGATCTCTTGCCTGGTGGCTGGTAATTTAAAATTTGACGTGGTATTCTTGTTCTGCACATTCTTCTTACGTGAGATTTCCAGTTGTTTCTGTATTTTTGTACATATTCCATGACTGATTCTGTTTGTAATTCTCTGAGAATCTCAGATTTCCTTTTATGGTCCTCTTATATCACATTAAGGAATAGCATATGCATTTATGCATTAATAATCTAAAATAAGCATTTTCCTCCGGAATATGCATTTCTATGCATTATAAAATACCGCTCAAATTGTCTGTGAAGGGACCACTTAACACGTAAATCATTTCCGCATACTTTTTAACGCGTAAAACAAAGTATGCATTTCGCATACAAATCCGGTTCTAGTGATAATAGATTGGCCATCATTCGGACGTAACTCATCATCATCAACAAGGATTAAGCCCAATGGCCTGTTCCGATCTCATTATAGGTCGAATTGGTACTTCCATCTTTTCAATGGTCTTCCCAACATTCTTCTCCCTTTCGGTTTATAATTATACATTCTTCTTGGTATGCGCTGTTCATTCATTCGTAATACGTGCTGAAGGTAAGCATTTTGATAGTATTTTATTCTTTCACAGAGATTTTTTTTTTTTTTTTTTTTTTAAGATTTATTTAGCCTGGTGGAGTTAAGGCCATGTGGCCTTCTCTTCCACTCACCAGGACAAACATATATTACATAAGAATATAACAATGTTAATTAACTCTAATATTAAACACTAAGTAAAAATTTGATCAAAAGATAATATCTAATATACATATTACGATCTATAATACAACCAGTTAATATTAGTTAAAATTAAGACTAAAACTAATAATAAAATGTATACAAGCAAGACATATTAAATTGTCCCTGTCTAGTGTATATAAAAAACAGGAAAATAATGAGATATAGAAAACTAATTTTACGATTATACAATATTTAAAACAAAACAAATAAAAATATTTGTTATTCTTAATATTATTTACATAAATAATTAAATATATTAATATTGCTAAAAGAATACTATCAGTGAGGTGTATAAGTCAGTTTGTTATTAAATAATTCTTTAGTTTGTTTTTGAAGGATGTTATAGTTTGACAGTCTCTGACATAGGGTGGAAGGGAATTCCATGTTTTGGTAAGTGACACCGTAAAAGATAATGAATAATATACAGTGTGATGAGGCGGGATATAAAGGACAATGTGCTGATGGGATCGAGTGTCAAGATTATGTGTGTCGGATAGTCTGATGAAGCGGCGTGATAAATAATTAGGCGATGATGTGTGAAGTATTTTATAGAGAAGGGATAGGGAATGGACAGTTCTACGATCTCTTAGACGAAACCACGATAATTGTTCCAGGGACGGTGTAACATGGTCAAATTTGCGAATACCACAAATAAAACGTGCGCAAGAATTATGAACACGTTGAAGTCTTTGAGTGGAAATAATATTTAAGTCTGTAAAAAGAGTGTCACAATAATCAAAATGGGGCATTGCAAGTGTTTCTACTAACATTTTCCTAAGGGCGAATGGCAAACAATTTCGTACACGATTTAATGAATGTATTATTGAGAAGACTGTTTTGCATGTATGGTTTATTTGTGTATTCCAATTTAAGTTTTTGTCAATAAATACTCCTAGAATTTTTACTGTCTCACTATAAGGGATTTGAACTCCGTTTAGTGACACATGCGAAACTGTGTTTAGGTTAATTGTAGATAATAGTCTCTGATGACCCATAATGATTGATTGTGACTTTGTAGGATTTAATTGCAGTCCATATTTAACTGTCCAAGTCATTAGTGAGTCAAGATCCTCGTTAATTTTGGCAACAGCGTCATTTAGTGAATATTTGTCTGTGTGGATGTAGATTTGCATGTCGTCTGCAAATAAATTATGTTTGCAATGCTTTAGGGAGTTAGATATGTCATTTATGTAGATTGAAAAAAGCAAAGGTCCAAGTACCGAACCCTGTGGAACCCCAGCTTTACGGAAGGACCAAGAAGAACATAATGTATGATTTCCTATAACAGATTGCTGGCGCTCATGAAGGTAGGAATTGAACCATTTCGTGGCACTATCAGAGAGTAAGAGGTTTTTAAGTTTATGCAACAATAAGTCCAAGTCTACCGTGTCGAATGCTTTACTAAAGTCCAGTAATGTAAGAATGGTAAGTTTTCGATTATCAGCAGCTTCGCGTATTCGCGTATGTCTTCGCAAATATTTAGTAGAGCAGTATTTGTATTGTGTCCTGTCCTGAAGCCTGACTGAAATTGATCTAGAAGGTTGTAATCATTTAGGTATTCAGTCAGTTGTTTATGGACTAATCGTTCCAGAGCTTTTGAAAGAGTAGGTAAAATGCTAATGGGTCGAAAGTCGTTCGGGGTTGAGGGCGTTTTAACTTTAGGCAGTGGACGTACGAGGGCTTGTTTCCACAATGAGGGATATGTAGACGTTTGTAGTGAGGAGTTAAAAATATGAGTTATAGTAGGTAGTATAGCTTCGATTATTTTATTCAGTAAAGTAATATTTATACGGTCAGTTCCTTCTGTTTTGGTTTTTATTCGCATGATGGCTTTCTTTACGTCGTAGTCTGTAACATATGAGAAGTTGAAATGTTCTCTGTCGGGTTGATTTGTCAGTGATAATTCATTCATTGTTTGTTCTTTATCCTTTGGAGTAGTAGTTATACCTGTGAAGTGATTATTGAGTGTGTCCAGGGAAACAGGTAATTTGTCTACCTGTGTGTCTTTTCTCCCAATTCCCATTCTATTCAAGTTTTTCCAGATTTCTGAAGTATTGGTATTTGTTAGGTTGTATAAATGTCTAAGTTTGGCGTTTCTTATAGCTTGATTTGTCTTGTTACGTAACTGTTTATATTGAGTGAGACTTGTGTCTGTTTTGTTGAGTCTATATTTCTTATGTGCTGCGTCTCTATCAGTCATCAAGTTACGAATTGAAAGAGTCATCCAGGGTGCAGGGCGTCGTTTCACGAGTTTAGTTTTTGGTGGGGCATGTCTGTTGTATAATTGTAGTATAAAGTCATTTAGTGTCTCAACTTTTTCATCTACAGAATGCAGCGTCCATATTGAATGCCACGGCATCTGCATAGCTTCTTCAATTAGGGTTGCATTGTCTATATGTTTTAAGTCTCTATACGTAATAGTCTTTCGAGTCGGTTTAGGGCACTGCAGTGAATATGCTAAGAATATAATATCATGTGCTGATATTCCCGGGGCTGGCAGTTGCCCGTGAGTAAGTACTCTGTCTGGATTATTAGTTGCAATTAAGTCAAGTAACGTCTCAGAGTGATGAGTGTGATGTGTAGGTCGTAGGGGTAGGAGTGTCATATCACAAGCCTGGAACGTAGCCATCAGTTGTTGTGTATGTCTGTTATCAGTGTCTAGTATATTTATATTAAAGTCGCCCATAACGATAACGTGTTCATATTGTATTCGCGCGTTTTGTAAAGTGGACTCAATTTCAGCGATGGCTTTTATTTTAGGAGGTTGGTATACTACACAGAGAAGACATTTTTTGAAACTGACAAATATTTCTATGAACATAATTTCGGCAGATGGTTCGTTATTAGATAGATACACAATTTTAGGAGTAAGGTCTGTTCTAACGAAGGCTCCAATACCGCCCCCGCGACTGTAAACACGATCGTGTCTAAGAAAAGTATAACCATCCATGTCAATTAAAGAAGAGGTAATGGTGGGATTTAGCCACGTTTCGGATATGAGAAGAGCATGAATATTTAAAGAGAAGAAAATAGTTCTGATCTCATCTATATGTGCAGTAATACTCTGAGCATTGAAATGGGCTACCTGCAAGGAATTAGGGTATGTGGACAAAGCTATTTCTAAAGCATTCCTTGAAGTAGTGGGGTCGAGAAGGGGAGTGGGAAGGTTATTGTCCTGTAACCTGTCAAAGACTGTCAAAGGAAAATCATCATTTAGACGAAAAATGGTCGTAAAATATTTCAACAAACTTACAAACTAAACTTGGTATCACGTCACTAAGAATATCTTAATTTTATGTACTATTAATAAAATGTTTAAAGTGATAACTGTCGGTTATTCACTGGCCGTGTTTGCACTAATTATATTTCTGAGGCCCGGAGAATGATGCGTTTGTTATCTCCTTCTTTAACATGTATTGCTCCGTCAATTGTCCACACATTTGTTACACCATATTTGGTGATGCATTCTTTTAATAGCTTATACCTCATTTGAGTTAAGTCTTCCCTAATTGTAACACCACTCCCTTTCAGCTGTTTTTTGTTCTGGAAAACCTCTCTCCTTTTCCGATAGCTTACGAATTTGACGATAACCGGCCGTGGCCGGTCCGCCTTTCTCCCCACACGATGACTCCTATCTATATCGCATGTTTCCAATTTAATACCTATTTTAGACGCCACATCGATAGCTATTTTGTCTGTATCCTCAGCGTCCATCTCTGGGATGCCAAAGATACGTAAGCATTGGCGGCGTTGGTACTGTTCAAGGGAATCAGTTTTTTCGCACAACAGTTGTTCTAGTTTCATTATTTTAGTATCCCTTTCCTGTAACGACAGCTCCAACTGTTTAATGACCTCAGTGTTCCGATCTATGGTTGTTTTCAACTCACTCACTATAGCCTCACGCACCGAGTCCTTTAGCAGCTGCAACATGGCAGGGTCCCTCAAACATTCCTGCATCACACGCTTTGTCATTTCTTCTTTATTCTCGTCAGAATTCTTTGTTTTGCGTGGCGCCATTATTACAGAATAAATGTACACACAAATAATTTCAAAATATCCTATACTACCTGTAAAACACAAATAATCACCTGCTAAAAACTGTGCAAAAACACGAGCGACCAGTATATTCACTACTCACTGTCCGCCATGACACTATTAAATATATTAAGTTCTGTTCTTATATCTTCGTTTTTCTTCTTATCGGTCCTTTGGTATCCTGCTATTGCTCTCAAATTCTTCATTTCAGCAGCCTCTATTTGTTTACTATCTGCCTTTGTTAATGTCCAGGTTTCACATCCATAGATAAGAGATGGAACTGCCAATAATTTGTAAAACTTCAAATTTCTAGTCTTATTCAATAAAGTACGTTTAATTGTGCCACATAGATAGTGACCCGGCTAGCAGTACACGGCTTCCATCACAGACTGTGCAAAACGAAACAGTTTCATGACCCGGGACCAGAATGCGTGTGCGAGCGATGCGGCATGTTATGCGAGAGATACCATGTGCTAAAGTGCAAAAACAGAGGGCAATCTCTGACAGGATTCTGTATGGACAGATAAACTAATATAGATTAACTAATCTTTGCACATTGTGCGCTATACATTATTATTATTATAGATAATTGAATCGTTGTATTTTACTGTGTTTATCTACATTTCTGTCATCGCCTAAATGACATCCCAAATAATTAAAATTCTGAACTTGGTCTATAATTACATTTTTTTTTATTATTGATTTCGTACATCTCAATGATGGATAAATCATATTTGAAGAGAAAAATTATACGCTCAGACCGGGACTTGAACCCGGCACCCTTGGTTCTCTAGACCAAGTGCTCTACCAACTGAGCTACCTGAGCAAGTACCGGTCTGAAGCATGGCTTCACAGCATTTGGTGGATGGGAATTACAATGTATATAGAGAAAGATTTGCGTTTAGATCGGTACTTGCTCAGGTAGCTCAGTTGGTAGAGCACTTGGTCTAGAGAACCAAGGGTCCCGGGTTCAAGTCCCGGTCTGAGCGTATAATTTTTCTCTTCAAATATGATTTATCCATCATTGAGATGTACGAAATCAATAATAAAAACTTGGAAAAAGCCGTACTGGCTGTAATGTATAATTCCCAAATATGTCTTCTTAATAAAGGAGCCGCCATTTGCAAGATAGAAGCATGGCTTCACAGCATTTGGTGGATGGGAATTACAATGTATATAGAGAAAGATTTGCGTTTAGATCGGTACTTGCTCAGGTAGCTCAGTTGGTAGAGCACTTGGTCTAGAGAACCAAGGGTCCCGGGTTCAAGTCCCGGTCTGAGCGTATAATTTTTCTCTTCAAATATAATTACATTGTTTATCATTATTTTTGTTCTTATTGCACATGTTCCTTTCAGAGCTAATATTTTTGTTTTAGATGTAGATATTCTTAAATTGTATTTTAGAGAGATATTATTTAAAATATAAAGAAATTGTTGTAAAGCATTTCCTGATGCTGTCATTATTACTTGATCGTCTGCAAAAAGCAGAGTTGTCAATACACTATTTCTATTAATTTGTTCGGTCGTAACTATCTAATGTATTCACACATTGTTTCGTAACGTCACATCATATGTATAGTATGAAATGTAAGTTTTGCTATAATAAATAACGTTATTTCACAACAGCGATGAGAATTTCAATCCTTTACGTGACTCTGTGACGCACTAGAGCGTAATTCGGCGCTCTGTTAAGAATAAATCTTGACGCATTGTAAATCTTTGACCTATTTAACTTAAGAACCACATAAATAGGCATGATGTTAGTGTTTAGCACAACATTGTGAAGGCAAACTATGCGTAGCTTCAGAATGAGAAAGTTTCTTTGTTGCAGAGATTTACAGTGTCGCAGGTTCTTGGAAGTATAGGGCTTGTGGAAAGAGACGATTCTTAATAAACAAGGATCTTCTCCAGCCCGGTGTTGAGAGAGATTTACAACCACACGTAGGAGCTGGGTTACCTTCTCCCTGCCATCACACTCTGCAGAATACTGTGCTCCAAAAACATATAGATAATAATTGGATCATTGCCCCCACCTGTCACCAAATTTTGATCATTTAATCAAAACTAGGTAACACGCGGCGTGCGCTGCTACGCCTAAATAAAAGATAACGTGTTTTATCATTAGTTGAATAAGTAAGGAAGAAAAATAATTATAAATGTATATCGTAATTATTTATAGATACCCCGTGCTGATTACCTGGATTTTCCCGGGGATTTACTTATCCCGATCTTCTTGGCATTAATAAGCCGAAAGACAAAAAAAAATTTAGAGTTATCCGTTTTTTTAATATTTGTTAGGACTGTTTAACGAATAAAATTAAGCTGTTTACTCAGAAATCATTATTTAAATATAGTTATTTTAAAATATTTATATATTTAATGTAAACGGATGTTTGAAAACAAATGAGAAACGATTGGTACGCTGCATTTGCTTTTTTGTTCGTCACTGCAACCAGATCATATTATTTATTGCCAAATGAATGCAATATTGTAAGAATGCACTCTAGTGGAGAAAAAATGTAACACATCAAACTGTATTCATTTGTGATGTCCTATGATGTAAATAAGACAATTATATTTTTCTGGAATGTTATTACCTGGGAAAAAAATTCATTTAAGAAAGTGCAAAGAGTGGTTTCTTTTTTTGGTGGTATAATCAATTGCTACAAATGTTTTATATTAACTCCCGCGTGCACTACGTGTTGACATTCATGCACTATATATGCAAACTGGTAGCCGTATTTCTTGGGGAGTCAGTCACACGAAAATAATGCTATGACCTATTCAGAATGTTAAAAAAGGAGGTGCTTTCTTTATTATGATAAACTTTAGTTGGTAAATTCTGGGCGAAACACGACTGTGATTGGTTGTAAATAAAACATCATTGAGATGTGATTGGTGATTGAGTCCCTTTTGGGGCATGAGTTAAATAGTCTAGATAAATTCATAAAGAAGAGTAAAAGGCTGCACTAGAATGGACCAGATAAGAAACGAGGATATCCGTGAAGAACTGCAGATCTACTCCATAAAAGAAAAGATATTTAACAACAAGATACAGTGGAAAGAACATGTAGAAAGAATGGAAGAAAGTAGATTACCAAATAAAATCTTCCATTATTTTCCAAGAGGAAGAAGAGATGTCGGACGTCCTCGGAAGAGATGGTCTTAGATCTATTAGTGAAGACGGAACAGGCAACTCTTGCCTAAACCAGGAAGTGAAGAAGAAGAAATTCATAATTTGGAAATCACTCGTGGCATTTCTTATGAGTTCTTATAAATTCTACATTAAAGCAGATGGTTAAACGTGAAAGTTCAAAGTAAATATTCTTGGCTGCTACGACAAGTTTTTCCGACTAAATTTGGGATGTAGTCCAAGATTCTTGTTAGATTATTAATGGAAATAACTTGTTATTGAAGTATTGTTTTGAGTGAAAGTTAATTTCCTTGAATTTGAAAAGCAATGTTGTGGCAAAGGTTCAACCCAATGACAATTCCAGTTCTACGAATAAAGAACATGCAAGAGAGTTCAAACAGAAGTTGTAGAGAAGTTTAATAATTTAATTAGAACCAATTTCAAGTAAATGGAACATTATAAAGCGAAACGTTTAATTATCTTTTGAATTTTTTTTTGTTCTTATTGTTAGATGCTGGTTTTGTAAGGAGTGTTTGCAGTGGATGTATCTTAGCAAGATTTTGTGAAGTGGAACAAGAGAAGGAAGGAGCTTTTCTTCCTTTCTTGTTTTTCTTTCCTAGTTACCCTTTTCTGCCTCATTATATTTCATTTTCGTATACACATTTAAAAATACCTTTTGTTTAATTAAGTTGTACTTTTATTTGTCTTTGCGCTTTAATTTCCTCTTTACTTTTCTTTCATCTAATTACTTAATTGCATTCATACTTCTTTATTAACTTATTTATTACTTCATTTCTTAATTGTTTAATTCAATTCTAACAAGTACAGTAATTAAACAATCTCTTTATCATAAGTAATGCCACGAGTGATTTTCAAATTATCGACTCACGAAATGACGAGTGAATTTATCTACAGAATTTGGAAATCAAGAGTGGCATTTGTTAGGACTATTTAACGAATAAAATTAAGCTGTTTACTCAGAAATCATTATTTAAATATAGTTATTTAAAAATATTTATATATTTAATGTAAACGGCGATGTTTGAAAACAAATGAGAAACGATTGATACGCTTCATCTGCTTATTTTGTTCATTACTGCAACCAGATCATATTATTTATTGCCAAAGGAACACAATATTATAAGAATGCACTCTAGTGGAGAAAAAATGAAACAGATCAAACTGTATTCATTTGTGGTGTCCTATGATGTAAATATGACAATTATATTTTTCTGGAATGTTATTACCTGGGAAAAAATACATTTAAGAAAGTGCAAACAGTGGTTTCTTTTTTTGGTGGTATAATCAATTGCTACAAATGTTTTTATATTAACTCCCGCTTGCGCTATGTGTTGACATTCATGCACTATATATACAATCTGGTAGCCGCATTTCGTACAGAGTCAGTCAGTGCAAAATAATGCTATGAACTATTCAGAATGTTAAAAAAGGAGGTGCTTTCTTTATTATGATAAACTTTAGTTGGTAAATTCTAGGCGAAACACGACTGTGATTGGTTGTAAATCAATAATCATTGAAATGTGATTGGTCATTGACTCCCATTTGGGACATGGGTTAGATAGTCATAAGTAATGCCACGAGTGATTTCCAAATTATCGATAAATTCACGACTCACGAAGTGAGGAGTGAATTTATCTAGAGAATTTGGAAATCAAGAGTGGCATTTGTTAGGACTATTTAACGAATAAAATTAAGCTGTTTACTCACAAATCATTATTTAACTATAGTTATTTTAAAATATTTAAATATTTAATGTAAACGGCGATGTTTGAAAACAAATGAGAAACGATAGGTACGCTTCTACTGCTTCATTTGTTTATCACTGCAACCAGATCATACTATTTATTGCCAAAGGAACGCAATATTGTAAGGAGCAGCTTTCTTTAATATGGTAATTATAACACTGATAAATATTTGGTGAAACACGACTCTGATTGGTTGTAAAACAGAAATCATTGAAACGTGATTGGTCATTGACTCCCATTTGGGGCATGAGTTAAATAGTCAAAATAATATATTCCGTGTAAATTCGTTTGTCCAAACATGTATTCAGATATCAACGATGTCACAATAATTCGTTCAGCGATGTGTAAGCAATTTGAATTGTATTCTATACTATGTGCAGTTTTACTATAATCTTGCGATGTCTTAAGGTGATTTTGAGGCACTTTGCATGCGGTTGCTAGATGGTGCGGAGACCGCATTAAGTGTCAAGTGGAAATGCAAAGTTTGTGTAGTCGAATTGCTAAGCCGCTTACGTCATTGCAACAAGGGATAGAGAAGGCAAGGTTACGAGCAACTTCAAATTGGGCTATAACCATTAAGGCAACAACAGAACAGAGACTTGTTCTCTCAGGTCACAGTTTTCTTTATTTCCACTTTAATTTGAAAACTACATTGCATTTCCGAATCACTTGCTTTCCCTTGTAATTTACATGTATTCGCACATGAGCCGTAAACAAACGAAGTAAATGGTTAAAGTTCTTTGTAAAGTTCTCTCACTTATCAAACAGATTAACTTAGTTGTCACTACATTCAATAATGGCGCTGTAATTTCCATGTACAAGTTCAAATTGAACATTTCAACTATAATAACTATGTTTGGTGTTTATTTGATGACTATTTAACTCATGTCCCAAATGGGACTCAATGGCCAATCACGTTTCAATGATTTCTGTTTTACAACCAATCAGAGTCGTGTTTCACGAAATATTTATCAGTGTTATAATTACCATATTAAAGAAAGCTCCTCCTTTTTAATATTCTGAACAGGTCTGATCATTATTTTGCAGTGACTGAGCACATGAGAAATACGGCTACCAGATTGTAGGGCCTATATATAGTGCATGAATGTCAACACATGCCGCATGCCGAAGTTAATATAAAAACATTTGTAGCAATTGATTATACTACCAAAAAAAGAAACCACTGTTTGCACTTTCTTAAATGTATTTTTTCCCAGGTAACAATCCAGAAAAATATAATTGTCATATTTACATCATACGATATCAGAAATGAATTAATATACAGTTTGATGTGTTTAATTTTTTCTCCACTACAGAGCATTCTTACAATATTGCGTTCCTTTGGCAATAAATAGTATGATCTGGTTGCAGTGATAAACAAAAGAAGCAGATGAAGCGTACCTATCGCTTCTCATTTGTTTTCAAACATCGCCGTTTACATTAAATAAACATATAAATATTTTAAAATAACTATAGTTAAATAATGATTTGTGAGTAAACAGCTTAATTTTATTCGTTAAATAGTCCTAACAAATGCCACTCTTGATTTCCAAATTCTGTAGATAAATTCACGACTCACGAAGTGAGTCGTGGATTTATCGATAATTTGGAAATCACTCGTAGCATTACTTATGAAGATCTGGTAGAGGGGGTTACATGTATTGAGTTCGTTTTCGTTTATCAGGCTGTCGTCGTTGTGAGCTGCTTTCATGATTTCCATCTCTTCGAGTATGTTTATCTTCGCTGGATTATTTTCTCTGTGCATTACTGTTAGGGTGTTTTCAATATTTAACATGCGATGTCCTTCATGGATAACGTGTTTCGCATAGCTTGATTTTCCTTCTGCGTGAATGAAGTCTCTAAAATGTTCTTTGAATCTGATGTTAAAACTCCTGTTTGTCCTTCCTATATAAAATTTGTTGCAGTCCTTACATGTTAGTTTATAAACTCCTTTGCTGTTGAAAATGTTATTTTCTTCAATGTTATTGTTTATTATGTTGTTTAATTTGTTATTGGTTTCTGTATGCTATTTTTACGTTTTTATCGGCTTCTTTTTTAGTGTATTGGCTAATTTTGTCGTTTCTTTTGCTGTGTATGTAAGTGTTATCCATGTTTTCTTGTTGTTGTCAGATTCTTTTTCTAGTTTAGTTATGTTGGTTATATTGTTCTTCCTTTTTTGCTTATTTACGAGCTTATCTATGAATTCTTCATTATAGCCATTGGGGTTTGCCATATATTTAATGTAGTTGAGTTCTTGGATATAATTGTCTTTGCTTAATGGGAATATTCCATAATTTTATATTAATATTACATATATCTAATGTATAAAAATCAATCAATACTAGTAAAATGCATATCAAATTCCGTTGAGGTGAAGTCACATGATGAAATTTAAAAATTAAATTGTACCTGTTGGTAGGTGCCGTCGTCCTCGACTTTGTTAATAGAGTGTATATAAAGACCTTGAAATTGTAAAGGAAACAAACAACACCTCACTTCTCAATGAGAACGCACCCCAGTCAAACCCATTATACAACATCGTCAAAAACAAGTCAGTTGCTGCTACAAACAGTTGGAGTATACATCACCGTACACAACAACAACATGTAGCGGAAACTCAACCTGCAGAAGATGGAAGATAACTTCCGAAAGCGCTCCAGTTAATTTTATATATACAATATATTAACAAAGTTGAGGGCGACGGCACCTACCAACCGGTACAATTTAATTTTTAACTTTCATAATGTTTGTTTGTTTGTTCGTATTCTATGCGCGGCCATACCGCTGATCCGATTTTGATAGGGTTTTTGCAAAATGTTCAGGAGATTCCCGGATGAACATAGGCTATAAGAGAGTTGTGATATTCAACCCCTTCACCCCTAAAAATCACCCTTTGTAGTGAAAAACGTGAAATAAAGTCCATCTTTTGACGCTTAAATGGCTTACGCTGCTTAAACCATAACAAATGCACCAAAATAATATACACAGAATTGAATACCTCACAAAACTCTACAAAAAAGTCCGCGACAGCATATGTTTATCTTTTACGGATAACTCACAATAACCATTTTTGTCTTTCATTGATGTCAAGAAAATCGGAATAAGTAGACTCCCGGACAAGCGTGCTCTGCCATACCGTTCATCCGATTAAGATGAGGCTTTAAGAAAAATGTTCAGGAGATTCCGGGAATGAACATACGCTATAAGAGAGTTGTAATACTCAAGCCCTTCACCTCTAAAAATTACCCTTTGTAGTGAAAAACGTGCAATAAAGTCCCTCTTTTGACGTTTATATGGCTTACGCTGCCTAAACCATAACAGATACACCAAATTAATATACACAGAATTGAATATCTCAAAAAAACTACAAAAAAGTCTCGAAGAGAAACTGCCTGTTCTTTTGTATGGATCTGAATCTTGGGTACTTAGAAAAAAAGGTATCTCACGCATTCAAGCCACTGAAAGGAATTTTTTAAGATCCGTAAAAGGATGTAGACGCATGGATAGATCACACAATGAATCAGTAAGAAATGAACGGGAGATATTTTCAATAGTCGATAAACTAAAAGAGTACAAATACCGACGGAAAGAACATTTAGACAGAATGGACAATACAATATTACCCAAAACGATCATCTCCTACATACCGCATGGAGGAAGATCTTTGGGACGGCCAAGGAAACGATGGACTTGCGACCGGAACAGGTCGAATTATCTAATACTGGAAAGGACGAAGAAGAGAAATGAATGCAACAAATTTGTGTATCTTATAAGATACATTTTGAATTTAAAGATTAATGATTTTTTTGTAGTCGTATTTCGGTTTTTAATGTTTAATTTTGAGTGACTGTTTGTTACTGGATATCATATTTAAACACGTGTTTTTAGTACTTTTTTGGTCGATGTGACTAATTTCTTATACTTACCAATATTGTTGTTACTGGAAGTAAGTCAACGTTCCCACATGTAACCTGGTTGCTATGCAAACAAAAGAAATCGCAATGCTGATATGTACTCAAAAAGCACACGTGCGGTAAGTAAAATAATAGTAGCAATATTTATTTTTATATTTATTTTGAGTACTCTGACTATAAACTTCTGTAGACTTTAATTTCTCATTCCTAGGAACAAAATATGCCAACAAATCCTTCTCGTTAATCTGCACGCCTTTTTCATTTAACCATTTCTTGAATGTTTTGTACACTAACTCGTACCTTTCTTTAGACTTTTCCGGAATGAATGCAGAACATCCCACTCTCCAAACTTCTTCAATTTCTCTATCATCTACCATGACTCCTTCCACAGTAAAATTATCAAACAGATTCTAATCACGGTACTACATATAAAAATGTCTCCACAGCCAACAATCCTTGCTTATAATAAAACAAATGAAAAGCTACATAGCAACGATCACCAAATGTTACTATCTCATAGAAGTCATTTACATCCAACTAATATTTTAATTCATTTATTACTATCCATCCATCCATAGTAATTCTGTCCGAAGACAGGTCCTTCACTGTAATCATAGCATTTTCATGCTATGCTTGCAGCTTTACTAGGGAATTGTAGGTGTGGTAGCTTCCCGTTGCTTTCCACACCGGTGAAGGATGACGATGATGATAATGATGATGATGATTGATGATGATGATGATGGCCATATGATTTCGGGGACCATTTAGGCCTTAGAGTTTTCCTGACATTTGTCGTACGGGTGAGGAAAAACCCCGATAAAAACCTCACTCAGAAAAACTGCCCCAACCGGGGATTGAACCCGGGCCCGCTGCATGGGAAGACAGCACGCTACCTCGAAATCACAGCGGTGGACGTTATTACTATATTTAATAGAAATTAGTCACATCGACCAAAAATAGTATGCAATACACATGAAGTAAGCACGTAACATATCTCGAAAATTGAAAAAACTCGGCGCAAGCGCTTCGTTGTTTTTCAAACTTTTTCTCGATCAGTAACAAGTGCTTACCGCACTTGTGTCGCAATATACTATTGTGTGTTGTAATTCACTTAACAGCGAATCAGTCTGTTGGAATTCTTGCTGTAACTCACAAATTTGTTGACATCTATAACAAACTGCACGCGGAGTTAATTACAGAACGCGACATGACGTAATTCACTTCTATATTTATATATTCATTGAAGCGTGAACTATGGTCTGCAAAAAGAAATTTATTGTCTCGCTGAACATGGAAGTTGGTTCATTTGTTCTGAAGTTGTGACATGTTATGTTGGTAAACATCACATCAAATAAACTTTATGTATAGGTGAATGAAGCCCCTGAAATATAACAGCTTGGTAAATAATATTTACGACTCTGCTCATCTCTGGAGGCGTTCATTTGTTTCATAAAACATCTCAGGAATCGAAGTGAATTATTCTTTTATTTTCATTTTATCGGCTCATCGCAATTTAGGAACAAGATCACAAGATACCTTTTTACACGTTTTATATTAGCTTCACCCATGACAATATAATAATTTTGTAATTTTCTAAAGTCCTGGCCAGAATCATCAGAAAATCAAAAAAATAAAAACCGGTGTAATAGGTTGCGGACTTACCGACTTTTTAGTAAATCGTTGTAAGAGCTCAGTTGGTAGAGCGGTGGGCTGTAGTGATATATAATTTCAGTAATCCATAGGTCGCTGGTTTAAATCCGGCCCGGAGGTTTTTTTAGAAGAGTATTAATGCAATTAAATTTTCAGTAGATTCCGGTTTATGACAATCAAACTAAAAATTAAAAAATAAATAATAGTTTAAAAAATTAAAACAACACGCTTTGTTAGAAAACCAAACTAAAAAATAAAATAATAAAGAATAGTTTAAAAAACTAAAACAGCACGCTTTATTCGAAAACCGAACTAAAAAATGAAAGATAATTTTAAATTCCAACACGCTTGGGATAAAATTAAAGTGGTCAATAAAGAAATCATATCCAACACATCTAGAATAAAACTAGAGTTATCTACAAAAAAAATAATTTTACCATCAAAAGCGTGGGGTGCTTTTCATGGTTTTAAGTTTTCTTCTTACAGACTTTACTTTTACCAATATCTGTTTATTATCAAATATATTAATTGCTATAGAGCACCCAACAATAACGTTACAATTGCATAAAGAAAACACAATAACATTACAATTACATAAAAATACAATAGCATTATACATTAATTAAGTTATGTATAATTATTAAGAATTAATAATAATAATAATAGCTTTATTTTACCTGGCGGAGTTAAGGCCTTAAGGCCTTGTCTACCACTCAACCAGGTTTTAAAAAAATACAAACAAAAAAAAATAGTCTTAAATCTAAATTACAATATATATATATATATATATATATATAAACGATTACAAGTTATGAATACAATACAATTAATATTTATAATGTATTTTGATTTACTCTAAATTTAACGAATTAAATATATAATATGTACAATATATATAAAAAAACGAGGAAAAGATTAATGACATAATAAATAGAGAAAAATTAATTATTAGACAACAGGTAACTGTATAAGCGTGACTTAAAGGTTCCAAGTGTGCTGCAACCCCTGATATCTTGAGGAAGGAGATTCCAGGAGCGGGTAGAGGCTACTGTGAAGGAAGTAGAATAGGAGGAAGTGCTATGAAGAGGAATTATTAGCAGACTGCTATCTTGTGATCTAGTGTCAATATTGTGGTAAGAGGATAACTTTTCAAATCTGGACGCCAGGTAAGTAGGGATGTAGGAATTCAGAAGCTTGAAAAGTAGTGAAAGGGAGTGCAATTTACGTCTGTCAGTAAGACGGAGCCAAGAGAGGTTATTAAAGTGTTCGGAAATATGGTCATAACGGCGGATATTGAAAATGAATCGAACGCAAGCATTATGAACACGCTGCTGGTATTGCATTTTGATAACATATATTTATTCATGAATGAGTGTTGTTCTTATTTTCCGCGTTTTGTCTTACTATATATGCCTAAAGATTATACACCAGTACCATATTTTTTTAGAAGATTTTGGATTACATGAGCGCCTTTTTTTTTTTTTTTTAAGAGTCTTCATATGACAGCATGCTCCACTACAGTTTTCTGCAGTACTACATGCTTTGGTTTAGCAATATTAAAATATCTCTAGCATTTTATGTGTGTTGATGTTCCTGACTGCATTTATAATGTTATTTACTAGTTCTAAAGTGTGAAATAATTATTTTTTTTCTATTTTCGATTCCTTAAATATAATTTTGAGTTATTGTGACGCTAAATTGTTCTATTTCGTTGTGGTTGTTATTTGCATTTCAAACAATGCTCTCTGTTAATTATACGTAAGCAAGTTATGGTTCCTCTTATCACTAACAAGTTATGATTAATATTTACAGTTGCTTGATATTGTTTCTATTAGCACTTACTTAACCCTTAAATTGGCGAAACAATACTTTCTAGTGCCCGTCATTCAAGTGTTTCGGACCGCAAAGAAAATAAAATCATGTAAAAATTGGAAAAAGCCGTACTGGCTGTAATGTATAATTCCCAAATATGTCTTCTTAATAAAGGAGCCGCCATTTGCAAGATAGAAGCATGGCTTCACAGCATTTGGTGGATGGGAATTACAATGTATATAGAGAGAGATTTGCGTTTAGATCGGTACTTGCTCAGGTAGCTCAGTTGGTAGAGCACTTGGTCTACAGAACCAAGGGTCCCGGGTTCAGGTCCCGGTCTGAGCGTATAATTTTTCTCTTCAAATATGATTTATCCATCATTGAGATGTACGAAATCAATAATAAAAACTTGGAAAAAGCCGTACTGGCTGTAATGTATAATTCCCAAATATGTCTTCTTAATAAAGGAGCCGCCATTTGCAAGATAGAAGCATGGCTTCACAGCATTTGGTGGATGGGAATTACAATGTATATAGAGAGAGATTTACGTTTAGATCGGTACTTGCTCAGGTAGCTCAGTTGGTAGAGCACTTGGTCTAGAGAACCAAGGGTCCCGGGTTCAGGTCCCGGTCTGAGCGTATAATTTTTCTCTTCAAATATGTAAAAGTAAGTTATTACTATATTTTTAACGGAATTTGACACAATGTTAGGTAATTTATGATAATTTGTTTTATTTTTACTGTTTAATGAGCGCCTGTAATGCATTATTACATGCGTTTCCAAAATAGAGCCAATGTATAATTTCTTTGTACACTAAAATGTAGGACTAAATTAGGCTAAGAGAACTATAGTAAGTTAATCAAGTTTGGGTTTCTGATGGGAATTAATAGCATCGAGGAGGTCGTTACCGAAGGAAAATTAGGTGGAATGGCATTAAGACAGGAACTTGGTGCATACGGACTGACTGATGTCTTGAGAGACATTGGATCGTTATGGTGCACAAAATTAGCGTGTCTATTGAATTTGGGAGCGTCAGAGCATACTATCAAACTCTCTGCTACGGGAATTGATTTCTCTCGGGTTTTGTGGGTCGGGAGAGGGTAGGGGGGACCTGTGTCACTTGAGTTGTTTGGAGGCGCGTAAGGATTTTGATGCTCCGTCTTCCCAACTGAATTAAGTTAGTATAGATTGCCCAGTGATGTTGTAGTCGAGTTTAAATTAAGCCTCTTATGAAATCTTTCAGTGCTAACATTTCTTATGTTCTCTTGGCTCAGTTTTACAGCCCCTCGCACCAAAAAGTCGATACGTCCGCATTCTATGTAACGGAATCTTTGAACACGGTTTTCACCCACTTAAAGCACTGGATCGACTTGAAACTTTGTATACTCGTAAAGGGCCAATACAATAATTTCATAAATATTTTCTAAAATCCTGCCCAGAATCATCCGCAACCTATTACACCGGTTTTTATTTTCTGACTGGCCAAGATAATTTGTTTTGTTATATTTTTTTACGCGATAGTGCGTTTTGTCCTACTTACAGCAATGGCGACCATGATTGAAAGTTCAACTTCCTACATTTCGGGTTTGCCAACCTAAAATAACTATACTGTAATATTACATTTACACCCACTTGCGGGAAGTAAAGCCACTGCCCTCTATATTTACTACGTACAATGTATATACAGAAAATATCCAAAAGATAGTGTTAATGTACGTTATACGAAACAAATCACTGCATTTTAAATGAACTGAACTTTATTTGAAATGATATAAAACAATAAATATGTACTTGCGGCCATGTTATCAATAATTGTTCTCAAGGCCTCCTGTTGTTTCAACTAATAAACATGGCCCACACTGTTAACGTTAGTCAATTGTTTATAATGAACGCAAATATTTCCAACAAAGATGTTATTATTTTACTATTATTTATTATTTTGAAAACACCATCGCGCAAAAAATAATGTACAACGCACGTTTGTGAAGTGTTTTGCAGAATCTCGGAAACCAATAACCTCGCTATCGCTCGGTTTTTTAACATTTTTCCTCGATTCTGTAAAACCACTTTCCAACCTCGCATCTTCTTCTTGTTCTTTTTCTTCTTCGGCTTTCCCCCACTTATAGGTTTGCCGTCTTCAGTTTCCATTTATCTCTATCATTCCAATCTCCCTCTTGCAATTTCGTGTCATCCATTATAGTTCTGATGTAGGTTTTTCATTTCCATCTTGCTCTGCCACGTTTATTTCTTTCAGGGCGTGACCATTGATATATATTTTTTGGCCATCTTTCATTTTCCATTCTTTGTACATGGCCATAACATTTAAGCGTTTGATTTTCAATCCTCTTAACAACCGATGTGCTGACATTAATTTCTCTCCAAAGGAATTCATTTCTTATTTTATCCTGTCTTGTTTTTTGGAGGCTTCTTCTAAAATAATCAAATTCAACTGTTCTAATTTTATTCTTTTGTAATTCCGTCAAAAACCAAGTTTCACTTCCATATGACAAACTATTCTGTATTGTGATCTTATAAATCTTTATTTTAGTTTCATTTGTAATATTTTTATTCCAAATTATTCCATGTAATGTCTTAGTTACTTTTTTTGCCATTGCAATTTAGTCTGTACATCTCTCTCACAGGTACCTAAACTTGTAATTATTGATCCAAGATATATTAAAAATTCACACTTTTTTATTTTCCCTGTTTCAAGTATGAGATCATCCACATCCTTTCCCAAACACATATATTCTGTTTTCTGTAAATTTATATTCAGTCCCCATTTTTTATATTCTTCCATTAGTTTATTTATCATATATTTCATATCATCTTCATCCCCTGCAAAAATTAGTTGATCATCTTCAAACAACAATGAATGCAGTACTTTTCCTCCTATAGGAATACCCATTTCAGAACATTTTTTATACCACAAGTTAAGAGCCTGGTCTAAATAAATGTTAAAAAGAATTTCTTAGCGTTTAAAACTATATCCTACACTTTAAGCAAATCTCTTGCGTGACACATATTTTGCATTATATAATACCAAAGCGAAGAAAATAATTAAATTCATTATTTAATAAGATACGTTTGTTTAATTTATTTAATATTCTACTAAAGTAAAGGAAATATGAATGCGTGGATATCATTTAAATCTGTATCAAATTGTACAATAATATTCTAACATAATAACATATGGCTACGCATGATTCGTTTTCATGATTGATTTCTCAAATGTATTTATTTAATAGATTTTAAATATACGTATACACATCTTCCTGTGCCCATTATTAAGTTTTGATTTTCTTCCTGGATTTAGAAAGGGTAGATCAACTATAGATTGCGTTTTTGCAATGGACCAATTGATAGAAAAAAGAAAAAATTTAATTTACCCACGTATATAGATTTTGTTCATTATACTAAAGCATTTGATAGTGTAAGTGGAAATAAATTATGCAACATATTAGAAATGAAAGGAATTCCTCAACACCTTATAAGAGCCATTCAGAGTTTATATACACATTTTAAAATTTTAAAATAGACTGCGGAGATAAAATTAGTAAACAAAAAATGGAAATAAACCAGGGAGTAAGAAAAGGGTGTCCGTTGTCACCAGTATTATTTAATTTATACTTGGACTATTTCATAAATGAATGGCAAGAACAAATTAATATAAATAGTGTGTTGACAACTCTGCTTTTTACCGACGATCAGGTAATAATGACAACAATAATTTATTTAATTTTTTAAATTTAATTTAACAAAGGCGATTCATTCAAATCAAGTTGAGAATTTAACAGTTTATTACTAATTTGCAATTTATTTATTTCTACAGCCTCCAAAAGGTCCAACTTCTTACCCTTATCACAAACATGTAAAATTTCAAAATTTGGATCGAAACAGTGATTAAATTGGAATAGGTGGTTACGTATAATATAAAATATAATTATATTTAAATATTAAATGAAAAACCCTTATAATCTTTCATTCCCCATTCGTGCATGGAAGATTCTTGTAGGAAAACCAGAGGGAATACGCCCAGTTGATAGACCAAGAATGAGGTGGGAGAATAACATTAACTATGATTTGAGGGAAGTAGATTATACAGGGGATGATTGGAAAACATTGGCTCAGGATAGGGATATATGGAGAACTTATGTCCGCGCGGCCATGAACCTACGGGTTCGACAGTGCCAGTGAGTTAGTTAGATATATTTATATGGGGATAAATATCCGGTTTTAACTTGTATGAAATCTGTTTATTTAACAAGTTGGTTACATTTTTACGTGCAAATGGAGAGTTTGAGAACAGAATTAGTTTTGGAACTTCTTGTCGTGAATATGTTGTTCTAATTGAATTTGGCAGAGCTGCACACAGTAGGCAGACGATAGCCCCTTCAAAAGTCCACACACACATTCCATGTTAATTATAAGGGGAAATCCCCAGCCACAGTTATGTAGTACATTATTCCGGGGTTTGTAGCAAGCTTATGTTTGTTTGAGGAATGAAAAGCTACTTTCTAACTATGTAAACTCGACAGTGTTTCTGTTAATTTGCAAGCTTTATCGCCCCATAACCGAAACGCGATGGAATAATAGCAGGAAAGCGAGACAACAGTATTTATTCATACTTGAAGTGAATCATCATGTGACTGTAGGGGCGTCAATGTACCGTCACCATTCGTTCAGAAATTGTGTGGCGCATCAATCAAAGTCTGTAGAGATGTGCAGAATGTCGCTGCCAACTGTCATCTGCACAGTTCTCTCTATTACTCGCATTCTCCCTTAAATTTACCAGTCTTCCCTAGAAGTAAAAAGTGTACTCAAAAAATTTGAGCTATTATTATTATTATTATTATTATTATTATTATTATTATTATTATTATTATTATTATTATTATTATTCCCAAGCTCTTCCAGATGAATGGAAGGAATCAATTATTGTACCAATTTATAAGAAGGGAGACAAAACTGATTGCAACAACTACAGGGGCATCTCATTACTTTCAACTTCGTACAAAATTCTAACAAATAGGCCTATATTAGTAAGCAGACTTACTCCCTATATTGATGACATTCTAGGAGATCATCAATGTGCATTTAGAGGAAACAGGTCTACAACAGATCAGATTTTTAGTATAAGACAGATTTTAGAAAAGAAATGGGAATATAATGGTACTGTACATCAACTATATGTAGACTGCAAAAAAGCGTATGATTCAATTAAGAGGGAGAATTATATAGTATCCTGCTGGAGTTCGGAATTCCTAAAAAGTTAGACTTATACGAATGTGTCTAAATGGCACAAAGAGTAGGGTGCGTGTAGGCAAACAGTTTTCGGACACTTTTGAAATCCAGAATGGGTTGAAGCAAAGAGATGCACTATCTCCTCTACTATTTAATTTTGTACTAGAGCATGCCATTAAATCTTTAGAGAATGTGGAAGGCTTACAACTCAATGGTATTAATAAGCTGTTAGTTTACGCTGATGATGTAGTATTGTTGGCCGATAGCGAGGAGATACTAAAGGACAACACGCACACACTATTGAGTAACACTAAGAAATTAGGACTGGAAGTAAATATCAATAAAACTAAATATATGGTCACACATAGAAATTCATTAAATAATGCAAATGGACAGCTAATGACAAATGAGGGAAATTTTGAGGAAGTGGCTGAATTCAAATACCTAGGAACAATAATCACAAATAGGAATGAGATGCACAAAGAAATTAAACATAGGCTCAATTCTGGAAATGCATGCTATTATGCATAACAGAGACTCTTGATGTCCCAACTCCTTTCAAAAAACGTTAAGCTGAAAATATATAAAACTATTATTCTACCAGTTATATTATATGGGTGCGAAACATGGACTCTTACCTTAAGAGAGGAAAGGAGATTACAAGTATTTGAGAATAAAGTACTTAGGAAAATTTTTGGCCCAAAGAGAGATGAACAGACAGGTGAATGGAGAAGACTACATAACAATGAACTGCATGGTCTTTATAGGAAGCCAGATATAATAAGAACAGTTAAGTCCCGTAGACTGCGATGGGCAGGACATGTTGCACGTATGGGAAATGAAAGACTTGCATGGAAGCTTCTTGTACGAAAGCCAGAGGGTAAACGCCCAGTTGGTAGACCAAGAATGAGGTGGGAGAATAACATTAACTATGATTTGAGGGAATAGATTATACAGGGAATGATTGGAAAACATTAGCTCAGGATAGGGATGTATGGAGAGCTTATGTCCGTGCGGACATGAACCTACGAGTTCGATAGTGCCAGTGAGTAAGTATTATTATTATTATTATTATTATTATTATTATTATTATTATTATTATTATTATTATTATTATTATTATTATTATTATAAAAAAATTGCTCGCCACTGAAATGGACTACTGGAGACGTGCTGCAAGAATATCCAGGAAGGATAACATCAGAAATTCGTATATAAAAGAAAAAATGCAGGTATAATATTCATAAGTAATGCCACGAGTGATTTCCAAATTATCGATAAATTCACGACTCACGAAGTGAGGAGTGAATTTATCTAGAGAATTTGGAAATCAAGAGTGGCATTTGTTAGGACTATTTAACGAATAAAATTAAGCTGTTTACTCACAAATCATTATTTAACTATAGTTATTTTAAAATATTTATATATTTAATGTAAACGGCGATGTTTGAAAACAAATGAGAAACGATAGGTACGCTTCTACTGCTTCTTTTGTTTATCACTGCAACCAGATCATACTATTTATTGCCAAAGGAACGCAATATTGTAAGAATGCTCTCTAGTGGAGAAAAAATGAAACACATCAATCTGTATATTAATTCATTTTTGATGTCGTATGATGTAAATATGACAATTATATTTTTCTCGATTATTACCTGGGAAAAAATACATTTAAGAAAGTGCAAACAGTGGTTTCTTTTTTTGGTGGTATAATCAATTGCTACAAATGTTGACATGTAAGCACTATTATATACAATCTGGTAGCCGTATTTGTTATAGGCTCAGTCACTGCAAAATAACGGTCAGACCTGTTCAGAATATTAAAAAGGAGGAGCTTTGTTTAATATATGATAATCCTAACACTGATAAATATTTCGTGAAACACGACTCTGATTGGTTGTAAAACAGGAATCATTGAAACGTGATTGGTCATTGACTCCCATTTGGGGCATGAGTTAAATAGTCAATATTAGATTTTATAAAGAAGAAACAATTAAATTGGTACGGACACATTGGAAGAATGGAAGAAGGAAGACTACCTAAGATAATCATGGATTGGGAACCACAGGGAAGGAAAAAGAAGGGTAGACCAACTATTACGTGGATTCAGGGAATCAATGAAGCTAAGAGGGAATGGGAAATAGAAGAAGATATATGGATGGACAGACAGGAATGGAAAAATGTGTTGAAACAAATGTGTAGTTAACTGTGAACATAGGTACCGGAAAAATGTATATTCATTGTAAAAGCCGGAATAATAATAAAAAATTATTATTAATATTGTTATTATTATTATTATTAGTATTATTATTATTATTATTATTATTATTATTATTATTATTATTATTATTATTATTATTATTATTATTATATGAATATGAAAAATGGGGTTTAAATTTAAACATGAAAAAAACTAAATATTTATCAATTGGTGAACCAGAACAAAATTTAATTTTGGAGACTGGAGAAACAATAAAATGTTGTAGTGAGATCACATATTTAGGAATTAAAATTAATAAAAATGGGAGTTATGAAGAGGAAATAAGAAATAGAAATAATAAAGGAAAATTTGCAATTGCTTGCCTCAATGGAATATTGTGGGATAAAAATATAAGTAATAAAAATAAAATGAATATATATCATACAATTGTTAAAAGCATAATTACTTATGGAGCAGAACTTTGGCCATTAACAACAAAAACAAATAAGTACCTTTTGGCAACGGAAATGGATTTTATACGAAGGGCCGCAAGAATTTCAAGAAGAGAAAACATTAGAAACTCAGTTATAAGGGAGAAAATGAAGATTGAAGACACTATTTTAGATTATATTAAAACTCAGCAATTAAGATGGTACGGACATGTCCAGCGAATGGAAGAGGATCGACTACCAAAATCTGTTTTGGAATGGTAACCTGAGGGAAGACGAAGCAGAGGAAGACCTAAAACCTCCTGGAGTCAGGGAATATGGTTATATATGAAGGAGAAACATCTACAACCAGGAGATTGGATGGACCGACAAAATTGGCTATTAGGAATCGGACGATGTCAAAGACATTAATCAACCGATGATCTATCTATCTATTATTATTATTATTATTATTATTATTATTATTATTATTATTATTATTAGTATTATTATCATTATTATGGGAGTAACAAGATGTTCAAAATAGGAAAAAATATATAAAAATAAATGAATATAGAATAAAGTCATACTAGAAAAACGAATATTAAATATTCAGCAGTAGATTAAATATATAAGATATAAGCAGTTACATTAGTATGATGAATACAAGAAGAAAGGATGTCCAGAAAGAGAACATTAGAATGGTGTCCACCTGGAACAAGATAGAAAGGAGGACCTCGAAACTCACGGATGCAATTATCATAAGTAATGCCACGAGTGATTTCCAAATTATCGATATATTCACGACTCACGAAGTGAGGAGTGAATTTATCTAGAGAATTTGGAAATCAAGAGTGGCATTTGTTAGGACTATTTAACGAATAAAATTAAGCTGTTTACTCACAAATCATTATTTAACTATAGTTATTTTAAAATATTTATATATTTAATGTAAACGGCGATGTTTGAAAACAAATGAGAAACGATAGGTACGCTTCTACTGCTTCTTTTGTTTATCACTGCAACCAGATCATTACTATTTATTGCCAAAGGAACGCAATATTGTAAGAATGCTCTCTAGTGGAGAAAAAATGAAACACATCAATCTGTATATTAATTCATTTTTGATGTCGTATGATGTAAATATGACAATTATATTTTTCTCGATTATTACCTGGGAAAAAATACATTTAAGAAAGTGCAAACAGTGGTTTCTTTTTTTGGTGGTATAATCAATTGCTACAAATGTTGACATGTAAGCACTATTATATACAATCTGGTAGCCGTATTTGTTATAGGCTCAGTCACTGCAAAATAACGGTCAGACCTGTTCAGAATATTAAAAAGGAGGAGCTTTGTTTAATATATGATAATCCTAACACTGATAAATATTTCGTGAAACACGACTCTGATTGGTTGTAAAACAGAAATCATTGAAACGTAATTGGTCATTGACTCCCATTTGGGGCATGAGTTAAATAGTCTATAGATTTCTTCGAGGACATTGATTTTCAAGTTCTTATTTTCATTTTGAATAATCGATAACACAAAATGAATTACATGTTTCTATAATATGTTTCGCAAAACTTGATTTACCCTCATTACATCTGAAGGACTTACAGTGGTCATTAAATCGTGCATTCAAATTTATAATCGATTGGTTTGACGTCTACTTGATGAAAATACATTATGTATACTTACTTACTTACTTACTTACTTACTTACTTACTTACTTACTCACTGGCACTATCGAACCCGTAGGTTCATGGCCGCGCGGACATAAGCTCTCCATACATCCCCATCCTGAGCTAATGTTTTGCAATCATTCCCTGTATAATCTACTTCCCTCAAATCATAGTTAATGTTATTCTCCCACCTCATTCTTGGTCTACCAACTGGGCGTTTTCCCTCTGGCTTTCCTACAAGAAGCTTCCATGCAAGTCTTTCATTTCCCATACGTGCAACATGTCCTGCCCAACGCAGTCTACGAGACTTAACTGTTCTTATTATATCTGGCTTCCTATAAAGACCATGTAGTTCAATGTTATGTAGTCTTCTCCATTCACCTGTCTGTTCATCTCTCTTTGGTCCAAACATTTTCCTAAGTACTTTATTCTCAAATACTCGTAATCTCCTTTCCTCCCTTAAAGTAAGAGTCCATGCTTCGCATCCATATAATATAACTGGTAGAATAATAGTTTTATATATTTTCAGTTTAACGTTTTTTGAAAGGAGTTGGGACATCAAGAGTCTCTGCAATGCATAATATCACGCATTTCAAATACATTATGTACAGTGATTAAAACAGTTTTATACAATTTTCATATTTATTTTAATACAAATTCGTTACAGCTGTTTCAGTACTTTGTACCTTCTTGAGACAAATACTACGAATACAAATTAAATGTGTTATTATATATACACTCAAGTACATAAAAAGTGCAACTAAACAAGTAAATGTAAACAAAAACAGTGCAACAAACATTCTCTTATTATAAACTAGTCAATACCCGGCGTGCGCTGCTACGCCTAAGTAAATGAAAATAATGTTTTTCTATGTTTAGGTGAATAAGTAAAAGGAAAATAATTATACATTTATATTTTTTAAATACTCCATGCTGATTACCTGGCGTTGCCCGGGAATCTACTTATCCCGATCTTCTTGACAGAAATGAGCTGAAATTCAAAAACTAATGTGTTTTATGTTTAGTTAAATAAGTGGAAAGAAAAATGTATATCGCAATTATTTTTAGATACCCCGTGCAGTTTACCCAGCTTTGTTCGGGAATCTACTCATCCCGATCTTCTTAGAATAAATTATCTAAAAGACAAAAATTAATGTACTTCTTATGATTAGTTGAATAAGTAAAAGTATAAATGTATATCGTAATAGTTTTAAGATTCCCGTGCTGATTACCCGGAGTTGCCCGGAAATGTACTTATCTCGATCTTCTTGGCATGCATGAGCTAAAAGACAAAATTCGTTATTGTGAGTTATCCGTAAAAGAGTATCCGCCATGTGCTGCTATGCTTGCACAGGAATCTATGTCTCGGTCTTCTTGGCATCAATGAAAGACAAACATTTTTATTGTGAGTTATCCGTAAGAGATAAACATATGCTATCGCGGACTTTTCTGTAGAGCTTTTTGAGATATTCAAGTCTGTGTACATTAATTTTGTGTATTTGTTATGGTTTAGGAAGCGTAAGCCATTTAAGCGTCCAAAGAGCTATTTTTTTTTACTTTTTCCACTACAAAGGGCGATTTTTAAGGGTGTAGGAGACGAGTATCACAACTCTCTTATAGCCTATGTTCATCCCGGGAATCTCCTGAACATTTTACAAGTAGCCACATCACAATCGGATCAACGACATGGCCGCGCATAAAGTACGAACAAACAAACAAACATTTTTACATATTTGATGTATCACGTCTTTTAAATTATAATAAGAGAATATTTGTTACACTGTTTTTGTTTGCATTTAGTTGCTTAATTACACTTTCTACGGATTTGAATATATATAATAACAAAATTCATTTGTATTCTTAGTATTCGTCTGAACAAGTTACAGAGTACAAAAACAACTGTAACGAGTTTGCATCAAAATAAATATGAAAATCGTATAAAATTTTATTTTATTTAATCACTAAAAATTAAAATTTCTCGTGGTTCTGCCAATATAAAATTTTCTCACAGCTATTTGCATCTTACTTTGCAAACACCCTTGGATTTTATTTTATTTTTTCCAAATGCCCCACGTTGTCTTTCGACATTCCTGGTTTCTCTCCTGGCATGGCGTACTTGTAACCCACTTCTGAGGTTGGGGCGCCTGGAAGGCGGGGTTACGTTGCCCCGATGATATGATGGGTGGTGATGATGATAATGGTACGCCAGGAGAGTCCCTAATCCTAAGCTTAACCTAAGATGAATATGAATGATGATGATTGCGATGACCATATGATTTCGGGGACCATTTGGGCCTTAAATTCTTCCTGACATTTGTCTTACAGGTGAGGAAAAACCCCGATAAAACCTCACCCCGAAAAACTGTCCCGACCTGGGATCGAACCCGGGCCCACTGCGTGACAAGGCAGCACGCTACCCCGAGACCACAGCGGTGGACAAATGTCTGTTTCTTCTATTTTATTTGAGGTTATGCCATTTAATTTACTGTTTGTTTCTTTGATGTAAATGCAAAAATATCAAAACTTTTAAAGATTTTACGGTTGATAAATCATATTTTGAAGCTACAGTTAGACCAAAAAAACATTCAAGATTAAAAGTGTATAACACATTGGCTCTTATTTTTGCTATGGCAGCGATGTATAGATATTGAAGCAGTAAGATACACAGACTCCAGATCTGCTGAAATGAAATATCGTTGAAGGACTGCAGAATACACAAATATACTTACTTACTTAATACAGGCTTTCCACTTTACAGCAGTTTGCCTTTGAGTCCTGCTTTCCAGAGATTCCTATCTTCCCATTGTCCATCTTCTATGCCTCTCTTCATCATGGCATCATATATTCCCTTATACCATGCTCTTCTACTTCTCCCCCTTCTCCTTCTGCCTGGTACCATCCAATCCAACACCTGTTTAGGCCACTGGTCTTCCGACATCCGTTGTACATGTCCATACCACTGTAGATCTCTCTTTGTTATCCTATCGATAACAGTTTCTTGTGCATCCATTTCTTGTCTGATATATGTATTTCGAATATGTTGTAGCCTGGATATTCTCATACTTCTCCGTAATCCATCCATTTCTGTCGCCAAGATTCTTTTCTGCATCCTTTCATTTATTGTCCAGCTTTCTGATCCATATGAAAGTATACTTTCTATTATTGTCTGTATAATCCCTTTTTTTGTTTTTCTGGTCAAATTTCTATTCCATAAAATTCCATTCAGGGATCTAATCGCCTTCCTTGCACAATTTACTCTGTTAATAATATCTTTTTCACAAGTACCAGATTTATCTGTTATAGATCCAAGATATTTAAATTCTTCAACACGTTTAATTATCATATTATTTATTTGTAGGTCTTCTGAATTTCCTCCGATTACCGTATATTCTGTTTTAATATAATTTATCTTCAGTCCACCTACCTCAAATGCATCGACCAACTTTCTAATCATATATTCTATATCTTCTTTATCTTGTCCTATTATAATCTGGTCATCAGCGAATAATAAATTGTGCAGTAAATGACCATTAATGTTGATTCCCATTCCCCTACATAACTTATTCCATTTCATTAATACATCTATACACAAATATATAATTACAAAAATAAATAAATCTTAGCAGAATTACATTTAAAAAATCTGATTATAAGTCATGACGGATGCATCATGTTCGTCGAATGGAGGATCACAGGATACCCAAACACATGTTAAGATATCAACCTGCAGGAAGAAGAAGACCAGGACGTCCATTCAAAGGATTTTTTGGATGGTGTTTGTATTGAGGACGAAACAGGTCATCAAATAACCTAAATTCGTGAATGGACTATGATGATGATGAACTTTCCTTTGGGATGCAGGAGGACAAAGGAATGGAATGCGCATATTTTGAAAAAAGACTTAATTAACGAATAGTGTTTGAAAAATAGAGGGATTAGTTGATTCATTATTTTTGTGATTTTGTTGTGCTGTAAAGAGAAAGGTTCCCGCAATGAATGCGAATGGTGTTGGGCATTAAAAGATGGACAATTTTGCAAAGCACTTGTCACTCCCCATGAGTTGACATGTCACGTGTTGTGACGTGAGCGTCGCTTGTCATGAACACAGTTTTCTGTTTTGCTTGTCAACCCATGTAAAATAGTTATTCTCTCCCCTTCTGTGTATTTCCCCATTGAAATCCATTATCTCTAAAATAATTGTATTCTCTCTATAATTTCCATATAAACTTTATTATCAGAGCGATCTGCATTTTTTTGCGAACACATACTCAGACTTCAACTCCTAACTAACTGACTAACTAACTTGTTGAAATAGGCTCTCCACACATCCCTATCCTGAGCTAATGTTTTCCAATCATTCCCTGTAAAATCTACTTCCCTCAAATCATGGATAAAGTTATTCTCCCACCTCATTCTTGGTCTATCAGCTGGGCGTTTTGCCTCTCGTTTTTCTACATTAAGCTCCCATGTTCTTCTTTCGTTCCCCATTAGTGTCATATGTCGTGCCCATCGCAGTCTGCGAAACTTAACTGTTCTTATTATACTTGGTTTCCTATAAAGATCATGTAGGTCTCTCTCTATTATGTAGCCTTCTCTATTCACCTCTCTATTCATCTCTCTTTGGTCCAAAAAGTTTCCTGAGAATTTAATTCACACAAACTCGTAATATTTTCTACTCCCTTAAAGTAAGAGTCCATTATTCGCATCCTTATAATATAACTGGAAGAATAAAAGTTGTATATATTTCCAGTTTAAAGTTTTTTTTAGAATAGTTGGGAGAACAAGAGTCCCTATACTGCAAAGTAGTATACATTTCCAGATATGATCCTATGTTTAATTTCTCTGTGTATCTCATTGATTCAAATTTCAACTTCCTAGATTTCGGGATTGCCAACCTAAATAACTATACTGTAATAAAATAACTACTGTAATATTACATATTACAAACCGCGTGTGCGAAGTAAAACCACTGCCCTCTATGTAGCCTATACTACATACAATATATATACAAAAATATCCAAACTATAGTGTTAATATACATTATACGAAACAAATCACCGCATTTTAAATGAACTGAACTTTATTTGAAACAATATAAAACAATAAATACGTACTTTCCGCCATTTTATCAATAATTAGTCTCACTACCTCCTGTAGTTTAAATCACTAAACATTGGCCACACTGTTAACGTTAGTCAGTTGTTTATAATGAATGCAAATATTTCCAACAAGTATGTTATTAATTAATTAAATAAAAATAAAACGTAGTTTTATTTGATTTTCATATTTATTATATAATTCAGTGACAGCTGTTTCAGTACACTGTACCTTCTTCAAACATGTTAACAAATTATGTCAGATAAAATATGTTATTATTTTACTATAATTTATTATTTTGAAAATATGGATAGAATACGAAATAAAGAAATAAGGGAAATTATAGGTGTACAAGAGGAGCCGAACATCATAGACATTATAGAAAAGAAAATATTACAGTGGTACGGCCATGTCGAAAGTATGCCAAAGCAAATATTGCCTAAAATTGTTATGGAATGGATCCCAATAGAAACAAGGAAGACTGAAGAAAACTTGGATAGAATGGGTACAAGCAGCTATGAATATTAGAGGATTGAAGGAAGATCAATGGATGGACAGAGAGGAATGGCGTTTGGTTTCCGGAAGACGACGGCAGCTGCCATGATACCGGATGATGATGATGATGATGATGATGATGATGATGATGATGGTGGTGGTGGTGGTGGTGGTGGTGGTTTTGAAAACACCATCGCGCAAAAGATAATGTACAACGGACGTTTGTGAAGTGTTTTACAGATTCTCGGAAATTAAAAACCTGGCTATCGCGAGGTTTTTAAACATTTTCCTCGCTTCCGTAAAAAACCACTTCCCAACCTCGTACTGTAATATACACTATTACGTATCAGTTTGTTGACTTGTGTTAAAATCTGTGCGGGTTACATTCAAGATTATTCCGTGATGTAACTAAGTTGTCTAGAAGTTACAGTTGAGATTAAATTTATAAGTGTGAGACGTGACTAAATAATGTGATAAAATGTTAGAAGCCCGGGGTCTTTAGAAACACTTAAAGGTCTTGAATGAGTGTAATAATGGAGAGTTATGTGTATCAAATTGTCCCCCGGGGAGAGTTAATTAGTACTTTGAATTAAGCGGAGTTAGTTCATTAGACCCAGACTTGACGCCACAGCTGCAACTCCCTCCCGTCTTCACTTGAATCAAAGCATGGGGAAACCGATTATTTAAGAACAGAACAATGCTTTTCCACAAATAAATGTCGTTCCATATCAGCCTTACAAACAAAGTTTCACTCTTGTACAATTGATTACAGACATAACTAACTAACTCACTGGCACTATCGAACCCGTAGGTTCATGGCCGCGCGGTCATAAACTCTCCATACGTCCCTATCCTGAGCTAATGTTTTCCAATCATCTCCTGTATATTCTACTTCCCTCAAATCATAGTTAATGTTATTCTCCCACCTCATTCTTGGTCTACCAACTGGACATTATCCCTCTGGTTTTCCTAGAAGAAACTTCCAAGCATGTCTTCCATTTCCCATTCGTGCCACATGTCCTACCCATCGCATTCTACGATACTTATCTGTTCTTATTATATCTTAATTAATTACAGACATTGTTTCACTAACTATCTAATTAACTCACTGGCTCCCTCGAACCCGTAGGTTCATGGCCGCGCTGTCATAAACTCTCCACACTTCCCTATCCTGAGCCAATGTTTTCCATCCATGTATAATTTACTTCCCTCAAATCATAGTTAAGTTCATTAGACCCACCTCATTCTTGGTCTACCAACTGGGCGTTTTCCCTCTGGTTTTCCTACAAAAAAACTTCCATGCACGTCTTTCATTCCCCATTCGTGCTATATATGTCCTGCCCATCGCAGTCTAAGAGACTTAACTGTTCTCATTATTTCTGGATTAATTACAGACATTGTTTCGCTAACTAACTAACTCACTGACTCTTGATCCCGTAGGTTCATGGCCGCGCGGTCATAAGCTCTCCATACATCGCTGTCCTGAACTAACGTTTTCCAATCGTTCCCTGTATAATCAATTTCCCTCAAATCATAGTTGTTATTTTCCCACCTCATTCTTAGTCTACTAATTGGGCGTTTTTCCTCTGGTTTTCCTACAAGAAGCCACCATGCACGTCTTTAATTCCTCATTCGTGCCACATGTCCTGCCCATCGCAGTCTACGAGACATAATTGTTCTCATTATATCTGGATTAATTACAGACATTGTTTCGCTAACTAACTAACTCACTGGCTCTCTCGAAGCCGTAGGTTCATAGCTGCGCGGTCATAAGCTCTCCATACATCCTTATCCTGAGCTAATGTTTTCTAATCATGCCCTGCATAATCTACTTCTCTCGAATAATGGATAATGATATTCTCCCATCTCATTCTTGATCTACAAACTGGTTGTTTTCCCTCTGGTTTTCCTACCAAAAGTTTCCATGCACCTCTTTCATCCCCCAATACGTGCGGCCATGAACCTACGAGTTCGATAGGGCCAGTGAGTTAGTTAATAAGTTGAAGGGTTTAAATAAATAATATCCGTAATAGGCCTTGTACTTCGATCGGGACACAAAGGAACGAAATAAAAAAAAATATTGAATTTACTCAATTGTGTTGATTTTTGTTCAATGCCACCTGTTTGTCATTCGACATTTCAGGTATTCTCTCCCGGCATTGGCGTATTGTAACCCACTTCTGAGGTTGGGGCGCCTGGAAGGCGGGGTTACGCTGCCCCAATGATATGATGGGTGATGCCGATGGGTAATGATGCGCCAGGACAGACGTAAAACCTAAACTTAATCTAATGAGGTGAATATGATATTGATGATAATGATGGCCAGATGATTTTCGGGGACCGTTTGGGCCTTAAAGTATCTTGACATTTGTGTTACAGGTGAGAAAAATCCCCGAAAAATACATCGCCCAGAAGCTTGTCCCGAGTGAGGATCGAACCCGGGCCCACTGCGTGACAAAGCAGCACGCTACTTCGAGACCACAGCGGTGGACCTCAATTGTAATATTTTTCCCTATAATTGTTTTTTTTTTGTATGAAAATATATCTATTTTACACCCCCGTTTCTTTTAAGATACCCCTTGCTGATTACGCGGTGTTGCCCGGGAATCTACTTACCTCGATATTCTTGGCATAAATGAGCTAAAAGACAAAATTCGTTATTGTGAGTTATCCACAAGAGATAAAAATTTGCTGTCGCGGACTTTTTCGTAGAGGTTTTTGAGATACTTAATTCTGTGTACATTAATTTTGTACACAGTATATTAGTTATGGTTTAGGCAGCGTAAGCCATTTAAGCGTCCAAAGAGCAACTTTTTCACGTTTTTCACTACAAAGGGCATTTTTAAGGGTGTAGAAGTTGAGTATCACAACTCTCTTATAGCCTATCTTCATCCCGGGAATCTCCTGAACATTTTGCAAAAAGCCCCATCACAATCGGATCAATGGTACGATCGCACATAAAGTACGAACAAACAAACAATCAAACATTCATTTTTATATATTAGATTTCTATGTGTGAACATTCATTTAATTTATTTGTTGTTTACTTCTATCCAAATTTATGTTTTAGAAAACACTACTTTGAAATCTCTACAGTAATGTTGCAATGAAAAAGATTTATACAACATTTTAAGATCCCATGTGGACAATGAGTTTTTTTAAATAATAAAAAGCTCTCAGGAAATAAAGAACAAAACGAGGCAACTTGAAGACATTCCTCTGAAGATGGCTGGTTCTAGTATCATTGACTCAGTCTTCCCCCTCCCTATCCTCTGGTTTAATGAGATGGAGTAGACAATTTTTTTCAAAGAGGAAAAGAGTAGTTGATGGTTTTCACAATCTTCCATCCTCACGCGCATTTCCCTTATGTTTTCACTCTCTGGCGCCTACATTTTGTATAGTGTAGTCTCCATAAATGGAGGCTCGTGTTTTTTTCTTCTTTTTTTGTGTCGCTGAGGTTGGTAATGATGCTGAATAGCTCTTGAACGAAGCTTCAGATCGCATGATCCCTCTCAACAAACGGCTGATGTGTGCTTGTACTTGGCTTTATCGACAGGTCACACGTAATGCTCGATGCATGTGCCCTATATGAGAGTGACGTTGAGAGGGAAAGTATTTCGCATTTCCATTTTATGCGATATGTGCACTAAAAGCATGTAATTTTTAGTCTATGTTTTATGTAGATTACAGACAGGGGCTGTTATTTATGTTCTGTAGGCTTAAAATATTCGTTAATCTATGCAACTGGGATAAAAAAGAATGAATGGCCTAATTTTAAAATTTTCAACACAACGTTTGTTCATTTATCCACATTGAACATCTTCGAGAATTGTACATTATTCAAAAGTAGCTAATACCTGTCGTGCGCTGCTACGTCTAAATAAATGAAATACGGTATATATTTTCATTTTTAGTTGATTAAGTAATAATTAATTATACATTTTTATCGTTATTCTTGATTGGGGGGTATTAACTTAGGAACTGTAATAATAAAAATATTAGCCTTTGGCAGTTGACCAGATTTTAATAGCAAAAACAGAAGACAAATTACAGAGAATGGTAACTAACTAACATACTGGCTCTATAATTGTAATATTATTGTGTTTTCTTTATGTAATTGTAAGGTTAATGTTTTTAGTGTATAATGCTATTGTGTTATTATTTAATTGTAATATTATTATTGTGTTTTCTTTATGTAATTGTAATGTTATTGCTATTGTGTTATTACTTAATTGTAATATTATTGTGTTTTCTTTATGTAATTGTAATGTTAATGTTTTTAGTGTATAATGCTATTGTGTTATTATTTAATGGTAATATTTTTATTGTGTTTTCTTTATGTAATTGTAATGTTATTGCTGTTTTTGTTTATTTTTCTTTACACTAGTACCAATTATTACTTTATTGTAACGGACTGTCAACAGCATGTACGGCTTACTGCCCGTGCGACCCATATTTGTAAATAATATTGTAAATATCTTACTTTTTGTCTAATAAAGTCCTACTACTACTACTGGCACTATCGAACCCGTAGGTTCATGACCGCGCGGACATAAGCTCTCCATACATCCCTATCCTGAGCCAATGCTTTCCAATCATATCCTGTATAATCTACTTCCCTCAAATCATAGTTAATGTTATTCTCCCACCTCATTCTTGGTCTACCAACTGGGCGTTTTCCCTCTGGTTTTCCTACAAGAAGCTTCCATGCACGTCTTTCATTCCCCATTCGTGCCACATGTCCTGCCCACCAGTCTACGAGACTTAACTGTTCTCATTATATCTGGCTTCCTTTTGTAATTCACTGTTATGAAGTATTCTCCATTCACCTGTCTGTTCATCTCTCTTTGGTCCATACATTTTCCTAAGAACTTTATTCTCAAATACTTGTAATCTCTTTTCCTCCCTTAAAGTAAGAGTCCATGTTTCACATCCATATAATATAACTGGTAGAATAATAGTTTTATATTTTTTCAGTTTAACGTTTTTTGAAAGGAGTTGGGAAGTCAAGTCTCTGCAATAGATAATAGCACGCATTTCCAGAATTGAGCCTATGTTTAATTTCCTTGTGCATCTCATTCCTATTTGTGATTATTGTTCCTAGGTATTTGAATTCAGCCACTTCCTCAAAATTTCCCTCATTTGCCATTAGCTGTCCATTCCCGTTATATAATGCATTTCTACGTATGACCGTATATTTAGTTTTATTGATATTTACTTCCAGTCCCAAATTCTTAGTGTTACTCAATAGTGTGTGCGTGTTGTCCTTTAGTATCTCCTCGCTATCGGCCAATAATACTACATCATCAGCATAAACTAACAGCTTATTAATACCATTGAGTTGTAAGCCTTCTTCATCCTCTAGAGATTTGATGTTTAATTAAATAGTAGAGGAGATAGTGCATCGCCTTCCTTCAACCCATTCTGGATTTCAAAAATGTCCAAAAATTGTTTGCCTACGCACACTCTACTCTTTGTGCCATTTAGACACATTCGTATAAGGCTAACTAACTTTTCAGGAATTCCGAACTATAGCAGGATACTATATAACTTCTCCCTCTTAATTGAATCATATGCCTTTTAGAAGTCTACATATAATTGATGTAGATATCATTATATTCCCATTTGTTTTCTAAAATCTTACAAAGAATGCTATATGAACTAAATGAAATATCAAAAAATACAATACGGAAATATCTTCAGAAAAAAAACAATGGCTTTCAAGGGCGCTCATCCAGTTCGGACAAAGATAATATTACAAAATAAACCAATAGAACATGTGGTAACATATAACTTCCCAGGTTGTGAAATATCATACACAGCGGAAACAGATATAAATAACAAACTAAATAAGTTTTGTTATATAACAGGAACACTAAAAAGAAGATTGAAAAATAAAGCCAGGAAAGACTCTATAATAAAATTATACAAGGCAATGGCAGTTCCTATATTACTTATGGATCCGAAACATGGACAGTGACAACACAACAATCTGCCAGGATACAAGCTGCTGAAATGAGATTCCTCAGACCAATAGCAGGATATCAAAGAACATACAAAAAACATAACACAGAAATAAGACAACTAACAGTAGAGGAATTAAACACAACAATAGTGAAATACAGAACAAACTGGAAAGAACACCTGACAAGGATGACTGAGAATAGAATACCAAAAGCAGCATACACCTGTTCACCACGAGGAAGAAAAAGTTTGGGAAGACCAAAGAAAAGATGGAAAGAGCAGCAATTTGGAGCCGGAACAGGCTTTGTAAATAAGCCTAAACCGTGAAGAAGAAGACGAAGAAGAAGTTCGTTTGGCTACAAATGTTCATAAAGATCGGTTGATCGGTCAAAATAAATTAAACTAACGTATCACTGTCAATTTAAGAGTTAATTAAATTTGTCTGGTAAAGGCTACTTTGCAGTGAACCAAATATGACGGTAGTCATACAGTTTTTAATTTCGGATTTCAGGTAACCTCCCACTTCTAATAGTCGGATTTCGCTGATTTTTTAAAAATAATATCTACCTGTTTATTTTTATAGCATATACCGAGTTTGGTTGTTAAACTTCGAAAATTGTGACCGCTGGAGCGATATTTAAAGTTTCGTTTTTATATATGTTGGAATACTTGGGTAGCTCAGCTCGTTAGAGCGCTAAACGTACAGAGTATAGAGACTCGGGTTCAAATCCCGATTCAAGCATTCATTTTTCTTTTTATATTATATATATATTATTATTTTATTTAGCAGGTTTCACATCATCTTTCTGCGCCAAATTAATCCACTGTCATTATCCTCCACACCTCTCTGTCATTCCAATCTCATCGTCCAATCATTTTTCCCTCATGCTTCTCAAAACAACATCAATCCATGTTATTTTTGTCTTCTTCTTCTATTAAGTGGCAGGTATTCTAGTATTCTTCTTGGGAATCTGACTTCTGTCATGTATTTTTTCAAGTTAGGATCTGTTCTTCCTTCGTGTATATATTATTTTAATAGTTTTAATTTTAAGTAACTTTATTGTGTTATTAGATATTATATTATTGTTCAGTTTTCCCAAGTAATCGTTTCACTATTATTGTATTTTTTTTTGTATTTAAATATAACATATGTTTGTCTTGGTTTGTGGAAGAGAAGGCCACGTGACCTTAATTCCACCAGGCTAAATAAATAATAAATAAAATCGAAAAATCGGACAAAGTTCTATTAGATTTGACTCGTAGAAAAATCTTACAACTTTTTTTCATAAAAGAAAGAGTTTCACAACGCTTTGTATTGAAATATTTTTCCTAAATTAATTCGAATAAATTGAATCTGTTTGTAGAATACAGTAAGATATCGGTGAAAAGAAACTCACTCAGATGTAATGGATATTAGAAGAAACGGTCCACTCCCAGTATCGGTTATCGATACGAAGTAACATGCTGCGACATCTATTGAGTTACTATCATTTCTGCTCGTATATTTTTTGCCCTGTTTTATTATTTTCAATCCAATTCCAATGTTCCTTGTATCGATGACAGCAATCTCTGAACTCTACAAGATTTAATACATTAAATGTATGCTTCCATCTTCATACTTTGTTAAACTTCACTAATAACGGTTAATTACGGTTAAAATACAGGGACAATTAAACACACTGAAGAATATAAGTATTTGGGAATTAAAATTACTAAAGATGGAAAACAGAGATAAGAAACAGGATCAATATAGGAAAGTATGCTATATCTGCCCTAAATGGAATAGTATGGGAGAACATATCTTCAAAGAAACAAAAAAAAACTATTTTTAATACAATAATCAGAAGCATTATTACCTATGGAGCTGATGTGTGGACTTTAAATGCACAAATGAAAAAAAAATCTGGCCACTGAAATGGACTACTGGAGACGTGCTGCAAGAATATCCAGGAAGGATCCGATTGAGGGTCTTTACACTTTTCAGCGGTTGCCCTTTTTACCAGCCGGCTGCTGGCCCTTCACATCCACATGTGTCAAACACAGAGGTAGATGATCAACAGCCAGTGTAGGGGTGACATGTGGTTAGCATGTCGAGTCCCCCAGCCGTTATAGCTGGTTCCTCAACCTGGACCCGCTACTTATTGTAGCTACCCAATTGCCTCACGATGCTGGGTGGGCACCGGTCCCATACTGGCCGAAATACCATGAGAAAATTTCTTCCCCCATGGAGACTCGAACCAGCGCAAGTCCCGTAGCTCTGCGCCAACGCTTCCTACCTTAACCGCTCGGCTACGGCGCGGCACAATATTCAATATTATATTTTATAAAGAAGAAACAATTACATTGGTACGGACACATTAGAAGAATGGAAGAAGGAAGACTACCTAAGATAATCATGGATTGGGAACCACAGGGAAGGAAAAAGAAGGGTAGACCAACGATTACGTGGATTCAGGGAATCAATGAAGCTAAGAGGGAATGGGAAATAGAAGAAGATATATGGATGAACAGACATGAATGGAAAAATGTGTTGAAACAAATGTGTAGTTAACTGTGAACATGGGTACCGGAAAAATGTATATTCATTGTAAAAGCCGGAATAATAAAAATAAAATAAAGTAAAATACAGAAGATGAAATATTGTTTTTGAAAGGTCTCCATATTGGAACTATTTGATGAAGTTTAATAAATTTAGTTGAGGACGACTGATTTACCAGGTACCAATTTTGGATTTAATTAATTTTGTTTATGAAATCAGTTTCATTGTGAGAAAACAAACATAGCAACTGATAGGAAAAATGGACACTTTTTTATAATTAATGTCATTAATACCACTGAGCAACGAAAAACATTTTTTTTTGTCTCAGAATGAAAAATATGTGATTCTGACAGTATTTTTTCTCCTGAATTGAAATATGATACTGGTTTATCTCCATCACGCAAGGTTTCCGAGAGACAGGAATTTATAATTTCAAACACTTTAATATTTATCATCATCATCATGAACAAATTTGTTTTAGGCCATGTGGCCTGTACGGTAAACCTAGCGAAGATGGTCTTGATCTTTCCACCGATGTTTTGGTCTTCCTTGGTCCCTATGTCCAGTTGGGGTATATTGGAATGCCAATTTTGGAAGTCTATTTCTTGCCATTCTCCTCAGATGATTTTTCCATTCTTGTTGGTATCTTTGTATATCTTCATTTAAACTTGTTACTCCAAGTTTTCCTCTGATAACAGTGTTCCTTTGGTGATCCAGTCTATTAACTCCTAACAATGATCGTAAGAAGCGCATTTGGCTTACTTGAAGTTTATTAGAGTTTCTTTTATTTAAAATCCAAATTTCACTTCCGTGTTTTAGAGCAGCTTTTGATGTGATGTTATGTAATCTTAGTTTTGTCTCTGTCCTCATCTGTTTACCAAAATGTCTTCGTATTACCCCATTCATTTTATTATATTTTTGTAATTTTGAATCAATGTCAATCTTATACTCTGCAAATACACTTCCTAAGTAAGAGAAATCTGACACTTGTTCTATAATTTTTCCATCAATCTCAATTTTCACCCGTTGTATGTTTTCTCCACACATTGCCATTGTTTTGGATTTTGAAGTGGAAATTTTCATATCATATTTGCTGGCTTTAATATTTATAAAGCGTGTAAAAAGCAAATATAGGGACGAAAAGTGTCTCTGTAATGAACTGGTTAGTATATTATTAACAATTGTGCGAGACAATTAACTGTAATTGTACTATAAAAAGTTAGAGACCAAAACTAGGAATAATGTTAACTCTTACTTACTTACTCACTGGCACTATCGAACCCGTAGGTTCATGGCCGCGCGGACATAAGCTCTCCATACATCCCTATCCTGAGCTAATGTTTTCCAATGCTTCCCTATATAATCTACTTCCCTCAAATCATAGTTAATGTTATTCTCCCACCTCATTCTTGGTCTACCAACTGGGCGTTTTCCCTCTGGCTTTCCTACAAGAAGCCTCCATGCAAGTCTTTCATTCCACATACGTGCATCATGTCATGTCCATCGCAGTCTACGAGATTAACTGTTCTTATTATATCTGGCTTCCTATAAAGACCATGTAGTTCACTGTTATGTAGTCTTCTCGATTCACCTGTCTGTTCATCTCTCTTTGGTCCAAACATTTTCGTAAGAACTTTATTCTCAAATACTTGTAATCTCCTTTCCTCCCTTAAAGTAAGAGTCCATGTTTCGCACCCATATAATATAACTGGTAGAATAATAGTTTATATATTTGTGTAATGTTTTTTTAAAAGAGTTGGGACGTCAAGAGTCTCTGCAATGCATAATAGCACGCATTTCCAGAATTGAGCCTATGTTTAATTTCTTTGTGCATCTCATTCCTATTTGTGATTATTGTTCCTAGGTATTTGAATTCAGCCACTTCCTCAAAATTTCCCTCATTTGTCATTAGCTGTTCATTTCCATTATTTAATGAATTTCTACGTGTGACCATATATTTAGTTTTATTGATATTTAAATGTTAACTCTTAAAATGAAAAATAAACTAATTTCGTAATGAAACTGGATGATGTATTGATGTTAATTAGGGAATTGCATAATTGATAATATTGCTGCTTTGAAGCGTACGTGCAGGCCATTGCAGTGACGCTTCCGCAGTAAAGCTTCCTTGCTCGGGCGGTAATTTGTGGTTTTACAAGTTCAGGACGTTACAGTGTGAAACAGGAGCTCAACTGTGGAGAAATTCTACTCTCCTGGGAGATAGGCCACCTGTGTAAAGGCGTGAGCTCTCTTTTCAGTGTCGTCTGCATAACAACACACTATCTCATGTACCAAACATTTTTGTTCGCTAAATAAACTTTTGTATGTAGCGCTGCTCTCGAACATAGCCATTTGTTTCAGTATACACTGTGCATAAAAATACGATATATGGAGTTTGTAATATCGTTATTACAGGAAGGATTATATTACCATTAAAAAATAAAATAAATAAATAAAAAGTGCAGAGACACACAAGAATGAAAATCTATAAAATTCTCGCTAGACCCATAATCTGTTATGGCAGTGAAGCTTGGACCATCAGAACTCAGGATGATCGTCTTATTACAGCCACGGAGATGAAATTTCTGCGACGAACTGCAGGTTATAGCCTTCTAGACCACCAAAGAAATTCAACAATAGCCAGAGAGTTAAACATCGTACCTATATCTGAATACCTCCAAGAATATACAAACAATTGGCTAGCCCATATTCAGCGCATGGATCGTCACAGAATACCAAAACAAATTCTTCACTACATTCCTCGAGGCAGAAGATCTGTGGGTCGACCTTTTCGGAGATGGCGGGAGACCGTAACGGGCCACTGGGCCTAAATACTTGAAAGGACGATGATGATGATGATGATAAATAAAAATAAATAAAAATGATAGTTATGAAGAGGAAATAAGAAATATAAATAATAAAGGAACATTTGCAATTGCTTGCCTCAATGCAATATTGTGGGGATAAAAATATAAGTAATAAAAATAAATAATCAATTTAGTTGGTGTTATTTGATGAAAATCCATATTTATTAATTAATATATATGATACAATTGTTAAAAGCATAATTACTTATGGAGCAGAACTTTGGCCATTAACAACAAAAAACAAATAAGTATCTTTTGGCAACGGAAATGGATTTTATACCCAAGGGCCGCAAAAATTTCAAGAAGAGAAAAAATTAGGAACTCGGTTATAAGGGAGAAAATGAAGATTGAAGACACTATTTTAGATTATATTAAAACTCGGCAATTAATATGGTACGGACATGTCCAACGAATGGAACAGGATCGGCTACCAAAATCTGTTTTGGAATGGAAACCTGAGGGAAGACGAAGCAGAGGAAGACCTAAAACCTCCTGGAGTAAGGGAATATGTTTATATATGAAGGAGAAACATCTACAACCAGGAGATTGGATGGACCGACAAAATTGGATATTAGGAATCGGATGATGTCAAAGACATTAATCAACCGATGATGTAACTAAAAGATGTTTCTTCAAATATCAATTCATTTATATAAATGTCAGGTTCAAACCTGACTAAGGTTGATGGCATAAAAATCTAGCATATGGCTTTCCTCTCTGAGACAATTTGAATATGAAATCCTCCATAGAATATTTGGGACTATGACAGATTAATAAGCTGTTAGATTATGCGGATGGTGTAGAACTGTGTAATAAATTGCTACAATTTTTTTTCTATTATACTTCGCAAGCGTTACCTGGTTACATTTGTGCACTATATATACAATCTAGGAACTACGTGCATTACATGATTCAACGTATTTCTTAGAGGGTCAGTCACTGAAAAATGACACTGAGCAACAAAAAATAAACTTTTTTTTTTGTCTCAGAAAGAAAAATATGTGATTCTAATAGTAATAGTATTTGTTCTCCTGAATTCAAATATGATATCGGTTTTTCTCCATCACGCAAGGTTTCCGAGAGACAGGAATTTATAATTTTGAAACAACTTAATATTTTCTACGTTCGTAATTACACAATATTCGATCATTCGGACTCGCCTAGAAAGTAAGAAATGACAATTTTGTGCTATATTTCGCCTGTGGAGCATCCCTCTTGATGGTCCGACAATAATCGGACAGCATATTAAGATTCCATTTGCCCTGATATCTCTTTTCCATAGCTGAAATCTCCTGTGTTACCTTATTTGTTTTTATTTTACAATGGACAAATGGACAAAAAAAACGTTTATTAAGAAATAATTATTTTAATCCATTAATTGAAATTGATATAAAAAAACTGTGGATGATGGAGAATTTCCGAATACATATTTGAAAACACGATAAAAAAACTATTGGTTCTCATGAGACAAAAATCATGTTGACCAATATAATGCTATGACTTGTTCAGAATACTAAAAAGGAAGAGCTTTCTTTGATATGATAAACAGAAGTAGATAAATATCTAGATGAAACACGAATGTGATTGGTTGTAAAACAAAATTCATTGAAATGTGATTGGTCATTGACTCCCATTTGGGGCATGAGTTAAATAGTCATAAGTAATGCCACGAGTGATTTCCAATTTATCTAGAGAATTTGGAAATCAAGAGTGGCATTTGTTAGGACTATTTAACGAATAAAATTAAGCTGTTTACTCGCAAATCATTATTTAACTATAGTTATTTTAAAATATTTATATATTTAATGTAAACGGCGATGTTTGAAAACAAATGAGAAGCGATAGGTACGCTTCATCTGCTTGTTTTGTTTATCACTGCAACCAGATCATACTATTTATTGCCAAAGGAACGCAATATTGTAAGAATGCTCTCTAGTGGAGAAAGAATGAAACATATCAAACTGCATATTAATTCATTTCTGATGTCGTATGATGTAAATATGACAATTATATTTTTCTGGATTGTTACCTGGGAAAAAATACATTTAAGAAAGTGCAAACAGTGGTTTCTTCTTTTTTTTTGGTGGTATAATCAATTGTTACAAATGTTTTTATATTAACTCCCGCATGCGGCATGTGTTGACATTCATGCACTATATATACAATCTGGTAGTCGTATTTCTCATAGGCTCAGTCACTGCAAAATAATGGTCAGACCTTTTCAGAATATTAAAAAGGAAGAACTTTCTTTAATATGATAAATTTAATATTGATAAATATTTCGTGAAACACGAATGTGATTGGTTGTAAAACAAAATTCATTGAAACGTGATTGGTCATTGACTCCCATTTGGGGCATGAGTTAAATAGTCGTTGTAACTATTCCCGGCTTCAGTCATGTCTCCATCTAAAAATGCGCTTTAAATAAATAGCTTTAATTTGATTTTTGATGTATGTCAGTACTTACTGTATAAGGGGGTGTGTCCAAGGTGTTCCATTTCTTGTCAAAGACTGGTGTAATGTCGTGCTAACTACATGCTGCATTAACATTACATTTCATCAATCACTCTGTATGACAAGGAAAGTATACTTTGCTGAAATGTAGCCTGAATTCGTGTTAAGACAGATATTAAGTAGATTAATAGCGAAATATATTTTCCTTAACCCAAAAATACATACAGTTTCCAGGAGCATTAATTTATTTTTTGGTCGATGTGACTAATTTCTTATACTTACCAATATTGTTGTTACTGGAAGTACGTGAACGTTCCCACATCTACCCTGGTTGCTATGCAAATGTCCGTTGCCGTGGTTAGTCGGTAGAGTACCTACCTTCCACTCCGGCGACCCGAGTTCGATTCCCGGTGGGGTAGGGGATTTTAAGTCTCCACCTTGGGTCTGGGTGTGTGTCCTGTCTTGTGTTTGTATGTGTGAATAAGAGAAAAAGGTTAACAAAGGTAAAACGAAGAAGGAAGAACAGTGAAAACGAGAAAGAAAGAAATTAAAAAAAAACAAAAAACAAAAGAAATCGCAATGCTGATATGGACTTATAAAGCACACGTTCGGTAAGTAAACTAAAACATTTCTTGAATGTTTTGTACACTAACTCGTACCTTTCTTTAGACTTTTCCGGAATTAATGCAGAACATCCCGCTCTCCAGGCTTCTTCAATTTCTCTATCATCTACCATGACTCCTTCCATAATAAAATTACCAAACAGATTCTAATCACGGTACTACATATAAAAATGTCTCCACAGCCAACAATCCTTGCTTATAATAAAACAAATGAAGAGCTACATGGCAACGATCACCAAATGCTTCTTTCTCATAGAAGACATTTACATCCAATCAATATTTTAATTCGTTTATTACTATATTTAATAAAAATTAGTCAAATCGACCAAAAAATAGTATGCAATACACATGAGGTAAGCACGTAACAGATCTCGAAAATTGAAAAAAACTTTTTCTCGATCAGTAACAAGTACTTACCTCACTTGTATCGCAATATACTATTAGGGCACGCTGTAGCGTAATGATTAAGGCAATACGGTACAAGCCGGAAGGTCGAGGGTTCTAGTGCTTGTAGGTCAGGATTTTTAAACTGACCGAAACATTCTTGCCTCATAATGACTCTAGTGTCTACTCTGCCTCTAACGGAAATGAGTGACAGACGCTTGTTCTGGGGATAAAGGCGGCCGTCACATAGGGCTGACAACCCGGTTGACATCAAGTGCCAATTGTCTAGAAAATGTGGGAGCCTTAACTTCCTACTACCCCAAGCGCCGTCTGAGTCCTGAATTGGATCAATGCACATTTTATTCATTTATTTTAATCGAAATAATTTTGATCTTCTATCCTGTTTCAACGACATACTAAGTTTCATGAAAGCTTATAAGGGATGTTGCAATAATTTGGTGTGTAGGACTTGAAAATCCTTTGAATAGTCCGGAGGGTCGTGGGTTCAAATCCGGTCAGGATCGATGAACTTCTTTTAGGATGGAGCAATGTTTCTATCGATGACTCTTCATTACACAATTCAGTCATATGGCGGGTAAAAATTGCTATACGATTCTCCCAATAGACCTTATACAAATTTCAATACTAGTAAAATACATATCAAATTCCGTTGAGGTGAAGTCATATGATGAAAGTTAAAAATGAAATTGTACCTGTTGGTAGGTGCCGTCGTCCTCAACTTTGTTAAAATATTGTATATAAAATTAACTGGAGCGCTTTCGGAAGCTATATTCCATCTTCTGCAGGTTGAGCTGCTATTCGTTGTTGTTGTGTACGGTGATGTATACTCCAACTGTTTGTAGCAGCAACTGACTTGTTTTTGACGATCTCGTATAATGGGTTTGACTGGGATGCGTTCTCATTAGATTAGATTAGATTAGATTAGATGTATTTAACCATTAAGAAGTGAGGTGTTGTTTGTTTCTTTTATAATTTCGAGGTCTTCAAATATATTTATTCGCCGAGAAAACATTCCAGCTAGGATAAATATATTTGAAGACCTCGAAATTATAAAAGAAACAAACAACACCTCACTTCTTAATGAGAACGCACCCCAGTCCAACCCATTATACGAGATCGTCAAGAACAATTCAGTTGCTGCAAACAGTTGGAGTGTACATCACCGTACACAACAACAAGTAGCGGAAACTCAACCTTCAGAAGATGGAAGATAACTTCCGAAAGCGCTCCAGTTTATTTTATATACAATATTTTAACAAAGTTGAGGACGACGGTACCTACCAACAGGTACAATTTAATTTTTAACTTTCATCATTACACAAGTTTGTTTACAGTACAAATGTAACTTAACGCAGAATTAGTATACATTCCACTCTGTACACAATACATCGTCTACGTCAAGTGGTCTGCTGAAGTGGTGCGTAAATTGAAAATAGACTACATTAACGCCATCTATCCGCACAGTGCGAAACACAAAGCACGAACAGTGCAGTGGTTGGCATTAGAACACACTTTCCGGTCCAGCCTTGTATAATCCAACTGGGCGTGATGGTAAAGTTTAGGTGTACATTTTATTCTGACGTTAACATTTATGTACTTATAGCGGAATGTGAAGGGAGATAAATGACAGTCCTCTCTCGCCTCAACTGTTGTTTCCAGTCCATCAAATACCTTGCTCTGTTGCATTTGTAGATATTTTGTTGGCAGTCAGCAACCAATGCTATCGATTGAAAACATGCAACTATAATTCAATTTATACAGGGTGTCTCTGTCTTCGTTAGCAATACAACTAGTTGCAAGCACCTGCAGGATAAGCAAATAACTGTTACATAATTCATTATACAGTGAAACCTGTCTTAGCCGGAATCTTTATAAGAAGGAAACCTGTAGAGACGGTAAACAATATCCAGAAAGGTACGATTTTATATGTAAAATCGTCCTGTATAAGCCGGAAACCATCATAACGCGGAAACGGAATGGTTTTTGAAGTACCGACAGTTAATTTTTACCTCAGTAAGACGGAAAATTATTCTTAAGCACGTTCTAATTACAGCATTAATGACCACACGTGAAAATTCTGCACATGACGCTACTGCATTATGTCGTTTTACCTTCTTGTGTTGCCATTGTATTGCGGGGATACCCTTGCTTATGTGAGACAGCGGGGAATCCCTCGCTTTTCCTTGCCTGCTTACGTAACCTGCAAAGGAGTTGGGAAACTCTACAGTCTTCCTGTAGTTGAGTTCCTTCTCGCTTTTGTCTAACAAAGCTGTTTTGTATTGCCGTGCAAACTGTACTGTGTCACATACATATTTTGTCTGTATTTCAGTCAATGTCGTTTGCTGCAACAACGCCATAACTCAAAAATTGTCGATTTTGAGTTATTGGTACTACATGAAAGACTGAATTCTGTTCTATATTCACAAAGAACGACATAAGCTATTGTATACAATGAGTTGGTATATTAATTAGATATTTATGACAAATACAGGCAAAGCTATATGGATTTCAAATCTTTAAGTGCATCTCCTGAAAAACTATGTTTTTTGTTATTACGTTGTTGCAGCAAATGAGCGATATGTTAAAGTGCTCGAATTATGGTTTCATATATCTGTAATTTTCTATTTTTTGTTATATATTTGCTCCACCAAACAGAGTTTAAAGCATTTATTGCTTGTTTTGTTTGTGCGATTCTATTTTTAATTTCCACTGTAAATAAGTGCATTCAATACTAGGTTTTAGTTCTTCTCCATTGTTCAAATTTATATTTTCCATTTCTTCTCCTGTACACAGATGTTTAGTTTTCTCTGGCTGTGTTTTTTGTCCACCGCTGTGGTTTCGAGGTAGGGTGCTGCCTTGTCACGCAGCGGGCCCGGGTTCGATCCCCGGTCGGGGCAGTTTTTCTGGGTGAGGTTTTTATCGGGGTTTTTCCTCACCTGTAAGACAAATGTCAGGAAAACTTTAAGGCCCAAACGGTCCCCGAAATCATATGATCATCATCATCATCCTTATCATAAATATTATCATCATCATCATCCTTCGCCGGTGTGGAAAGTAACGGAAAGCTACCACACCTACAATTCCCTAGCAAAACTGCAAGATAGCATGAAAATGCTACGATTGCAGTGAAGGACCTGCCTTCGGGCAGAAACGATGGATTATTATTATTATTATTATTATTATTATTATTATTATTATTATTATTATTATTATTATTATTATTGAAATTTATATTTTCCATTTCTTCACCTATACACAGGTATTTAGTTTTCTCTGGCTGTACTTTTAGACAAAAATAATAATGTACAGCAATAACTTTAGTAGTAGTAGTAGTAGTAGTAGTAGTAGTAGTAGGACTTTATTAGACAAAAAGTAAGATATTTACAATATTATTTACAAATATGGGTCGCACAGGCAGTAAGCCGTACGTGCTGTTGACAGTCCGTTACAATAAAGTAATAATTGGTACTAGTGTAAAGAAAAATAAACAACAAAAACAGCAATAACATTACAATTACATAAAGAAAACACATTAATATTACAATTAAATAATAACACAACAGCATTATACACTAATTAATTTATATATAATTGTTAATAATTAATGGTATTGCATTTTGATAACATATATTTATTCATGAATGAGTGTTGTCCTTATTTTTCGCGTTTTGTCCAGAAATTTACCGAGGTTTATCCAATTTTCTGGATTTACCAATAATTCGTAGCATGCCAATCTTTCCCGATTTGAATTTAGAAATCTTTCCGGTAATAACTGACGTCTCCAATATTCTAAATCATTACATTTTCCTAATATATGTATCTCATCTTCAAAATTCCCGCACATTGGACATATTCGCATATCGTGATCGTCGCTAATTTTTAGAAATTTCCATGCCCCTAGCCTAAACCAAGCAAGCCCTGATCTCTCCTTAAATCCTAGGTTGAGTATATACGATTCTTTTCCCCAGACGTGTTTCTAGGTCTCTTTGTAAACACAGTGAGCGTTTCCCTGTACATTCGGCGAAAGTATCTTGTTGGTTTATATCTACTCCTCCTTATTTTTCTCCACACGTTCTTGCGATTTTCAGTCCCTTTTTCCCATATACACTTTACCCTAATCGTGTTTTGTTTGCGGTCCGGAACTTTTACATAACTGACAGGAGTAATTATTGTTTCAGAAACATAAGAATTAATTTCTGGTTCATAATGTCTTTCTGCATGACTCTAACAGGGCTCTGTGTGTATTGAATGTTATTTGAGTGTTGATTCACAAATAAGTTTGTTTCCGTTAAAACACCATTATGTATTACTACATACTCTAAATTTCCATTTTAATAACTGCTGCCTCGTAGGTATGTAGAGGCTTCCTGATCATACATATGTAAACTTTTAAGAGAAATTTACATTTAACGGTTGCTCAAGGGCGAATTATTAAATGAATGCGCATTTAATCTAAGCTCAATTGTAAATCATTTTTGTGGAAGCATTTTTTGTATACATTTAAGAGCATACAATTGTATGCGCTGTAAGCTACATCCTGTATTTATATTTTAAATATTACGTTTTCATTATTTTCTGCCATTTTTATTTACAATTTACTTAATTTCATTGTAATTAATTTTCCTTTTGTCTTTAATTTTTTTTCCAGCCTGATAATTTTTGTTGAAAATGCTCACTTAAAACTAAATGTGCGTGCAATCATGTTTATATAGCCTATGTTATGGGGTGAGAGGGCTTATAAATTTGGCTCAGGAGAATCTTTTTCCAGACTTCAGGTTCTATTAACTAACTCACTCACTCGCACTATTGAATGTATAATTTTATGGCCGCAGAGACCTAAGCTCTCCATACGTCCCTATATCGATCTAATGTTTTCCAATCATACCGTGTATAATCTATGTCCCTCAAATTCTAGTTAATATTATATTGACTTAGGCTTTCACGGCCGGAGTTACTATGATGATCTTGTAGAAGATTTGCGGACTGTTGGCCGTGGTCTTGAGGCTTGTAGTTCCCCGACGTTTCAACAGAGACTGCGCCCGGCATCCTCAAGGCTTGAGACTCGAGACAACCCTTGAGGATGCCGGACGCAGTCTCTGTTGATACGTCGGGGAACTACAAGCCTCAAGACCACGGCCAACAGCCCGGAAATCTTCTACAAGATTATTATAGTTAATATTATTTTCCCCACCTCATTCTCGGCTTTCCTACTGGTTTTCCCACAAGAACTTCGATGCCACTTTTTCATTCTCCATTCGTGTCACATGTCCTGCCTTTAGTAGTCTACCAGATTTAATTGTTCTTATTATATCTGGTTTCCTATAAATATCATGCACCTATTTGTTATGTTTTTTTTTTTTTTTTTTTTCCATTCGCCTGTCTGTTCATGTGTCTTGATTCAAAAAAATTCCTAAGAACTTTATTCTCAAATACTCGTAATCTTTTCTCCTCCATTAAAATAAGAGACCATGTTTCGCAAGAATAAAAGTTGTATATATTTTTAGTTTAATGTATTTCGCACAGAAATAAATTATTAGTCGCAGAAATTGACTTTTTAAGAAGATCGCAAGAATATCAGAATTGGACAGAATAAAAAATAATACAATAAGATAAATAATGAATGTAGAAAGAATGTAGTACAAGAGATTGAAGAAATCCAACTAAGATAGTATGAACATATAATGAGAGGGACACAGAAACAAACAAAGAAGTGATCCCTATTAGGTTCGTCTTCCGGGCATATAGGCCGTGGTCCAGTCGTTCTTCTACTCGACGTTTCGTCTACTGCTGCGGTAGACATCATCAGGAGGTACTGCGTGCTCTCTGTGAACTCCTCAACAGTCTGCAGCCGACTGTTGAGGAGTTCACAGAGAGCACGCAGTACCTCCTGATGATGTCTACCGCAGCAGTAGACGAAACGTCGAGTAGAAGAACGACTGGAACACGGCCTATATGCTCGGAAGACGAACCTAATAGGGATCAAGACGCCGGCCGTGAAAGCCTACAGTTATACATAAACAAAGAAGTATTGAAATAGATACCTCCTCGAAAAGGAAAACATGGTAGACCAAAGGGAACATGAATAAAGGGAATTCAAGACAACATGAAGAAGAGAAATATGACGGAAGCAGACACACATGACCGGGAAGTCTGAAAGAAAACAATTGCATATTTTGGTTGAGGATATCTGTGCAAATAACAGAAACAACCCTGAATAAAAAATGTATTTCGATAGAGTTTGGGACAAGAGAGCCTGTAAAGCATAATAACGTGCATTTCCAGAATTGAACCCATGTTTAATTTCTTTGTGTCACTCATTTCTGATTGTAATAATGTTTTATAGGTATTGAATTCAGTCACTTCTTCAAAATTTCCGTCAATTGTAATTAACTTTCCATTTCCATTATATAATGAAGTTTTCTTTTAATTAGATTTGCAATTGTCTTACAGAATGTTAGAGTAAATACGAATGCTTTAATGGAAGCATGCTAACCATTGTTTTTGGCTTACCATACTGTTTTTGTTCTGTTGCTGAAAGCATTTTATGGTCCAGGGAACAGAAGAAACGTAAAAAGTATGAACTTCGAGCGGAAGATAAACTAGCCCGTGTAACAGGATGGGAATGGTATATTAGTATGAAATTAGATTTTCGTACAAGTTGACAATACATTATGTTCTCCCCTGTCAGAGGTAAAGTTTCTTGTTGGCTGGTTACACGGTAGAGATCTCGACAAAACAGGGTTCCGCATCACATCAGCTGCGTTTTACAGCAAATGAGAAATGCCACAGTCTTCTGTGTAAGTGCGAAATGTGGGTCTCTGCGAACTTTGCATACGTAGAATGATTACAAAATGGCGGATTACAGAAACAAGGACACGCTATAAAGGGCTAGAACAGGGGTGTAAAACACAGCCATTTACACACATACGCCAGTTACATAGTAGCAGTATTACTTTGTAAATGTTACGTCTTTGTCTTTTCCAGTTCTACAAATTTAAAGTTAAAGAATTTCTACCTTTTGCTTAAGGAGGGACATGGTATTTTTTAAAACTGTTTTCTTATTTGATGTAAATTATTTATTTTTTGTATGTTAAGAGCTTATGGCTATAGAAACGTATCCAAAAATAAAAATTTTGGAAAAAAAAAATTGGGGAGCCCAAATTTTAAAAAAGTCTACCATGTGCAGGGGTTTACTAAAACCGATATATTTAAACCAATTTTTAAGATAACTTCACAGAATTTGTTACACTTTATTAGTAAAAGCATGCTCTATAAATTCTATGTAACATAATTTTGATATTTGTTTCTAAAGTTGTAAAATGAACAATTAAAATTTAACAACAGTTTTTTATTTCCTTTTCTGAAAACAAACATATATTTTTTTAAATAAAATGAAATACCTAATTTCTGTTACAGTACAAGTTTTCTCATTTTCTCAAGAGTGTGTGTTCAAAATTTCATGCACGTGTCTATAATAGTTCAGAAGATTTATCAATTTTTGTCTAGCAATGTAGCAAAAAAAAAATGAAGTTACGCGAAACAACAATCAAAAGGGGGCGTGTGATTTGAAATCCAGAGCGCTGGCTGGCACTTTAAAAATGGCTCCTCAACGTCTGATAGGGTACAAATATGAATGAAATGTTATGCAATGTATTCTATACATATCACAGAGTATTTTAGAGCAAAAAATTTGTTTTTTAAAAATTTCTCGCTTTTACCAAAAAACAGCATCCTCTCCTCTTAAACCATACTGTTCATTGGAAGACATTTCAAATACATAGTGATTCTGTAAGAGCGTGTAAAAATAAACAGGATATCCAATGAACAATTTTAAATTCGAAATAGTTTGACTGGGTACATTAATTATTTTAATATCAGATTAGACAATAAAAGGCTGGCTTAAATCCATCTTGCTCGAATGTTTGTTTTATATGGTACATAACAGCATATCTCTATCTTTTACGAATAACAATAACCATTTTTGTCTTTCAGCTAATGTTTCCAAGAATATCGGAATAAGTAGATTCCTGCGCAACACTGGTCTCTATCATAAGACGCCGCGGGATATCGCTCACAATGCCAAAATCCGTTTTGGGGAGTTCGAGTATTTTTGGCATTTATTGGAACCTAGCATAAAAGGACAAAAATTGTAATTGGAGCAAACATAATTGAACAATTGTTTCAATTATCTGGGATGCATGATATCGTACCAGTAAAATTTGTACATGGAGAAGAAATTAGGAAAATTTCAACACATATATGGTTCAATAAGAAGATATTTGAGAAATATGACCACAAGGGAAACTTGATAAAAATTTTACAAAACAGTAGCCGGTCCAACATTAACATACTGGTCTGAGACTTGGCCTTTAACGATCTCTGACAAAAATAAAATTGAGACAATAGAAATGAGATTTCACAGATCAGTTGCAGGTCTATCTCTAAGAGATCAAAAGAGAAGTCAAGATATCAGAGATGAATTACAAAAATATAATATAAACGAGAGAATACACAGAAATAAATGTAATTGGTTTGAACATATACAAAGAATGCCAAATAATCGTTTATCAAAACAGCTGCTTCATTATAGGCCTCTAGGCCGAAGAATTGTAGGAAGACCAAAACGTCGTTGGAAAGACGACCTGCACCTGCGGCATATAGTGCACCGGGGAGCGAAACGGGCCAACAGGTCCATACCTTGAAGATGATGATGATGATGATGCCAAAATTCCTTAACGCTCTAGAGGGCCCAATTTTTTTTAATCGAAATCAAACTTGTGATATAGCAATTAATTAAAAACGTCGGGGCAAATAGTTTCCCGGGCAACGCCGTGTAATCATCTAGTTACATATATATATATATATGTGTGTGTGTGTGAATAAAATATGCTTTTTATGTGTATATCAATCTACTTTGGGGAATGAAATAGTTTTGTATTGGAGGAATTTTATCTGCAACCCATTTCGTTTACTTTACAATAATTTGTATTTATAGCTGAGAATTGTTTTTAATTTGAAGAAGTAACAAGAGACTGTGAAGAAGTAGAACATTTCAACTCGTCTCTTTAACATCTATCTTCAATACTTTTATCTGGCTCCTAACTAACTAACTCACTGGCACTATCGAACCTGTAGGTTCGTGGCTGCGCCAACATAAGATCACCATACATCCATATCCTGAGCTAATGTTTTCCAATCATTCCCTGTATAATCTACTTCCCTCAGTTCATAGTTAACGTTATTCTCCCACCTCATTCTTGGTCTACCAACTGGGCGTTTTCCCTCTGGTTTTTCTACAAGAAGCTTCCATGCACGTCTTTCATTCCCCATTAGTACCACATGACCTGCCCATCGCATTCTACGAGACTTAACTGTTCTTATTATATCTGGCTTCCTATAAAGTCCATGTAGTTCACTGTTATGTAGTCTTCTCCATTCACATGTCTGTTCATCTGTCTTTGCTCCAAAATTTTTCATAAGAACTTTATTCTCAAATGCTCGTTTTCTTCTTTCCTCCCTTAAAGTAAGAGTCCATGTTTCGCACCCATATAATATAACTGATAAAATAACAGTTTTGTACGTTTTCACTTTAACTTTTTGAAAGGATTTGGGACGACAAGAGTCTCTATAATGCAAAATAACACGCATTTCCAGAATTGAGCCTATGTTTAATTTCTTTATGCATCGCATTCCTGTTTGTAATTATTGTTCCTAGGTATTTGTATTCAGCCACTTCCTCAAAATTTCCCTTATCTGTCATTAGTTGTCTGTTTCCATTATATAATGTATTTCTATGTGTGACCATATATTTAGTTTTATTGATATTTACTTCCAGTCCCAATTTCTTAGTGTTACTCAATAGTGTGTGCGTGTTGGCCTTTAGTATCTCCTCGTTATCGCCCAATAGTACTACATCATTTATCTGTCTTCTTTGAACTAAAATTGCATTTTTCACAAACAACGTCACACTTGATGGGATAAAAGCTACAGATTTTTTTTTTGTACAAAACAGCGTTCTTGTGCAATTTCATTGTATTTCCGCGGTGTATGGCACCTGCGCCCGTATTGATGGCTACACTTCCATATGTATGGCCAGCCATTCGTGAATAGCAAACATTGGCTTCATCTATTCTGTTTTACCCATAAATTAAATTGAATTATTTTATATTTTACAATATGCTTTTATACGTGGAATGTTAATGGATACCTGGAAATGAATTATTCTACTGTATTAAATCATAATGCTGCTGCACTCTCTGTGATGCATTCTACTCGTACCGAGTACAAAAATAAGCTTGTTTGAAAGTGGATTGTTTAATTTAAATATCCCATTCCATTAATGCAGTTTAACCTCTAAACTTAAAGGTACTTTTACGTGACAGATGCCACCTGGACTTTACAGTGACATGACCTAGGAGAGGGATTTTAACTAGAGGAAGTTCGGGTAATGTGGGCCCTTTTGTTTGAGTGGGCCCTTCTGTGTGGGCCCTGTTAATATCTTCTTTAATTGGTGCTGCCCTAGAACAGAAAATATTTTAACTATTTCCCCTCATCAACGTTGACGTCTTCAAGGCCAGTTTCTTTTATGCTTTGTGCGAAGGAAGGGTTTATTTGTGATATTTATAAAAATTACAATTTTAAAAGTTTTACAAGCTAACAATTAATTCTTAATTTCTGATATTGAATATTACAAAAGTTGAAAAAAAACTCCTAAATAGATTATATAATTCTTCTTCTTCTTCTTCCTTCCAAGTATTAGGCCAAGGCCTGTTACGATCCTATAGAAAATTTTCCCTCCAGCGTTTCATAGGGCGGCCCAGTGATCTTCGTCCTCTTGGTATATAATTATAAACAGCTTTGGGGATCCGATTTGAACTCATTCTTTCAAGATGGTGTTTTCAGTTTAGTTGGTACTGTTTAATATATTCCAAAATTGGCGTAGTCTTCAATTCTTTTAAGATATCGGTGTTCCTTTTCCGATCCCATCTGGTGTAACCCGCTGTTCTGCGCATGAATCTCATTTCACAAGCCGTATCCCAATGTAAGGGACTATTATTATGCTTTCAAGTCTTATACGAGAATTTCCCTAAAGGATCAAACTAATTATATAATAATAATAATAGTAATGCTTCATTTTAGCTGACGGGGTTAAGGCCCATAAGGTCTTCTCTCACTCAACCAGCGAATAGTAGAATTATGCAAAAATTACATACTTATTACAATTTTAAGATATTATTAAAATACAGGCTAAACAAAATACAATAATGATGTGATCTAATACTAGCTAATACTAACAAAAACATAGAATATAATAAAATTAAAATTATATAAAATAAAGTAAGTAGCTTCCTGGATGATTATTTATAGAATGCTGTATATAGATGTTATGCAGTTAATGTTTTCATTGTGTCGATCTTAAGATATCAGTTAATTTGTATTTAAATAATGTAGATGTTGGTTTGGTATTATATGACATGGCGGCAGTATAAAATAATTAAACATAATAGATTAATTCGGTTAATGTGGGCCCTACACGAGACGGATAAAGTGGACATGGATCCACTTTACGAATACATATATTTTATCAATGAGTGTGCAATCTGTAAAAACCATTCACTTAATTAATTGTATTTAACATCCTAGTACTTTTACTAAACCCAAAGACCGTCACTTTCTGCAGTTGAATGATGTGTGAATGTTATAATCAACAATAATTTTCAGAACATTAAATATCAACGTGCGGAAAGCAACGGGAAGCTACCTCGCCTATAATTCCCTAGTAAAGCTGCAAGCATAGCATGGAAATGCTATGATTGCAATGAAGGACCTGCCTTCTGGCAGAATTATTATAGATGGATGGATATTCCACTTCTCAGGTAGTGTTATGCATATTCTTAGAGATGTGTCTAGAGGTTAGGTCCGAGTGGCTGATAACCTCCCGAGTGTCATGGTGGCAGTTAGTTACTTAGGGTCTTTAATGTCGCCAGTTTCTCTTACGAAATCTATGTCGAAGTTAGGGGCGAGTTTCTCCAAAATTTGACATTGACATGACCTTACATTACATAGGAATGATTCTCGCGCAGGAAAATTGCAAACTAGATATATTCCAACATAAATTCTACCCCTCCCCGTAAAAATAAAACTTTACAAGGACTATTTAACTCAGGCCCCAAATGTGAGTCAATCACCAATCACATTTCAATGATTTTTTATTTACAACCAATCACATTCGTGTTTCGCCTAGAATTTACCAATTAAAGTTTATCATAATAAAGGAAGCTCCTCCTTTTTAACATTCTGAATAGGTCAAAGCATTATTTTGCAGTGACTGACTCTCTAAGAAATACGGCTACCAGATTGTATATATAGTGCATGAATGTCAAGACATAGCGCACGCGGGAGTTAATATAAAAACATTTGTAGCCTCTACCACCAAAGAAAAAAAAACACTGTTTGCACTTTCTTAAATTTATTTTTTCCCAGGTAATAACATTCCAGAAAAATATAAGTGTCATATTTACATCATAGGACATCAGAAATGAATTAATGTACAATTTGATGTGTTTCATTTTTTCTCCACTAGAGTGCATTCTTACAATATTGATTTCTTTTGGCAATAAATAATATTATCTGGTTGCAATGATGAACAAAAGAGGCAAATGAAGCGTACTAATCGTTTCTCATTTGTTTTCAAACATCGCCGTTTACATTAAATATATAAATATTTTAAAATAACTATATTTAAATAATGGTTTGTGAGTAAACAGCTTAATTTTATTCGTTAAATAGTCCTAACAAATGCCACTCTTGATTTCCAAATTCTCTAGATAAATTCACTCCTCACTTCGTGAGTCGTTAATTTCACTCGTGGCATTACTTATGATAATGAAAATACCTGGAACTATAACAAATGTTATAGCTTTATCATCTACTCTATAGGGACATTTTAGCGTTCCCTCCAAGAGTGAAAAGTTAAAATTGTGTGCTGATTCGAGATAAAAGTTCTCATATTTCCCTCAAGTTGTTTTATGACGTATTCATGTTTACGTCACATACTAGCGGTTTCTAAATTCCCCTCTATCATTTTTATGTGAACTGGATTTGCATGACTTTTGTCATTTGGAATCTCGTTGTGAAACGTGTATCCAAGTATTGGAGTATTGTTAGCCAATACGTGTTGTGTATGCTGGTCACATATCCCTTATAGACTGGCTATAAATTGAAAGCTTCGCTATAAGACGATGGGAGTGTGCAGACATGATTTAGGAGTTTCTGCTCCAATTCCGCTGCCGGTACATGATATAAGCTCATGAATTATAGAGACTACCATCGCTTCTCTTATTGCATAGAAAAAAAAAAATCATATCCTAAGCCTCCTATTACCGGTATTTTGTGTTTTGCAAATCCATTTCATATTTGGAGATTCTATGCCACGATACCTACATAAAATCAAATTTAAAAAAAAATTAAATAAAGCACAGAATTTACTGTTGCAGTATGAGAATAATTAACTGATGAAAGTTAAAAATTAAATTGTACCTGTTGGTAGCTGCCGTCATCCTCAACGTTGTTAACATCTTAGTATATAAAAATTTCGTGTCACGTTGTTTGTCCGCGATGGAATCCTAAACTACTGAACCGATTTTAATAAAATGTTGCATACTGTGTGCAGTTTGATCCAACTTGAGACTTAGGGTAGTTTATAACTAAATTTATATTTGCATTATTTTTTATTGCAAATTATTTGTTTATAATTATCTGTGAGTTCCATACGATTCTAATAGATGGCGGTGTAAGGTATCTGTGAGTTCCGTACGATTCTAACAGATGGCGGTGTAAGGTAATTTGGTAAGGTAATTGGTGTATTATTTAACAAAGAGAGATCCAGATAGCTGTGCTTTTTGTTGCAACCGCGAATTTGAATTGAATTACAAATATTGATTATTTCATAATTTAAGTGTGTTCAGTGTTTATTTTATTTTCAATATTATTAATTTCGTGTGTAAGTATTAGTTTTAAGTAATCTGGCTGAAAGACAGCAACTTAATTAAAATTTTTAACGTATACCTTAGCCACAGCAACGTGTGGCCGGGACTTCTAATATTGTATATAAAATTAACTGGAGCGCTTTCGGAAGTTACCTTCCATCTTCTGCAGGTTGAGTTTCTGCTACTTGTTGTTGTTGTGTACGGTGATGTACTCTCCAAATGTATGTAGCAGCAACTGACTTGTTTTTGACGATCTCGTATAATGGGGTTGACTGGGGTGCGTTCTCATTGAGAAGCGAGGTGTTGTTTGTTTCCTTTATAATTTCGAGGTCTTCAAATATATTTATCCTTGAAGACCTCGAAATTATAAAGAAAACAAACAACACCTCACTTCTTAATGAGAACGCACCCCAGTTAAACCCATTATACCAGATCGTCAAAAACAAGTCAGTTGCTGCTACAAACAGTTGGAGTATACATCGCCGTACACAACAAGTAGCGGAAACTCAACCTGCAGAAGATGGAAGATAACTTCCGAAAGCGCTCCAGTTAATTTTATATACAATATATTAACAAAGTTGAGGACGACGTCACCTACCAACAGGTACAATTTAATTTTTAATTTTCATCATATGACTTCACCTCAACGGAATTTGATATGAATTTTACTAGTATTAATTACCTGATATATATAATATCCATCCATAGTAATTCTGCCCGAAGGCAGGTCCTTCACTGCAATCATAGTATTTTCATGCTATGCTTGCAACTTTACTAGGGAATCGTAGGTGTGGTAGCTTCCCGTTGCTTTCCACACAGGTGAAGGATGATGATGATAATGATAAGGATGATGATGATGGCCATATGATTTCGGGGACCGTTTGGGCCTTAAAGTTTTCCTGACATTTGTCTTACAGGTGAGGAAAAACCCCGATATAAACCTCACCCAGAAAAACTGCCCCGACCGGGGATCGAACCCGGGCCCGCTGCGTGACAAGACAGCACGCTACCCCGAGACCACAGCGGTGGACATACATATATATGACATGATAAGAAAAATAAATGCCTGGACGGGATTCGAACCCGGACCTCTGAGTTGATATCTCAGTGCGTTACCACTTACGCTACCAGGCGAATCCAGAACAAACATTTATTTTTCTTATATATATTCTCTATTATTACCAGATGTAGCGGGAACTCGGTCTTCACTGCCACCTGGTAGCTGACTATAACAAGTAAGCAAATTAAAGTGAATATTTTTGCTTTATAGCAGTGACGCTTTATCGATGTTATAATTGCATTTTTTGACATTGCGCAATGCAAGCTTAATATGACATGGATTCACCTGGTAGCGTAAGTGGTAGCGCACTGAGATATCAACTCAGAGGTCCGGGTTCGAATCCCGTCCAGGCATTTATTTTTCTTACCATGTCATATATATGTATATATATATATATATATATATATATATATATATATATATACTGGTTTTTCCTCACCTTTAAGACAAATATCAGGAAAACTTTAAGGCCCAAACGGTCCCCGAAATCATATGGCTACCATCATCATCATTATCATTATCATCCTTCACGGGTGTGGAAAGCAACGGGAAGCTACCACACTTACAATTCCCTAGTAAAGCTGAAAGCATAGCTTGAAAATGCTATGATTGCAGTGAAGGACCTGCCTTCGGGCAGAATTACTATGGATGGATATATATACTCTCGTGGTCTATCTTCAACAATTGTTTATATACTTACAAACAGAAACATAAAACCACAAGAACGAAAATGAAAGTTTTAAGGTAAATCATAGAACACCACATAGAAGAACTCACCACCACTGAAGATGCCCTCGTGGCTCGTGGGAGAAGCACCAGTTATGGATCTCGGTTTTATACCCCCGAATCGTGTAATATCGTAAGTTACATGATTATTAACTACAGCGAAAATGTGATGCGAGAGTTAAAAAAGGAAAATGTGCGATATTGTTAAATTTAATCTCTATTTATTCTACTAAATTAGTGATGATGGTGCATCTAATTTCAGACTTGCCTTGTGATGTACAATCCTTAATGAAGGAATTCTTAACATGTCATGAATGTTATGGTTAATTTCATTAACTCTATCTTTAAAGTTTTGTGTCTGCCGCGTTGTTGAAAGCAAGTCATCTTGTTGTACTAAATAATTCTACATTCACATCTATGTTACTGCAGATAAAATTTGGACCGAATGATTAAATTATAGCTAGGAAGAAACTTAACTGCTAAATAAAACTACCCTTATTTACAGTAATATATATATATATATATATATATATATATATGTAATCACATGATATCACACTGAGGTACAGACTCAGAGATCCGGGTTCGAATCCCGTCCAGGCATTTATTTTTCTTATCATACCATATATATATATATATATATTATAATGATATGATATGAAAAGAAAAATGAATGCTTGAGTCGAGATTTGAACCCGAGTCTCTAGACTCTGCACGTTTAGCGCTCTGACCAACTGAGCTACCGAAGTATTCCAACATAAACATACATTTTTCCTTATATATGTAGTATTCTCAATTCACATAAGAGCTAGCGGGAAGTCGTTCCCCCTGACATCTAAAATTCTTTTAAAAATCTTTTAAATTTTAATTTATTTCTAATTATTTTTGATGAGGCTATGAAATCTAATTAATAAACTAGGATGGCCACCATAACAGGTAAGCAATTTTTTTATATATATATATATATATTTGTCCACCGCTGTGGTCTCGAGGTAGCGTGCTGCCTTGTCACGCAGCGGGCCCGGGTTCGATCCCCGGTCGGGGCAGTTTTTCTGGGTGAGGTTTTTATCGGGGTTTTTCCTCACCTGTAGGACATACAACTCTTAAAAGAATTTTAATCCAAACTTTAGTGATGCCGCATTTTGACTACTGTGACGTTGTACTAACTGACATAAGTGACGGATTGTCGGACAAACTGCAGCGTGTCCATAATATGTGTATCAGATTCATATTTAATGTTCGAAAATACGATCACATTTCTCCATTATTCCACGAATTGTCATGGCTACATCTAAAAGAGAGAAGAAAATCGCGCTGTCTAATTCTCCTATTTAAGATCCAAATACCTCGATTCCCAATTATTTATCATCCCGTTTCCAGTATCTATCCTCAAACCATAACTTAAACACAAGATCAAACATAGTCTCTTACTTAATATACCGCAACATAGGACATCACATCACTCCATGTCATATACCATCTCCACTTCTCGCAACTGGAATTCCCTACCACAAGAAATAAGGGGCTGCCGGACATTGGCATCTTTTAAAAGAAATCTAAATTTATATTTGCTCTAAACTCGACTTCATTATTATCCAGTGTAAGATATATATATTAATTGGTGTTTCCCGTATAATGTATCATATTTATATTATTATTATTATTATTATTATTATTATTATTATTATTATTATTATCGTATCATTATTGTTATTACCCTATAAAATGTTGTTTGTACATGGCATTTACATTGCTACATTTATTGTATCTTTAACTGTTTATAATTAGTATAGTGTATATCTATATTTGTCGAATATTTATTTGTATTTGTGCTGGTTGAGTGGAAGAGAGGGCCTTATGGCCTTAACTCTGCCAGAATAAATAAAGTATTATTATTATTATTATTATTATTATTATTATTATTATTATTATTATTATTATTATTATTATGTCAGGAAAACTTTAAGTCTCAAACGGTCCCCGAAATCATATGGCCATCATCATCATCACCATCCGTATCATTATCATCATCATCATCATCATCCTTCACCGGGGTGGAAAGCAACGGGAAGCTACCACACCTACAAATCACTACTAAAGCTGCAAGCATAGCATGAAAATGCTATGATTGAAGTGAAGGACCTGCCTTCGGGCAGAATTACTACGGATGGATGGATATATATATATCATCATGATCATCATCATTTTGGAGGTATGGACCTGTTGGCCCGTTCCGCTCCCCGTTGCACATTACGCTACAGGTCGATTTGGTCTTCTTACAGTTCTTCTGCCTTGAGGTTTATAAAGAAGCATCTGTTTTGTTGAATAAATTTATATCGTAATTAATGTGAGATGTCCCGTGCTGATTACCCGTCGTTGCCCGGAATCTACTTATCCCGTTCTTGTTGCCACCAATGAGCTGAAAGACAAAAATGGTTATTGTGAGTTATCCGTAAAAGATAGACGTGTGCTGTAGTGGACTTTTTTGTAGAGTTTTGAGATATTCAATTCTGTGTACATTAATTTTGTGTATTTGTTATGTTTAGGCAGCGTAAGCCATTTAAGCGTCCAAAAAGCTAATATTTTAGTGCATTGATGCATTTGTTTTTTAGCTCCGACTCTTTAGTATGTACAGTTACATTTTATATACGTTAAGTGTCCCAAAAAAATGTAACTAAATGAAGGCAAAAACTCCATTCCATCGAGTCCGGTAGTTTTTGAGTCAATAAAGAACAGACTCGCAGACGTCATTTGTATATACAGTAAAACCTGTCTATGAAGGAACATGACGGTTCCTTAAACATATATCCGTCTTGGCAGTTTTCCTTCTTATAAAGGGTTCCCAAATTACAAGTTTGAATTTTCTCACGCAGTGTAAGAGTTTTACATGCACGCTTTAAAGACGTAACGTATTGACTGATATACAGACAAAATAGGGTATGTAACACAGCTCAGTTTGCACGGCAATACACAACTATTTTATTACACAAAAGCAAGAAGGAACTCAACTACAGGAAGACCGAAGAGTTTCCCAACTCCCTCACAGCTTACGTAAGCAGGCAAGGAAAAGCGAGGGATTCCCCGCTGTCACACAAAAGCAAGGATATCCCCGCAATACAATGGCAACACAAGAAGGTAAAACGATATAATGCAGTAGCATCATATGCAGAATTTTCACGTGTGGTCATTAATACTGTAATTAGAACGTGCTTAAGAATAATTTTCCGTCTTACTAAGGTAAAAATTAACTATTGGTACTTTAAAAACCATTCCGTTTCCGCGTTATGAAGGTTTCCGGCTTATACAGGACGATTTTACATATAAAATCGTACCTTTCTGGAGACTTATTTCCGTCTCTACAGGTTTCCTTCTTATAAAGGTTCCTGCTAAGACAGGTTTCACTCTATAAACATTTGGTACTAACAAATAGAATTCATACCAGGAAATGTTTGTAAGAAGAAATGGAAATGTTTGTGAATCATAATATTCCTAAGATAATATAAATTTACTGGTCTTTAAGATAGTAAAAGTTAGAGACTCTTTATAATTATTCTTTAGATGACAAAGTGTAAGTCATCTCCTCTTTCTTGTGCTTCAATTAAGACTAAAGAAGACTTGAGATGCATTACTTTGAGAGATACGCCTGTGATGCGAAATATCCTGGAGTAATTCTTACTTTTGGGGATGAATGTGGCACTTTTCTTAAAATGCCAGTTGTAATGGAACTGCCTCGCAATAAAGTTTATTAAAATACGACAGTTTCTCGTTTGTTCAAAAAAATTCTTTGTCCTTTATTTTTCTCTCTAAGATAATATCTTGATGGTCTACAATAAAACTTGCTTAGACATCAGTTAGTTTTTCTTACAATAGCAGAAAACTTATAAATTCGATACTAAAGAATACCACAGAGTCATTGTGTCTTTAGATAGTCGATAAAAACATCCAGAAGATTTTCTTCTAAGTTCTTAGATTTATAACAAAAAACACATCTGCAAAAACGTATTCAGTTTATTTCTTTTTAACTGTATTTATCTAAATCAATTCTGTGTGGACAGTAATACTATTTAAGTTGTTCGTTCTAGTTAGTCACTATTATTACTATGATTTTAAAGCTTTCACCCTCCCTTTTTAATATTTATATTGGCGATATCACAATTCGTTTTGAGACTCATAGTGGCCAACCTGAGGAAGTTGACTGTGAAAAGAAAGCCATATATGAGCCAACAATTGACTATTACAAAGATAAATACCAACTAGATAGTGTAACTGTCACAGGATTGATGATCGGGGCAAGAGGTACTATACCAGGATTCTTAGCCAAATTTTTGGAATTCCTTAGATTTTGGACAGGGTGTATATTTCTAAAAATACCATCGCTGCCATTAGAGGATCAATTTCAATTTTAAGAAACCATATTTACAACATTTCTACTTTGTAGTATTATACTTCAATTAGGCCTACAATTTGAATTTTTTAAATGTATTTACAAAGTGTATTTCATCAATTCAAAAAAATAATTGTCTGTATCACTTTGTCCTTGAGGCAATCCTCTAATGAGGAAAGTTTTATATAAAAAATACTTGGCAGATAAATTTGAACTCACATTTCAAAATAAGAAATAAGATCTTAGATACCTTACTTTTTGCAGACGACCAAGCTCTAATATCTATCTCAGAAGATGGTCTACAGAAATCACTTTCAATTAAATAATATTATACAAAATTATAATTTGAAAATATCAATAAGTAAAACGAAAATCTTAGCTTTTAAGGGATCAGATACCGTAAGAGCTAAAATAATTCTGGAACAAGTGAACCATTTTAATTACCTGGGTTATGAAATCTCCTATTTTAAAAATGAAGACCTGTTTAACAAACTTAATAAATTTAATTATATCTGTGGCACAATTAAAAGAATATTTAAACACACAAGAATTGAAACAAAACTAAAATTGTATAAAGCAGTGGCAGTCCCCTTACTATTGTATGGTAGTGAATTTTGGGTTTTAACTAAAATAGAATAGAAAACCATAGAAGCAGCTGAAATGAGATTTCTGAGAAGTGTGACTGGCTGCAAACCTCTAGATAAAAGAAGTGAAGATATTAGAAATGAGCTAAATATTTTTAAACTTTTACATGAAATGAAAGAATATAGAAAAAACTGGGAAGAACATGTTCAAAGAATGAAAGATGATCGGATTCCAAAAATTATACTTAATTACAAACCAAGATGAGACAGGAATATTCGTAGACTGAAAAAGAGATGGATTCAACTTTTTGAATGAGAATCTATGGACCAGAACAAGCCACATGGGTTTAATCCGTGATTCTTGATGATGATGATGATGGTTTTAAACCCTGAAAGATATAGATTTATACATCTAAAATAGGTTTTAACAACTATGAAATATGTTTTGAAAATACAACTTACTATAGATTTAGTTGAAACAAGAATAGAAAATGGATCTATCTTCGGTTCTTTTTTTACAGCTGCATTCGTCTTCCCGTGCCAAACTTCCAAAGCCTACGGTCTTGGGCATCTTCATTGCTTAACCCTCTTGCTTGCATTCCTATCTTAATGCTTTCCTTCCATGTTAACTTTGGTCTCCCATTTTTCTTTTTTCTGGTCGGTTGCCATTGATATAGTTGCTTCGGCCATCGCTCGTCTTCCATTCTTAAAATATGTCCCAATCATTTTAATCCCTTCTCCTAAATTCTTTCAATTATGCTCTCTTATGCTTCCATTATGTTCCAATTTCCTTATTTGTGACATGTTCTAATTTTGACTGCCTGGCACTTTTCGTAAATAATCTATTTCTAGAGCTATTAGTATATTCTTGTAGTACTTATTGATTGTCCATACCTCACTTCCATACATTGCATCAGATTCCACCAATGTTTTGCCAACATATTTTTTTTTGGTATGATTTCAAATTCGAAGAGCATTCGCAGGTACAATGTGTGCAACGAAGTTGTTGGTCGCCACATTGAACCGCGCTTGTAGTGGATCTGAATGTTAACCACCATTTCAAAAGAACAAAAAACAGTTTAAGTATAGCTGTAAACAAATGTGTTTGTGAAAAATGATTGAGTTTTCATTTTGTTTCTTTGGTTCTTAATGAGTTGAATTGTAAAACAAGTGATGTACTGTGTCACGCATCATAACAAATTTCTTGTAAAAGTGGTCGCGTTAAAAACATGTTTTCAAACGGCTGTAGCACGGGAACGGTAAGTTTGCGGACATGGTTTCCTTCTTCTTCTTCTTAAACTTAATTTGTAGGATTTTCATCGTGTTTATTTCCAAAATCACTCCTCGGAGGAAGACGTATTGGATGTGCATTCACTGTCTATCCATCTCTTGGCTGGTCTTCCTCTTGTTCTTCTCCCGTCCATTGGTCTATCTTCTTTAGCTCTTTGCTCGCCGGATTTCTTCCATTCTTTCTATATGACCCTTTCAATATTTTCGTCTATCTGTAATAAATTTGGTTATGTCTTGAATATGGCATTTGTCCCTAATTTCTGTGTTATGTATTTTATCGAATAATGTTTTCCCCTGAATAGTTCTTAAGATTTTCATTTCGCATGTGCTTATTATTTGTTTAGTTTTTGTTGTATCAGCCCTAGTTTCTGCTCCATATACGATAACTGGTCGAAGTATCATTTTGTATATGCGGGTATTTTCTTTCTATTGACATATGTTTATTGCGCCAAATTAAATCTTTCATATATCCTGATATTTGTGCTGCTTTATCAGCTTGTTTCTTTTCTTCTTTTATTAAATGTTTAGTGTTTGTTATTAATTATTTGATCCGAGGCTTGATCCTTGGGACTGCGAGTAATGTATAAGATGCACCTTGAAGTAGGTTGCTAGCCCGTTCTCATGGCGGGTTTATTATTCGGGGTTTCCTCCCTAGGCTGATTGCCTTCACCCAGCTCCAGAGCTCAGCCTGCCCCATTTTATTTCGGAGTTGTCTCTCCTAGATGGGTTGTCTTGCAGGACTAACGAACCCCATCCGCCCGTTCCATGGTTTCCAATTCTAAATATTATCATAAGTAATGCCACGAGTGATTTCCAAATTATCGATAAATTCACGACTCACGAAGTGAGGAGTGAATTTATCTAGAGAATTTGGAAATCAAGAGTGGCATTTGTTAGGACTATTTAACGAATAAAATTAAGCTGTTTACTTACAAATCATTATTTAACTATAGTTATTTTAAAATATCTATATATTTAATGTAAACGGCGATGTTTGAAAACAAATGAGAAACGATAGTGCGCTTCATCTGCTTCCTTTGTTTTTCACTGCAACCTGATCATATTATTTATTGCCAAAGGAACGCAATATTGTAAGAATGCTCTCTAGTGGAGAAAAAATGAAACACATCAAACTGTATATTAATACATTTCTGATGTCGTATGATGTAAATATGACAATTATATTTTTCTGGATTATTACCTGGGAAAAAAAATTCATTTAAGAAAGTGCAAACAGTGGTTTCTTTTTTTGGTGGTGAAATCAATTGCTACAAATGTTTTTATATATGTGTTGACATTCATGCACTATATATACAATATGGTAGCCGTATTCCTCACAGGCTCAGTCACTGCAAAATAATGGCCAGACCTGTTCAGAATATTAAAAAGGAGGAGCTTTTCTTTAATATGGTAATTATAACACTGATAAATATTTCGTGAAACATGACTGTGATTGGTTGTAAAACAGAAATCATTGAAACGTGATTGGTCATTGACTCCCATTTGGGGCATGAGTTAAATAGTCAACACAATCCCCTCTACAATTCCTATAAGTTTGTAAAGGGAATTTTAGAGCACCCTGTATATAGATTCTTGTGTATATTGAATTTTGATTGTCACCTTATTACTGATGACAGCAAACATTGGAGAGTATATATTGAATAATTAGTCCGTTAGCTTAATTTGTTGACTCACGTATTTCAACTGTTAAGCTGTTTTCATATCAAACAATGTTATTACACTAATGTGTTTATGCGATTATCATATTTTGTTTCGCGGAAAGCAGTTTGAGTGCTGTAGAATTTCACGCGAAGGTAGAAAAAAAGTGTGAAAGACCAATAAAATCATTTGCATGTAATATAATCAGCTTAATAGTGATTTATGTGCAACATCCTTCTTCCACATCAGAAGTCCATCGCTTCCTTCCTCCCTGATTTTGGATATAAAAAGTTAATGAAAAAATAACATTAGCATTGTAACATTCTGTAAGAATAAAAAAATCATTACTATAACTTCGAATAATTATATTTTATAGTAATTCTACCGGTATTTGAGAATAAAGTTCTTAGGAAAATGTCCCGCGCCGTAGCCTAGCGGTTAAGGTAGGAAGCCTTGGCGCAGAGCTACGGGACTTGGCGCTGGTTCGAGTCTCCATGGGGGAAGAAATTTTCTCATGGTATTTCGGCCAGTATGGGACCGGTGCCCACCCAGCATCGTGAGGCAATTGGGTAGCTACAATAAGTAGCGGCTACAGGTTGAGGAACCAGATATAACGGCTGGGGGACTCGACATGCTAACCACATGTCACCCCTACACTGGCTGTTGATCATCTACCTCTGTGGTTGACACATGTGGATGTGAAGGGCCAGCAGCCGGCTGGTAAAAGGGCAACCGCTGAAAAAGTGGAAAGACCCTCAATCGGAGGAAAATGTTTGGACCAAAGAGACAGGTAGAAGAGTACATAACAGATTGCAGCGTGGCAAGTGCTCTACCGAGTACAACACACCGCTCGTACCAAAGTTGTCTATAGACGATTCAGACGATTAATCTTTAAACCAGAAATATAGGATTCCTTTTTTAGAACTTCAAAGAAGAATGCCTTTTTACACGCTTTATTTTAGCTTGACCTGTATCTATCTATGTAACGGAATTGTTGAACACAATTTTCACCCACTTAAAACATTGGATCGACTTGAAACATTGTATACTTGTAAAGGACCCATGACAATACAATCATTTTATAATTTTGTTTCTAAAATCCTGGCTAGAATCATTAGAAAATAAAAAAGTAAAACCGGTATAATAGGTTGCGGACTTATCGACTTCTTAGTCAATCGTTGTAAGAGCCCAGTTGGTAGAGCGGTGGACTGTAGTGGTATATAATTTAAGTAATCCATAGGTCGCTGGTTCATGTCCGGCCCGGAGTATTTTTTTAGAAGAGTATTGAGCAATTAAATTGTCATGGGATTCCGGTTTATGTCAGTCAATTAAACTAAAAATAAAAAAAATAATAGTTTAAAAAATTAAAACAACACGCTTTATTAGAAAACCAAACTAAGAAATAAAAAATAGATAATAAATAATAGTTTAAAAAAACTAAAACAACACGCTTTATTAGAAAACCGAACTAAGAAATTAAAAATAATTTTAATTTCCCACAGGCTTGGTATAAAATTAAAGTGGTCAACAAAAAGATCACCTCCAACACATCTAGAATAAAACTAGAATTATCTACAAAAAAAAATAATGTTACCATCGAAAAAACGTGGGGTGCTTTTTATGTTTTTTACGTTTTCTTCTTAGAGACTTTACTTTTACCAACATCTGTTTATTATCAAATATATTAATTGATATAGAGCACCGCACGCTTTTGATGGCAAAATTATTTTTTTGTAGATAACTCTAGTTTTATTCTCTATGTGTTGGAGATGATTTTTTGTTGACCACTTTAATTTTATCCCAAGCGTGTTGGAAATTAAAATTATTTTTCATTTTTAGTTCGGTTTTGTAATAAAGCGTGTTGTTTCAGTTCTTAAACTATTATTTATTTCTTCATTAGTCTCCAAAACTCATATTTTATATGAAATAATCCTTCAAATTAAATAAGTTCTCTTAATCTCTAGACTATTTACCACATTTTCCATTACCCCAATAAATCACCCTTTAGGAATATGGCTAACTCCCCTCATTGAAAACACTTTAATCTCGAACATTCATAAAAGTGGAAATTATTAATTAACTTTTCTGTAATGAAGCTTTGATTTTTTTTACAGTTGTGTGACAAAGTGAAATGTAATTTGAGTTTCGAACAAAACTAATTTATTGAAGACTTTGAAGATATGGTATGGAAGTATATATATGTGATAATTAAAATTTTCATCCGGTTATTCATTCAGCTATGTAGAGTCACGTGTACTTATATAAATTCGCATTATTGCTAGTCTGCATTGCCCTGTGGTTGCATCCCCGGCATTAAACTTCAAGAGAAACTCTTTTTCTCTTTTTGTATCGTCATCAAATCACTTAGATAGATAGATAGATAGATAATGGAATTTATTGCCTTTTTCAAAATAAAGAAAATACATATGCATTTACATTGCGCACGGGCCTGCTTGGCCGTACGTGCATTATTTTTCCATGAATAAAAAATAAAAGTAATCATAATATAAACAAATACCTACAAATGCACCTGTATCAAAAAACAATAACAGGCTACATGTAAGTAAAATCTATGTCTACACTACATCACAATAATACATATCTACACTCCTCCATATTCCGTACATTAATAATAAAAAAAGCTAGAAAACAAATTAGAAAAAAAACACACACATACACCCACACACCCCCACACATATACACACCGCACGCTCATACCCCCTCCCCCCGTAACTGCAGACATCAAATGCACTATCAGACTATTCAACTTATCGGACCTACTTATTATATAATATAATTAAAGATCGAAAACGAAGACCATATTGAGATTCTTCTTATTGTTAATACATATATACTTAATCTACAATTTTGTTATATTTCAATTTCCTTACTGTACCCAAAAATTTGCATGTTTTCGATTCACTCTCGTTCCGTCCTAAAAGATCCCAACACGCCACTCTCCCTCGATCCGACCTGAGAAATCTCTCCGGCAGCATCTGTAATCTAAGGTGTTCTGTCTCTCTACAGAATGCTATAATATGCTGCCAGTTTTCATGGTCATCGCATAGCGAGCATTCAAATCACTTAGAAAGCAGTGACGGTTACCTCCAAACTCAGCAGACTGCAGTGGAAAGATTATTTTCATTTTATAATTCAATAATTTCTAGAATAACCATACCGATCCCCCTGTTGATAAAAAGGGGTACAGCCCCTCTCCATTGATGATTCCCTAGAGTTATAGAAGGTTGCAGGGCATCTATTATTGACCCTTCTAGGTAATACTGGACTTACTATTTTAGCCTCTCTTCTATGGGAAGGTGAATTGGACGACATTATGCATCAACCGGCTGTGTGTCATTGTGTTTTATTCATCATCACTCCAGGGATTAGGCAATTGCCCGTTCCGACTTCATAATGCATCAGCCCAACGTCTTCTAGGTCTTCCAACATCACGTCTTCCTCTTGCTTGATAATTTCTTGCTAACAATGGATATCTCTCCTTACTCATTCCATCCATGTGATCAATCCATTTCTGTCTGTAATTCGTGACCTTATCCAATAAAGGCTGTACTTTCAATTCTTCTCTTATATCCTCATTCCTTATTCTATCAAGTCTTGTACATCCTTTTACTTGTCTTAGGAACCTCATCTCCGCCGTCTGTATTCTATCCTTCTGTTTTTTTCACTGGAGCCCAAGTTTCACATCCATACAATATTGTGGGAACCGCCATAACATTATACATTTTTATCTTGGTTTCTTTTCTAATTTTATTTTTGAATGTTCTCTGTATATTGTGTTTTATTAGTAAATACATTTTTTAAAAACTATTTTTAAAAAAATATGTGTAAGTAATAAAACACAATTTGTATTATAAAAACAATAACAAATGTGTTTTATTACTTACACATATTTTTAAAAAAATAGTTTAAAAATGTCTTTACTAGAATTAATTCAATTTAGCATTAAAAAAACTAGGGAATTATTCTTTGATGTCATTAAAACACCGGGAAATAGTAGGGAATTTCATATTTGCAATTTGCTGAACATCCTGATGTTCCGTAAACCAGTAAAATTAGAAAATAAATTCAACTTGCTGTTGAATTCGCTTAGTTTACGCAATTCCTGCGTGACGGACTTTTTAATCATCCTGTCGACAGTTAAAATCTAACAAAAATTCAGTGAATGTTATCTGTTAATTTCACATTGAAACATTGATCTAGCTGTATTCAGATGAACACTCTCGTCCCAGTCTGAAATCAGCTAAAAAAATCCATAGCACTTCCCTGTTAATTAAAACCCGCAAAGTTTTGAAAATGGAATATTTTTGCTGTTGCATCATCAATCACGTTAGGTTCCTCAGCGAAGAATAAAGCTTTTCATTTGAAATACACGTTAAATAGTTGACTGTCAGACGTGACTTGTGGTAATCACAGCAAAATGGTTCAAGTGCGGCCATCCATCATTTGGAATAATGCTGAAATCAAATTGAATCCAGTAGCCTAATATTTTCTTATGAGCGCTCAATCAAATTCAAATAAAGTAGGTGACAGAGTGCTTTACTAATGAATGGTTTACGTTCCATAAATCGTAATAGATCAAATTTAATTAGCATTATAACATTTATTGGTTCCAAAATGAACTAGTGCAATCCAATGACATCAATTGAAAATTTATCGTATAATTTACAGTGACTAATGTATGTTTCAGGATTCGGCTGGAAACCTATCAGATGAAAATTTAATTTGTCTATTAAGTTCCAATCCAATTATACTTGCAAGTTACAATTTGTGCGTTGTAGCGAACTGAAATAGGTTGAGATTGCTTTGGCTAATATATTATTTTGGAGCTCGTACAGGAAAAAAATTCTCCTTTTAATTGTTCTTCTTCTTCCATCAGGGATTAGGCTATTATGCCTGTTCGAGCTTCACAAAATATTTAATCAACGTTTTCTTGGTCTTCCCAAATCTCTCTTTCTTTCAGGTTTATAATCGAGAATTCTTCTAGTTTGAATCCAGTTAGACTTGCAAGTTACAATTTGTGCGTTGTAGCGAACTGAAATAGGTTGAGATTGCTTTGGCTAATATATTATTTTGGAGCTCGTACAGGAAAACTTTTCTTCTTCTTCTTCTTCTTCTTCTTCTTCTTCTTCTTCAGTCAGTGATTAGGCTGTTATGCTTGTTTCAGCTTCACATATTATCCAATCAATGTATCCTTAGTCTTCCCAAATATCTCCTTCCGTCGGGTTTATAACCAATAATTCTTCTAGTTTGGATCCAATTAGATTTACAAGTTACAATTTGCGCGTTCTAGCAAACCGAAATAGATTGTGATTGCTCTGGCTATTTAATTAGGTATTTGGGAGCTCATACAGGAAAACTTTTCTTCTTATTATTATTATTATTCTTATTCTTCAGTCAGGGATTAGGCTGTTATGCTTGTTTCAGCTTCACATATTATCCAATCAACTTTTTTTGGTCTTCCCAAATCTCTCCTTCCTTCAAGTTTATAACCAATAATTCTTCTAGTTTGGATCCAATTAGACTTGCAAGTTACAATTTGCGCGTTCTAGCGAACCGAAATAGATTGTGATTGCTTTGGCTAATCAATTATTTAGGAACTCATACAGGAAAACTTTTCTTCTTCTTCTTCTTCTTCTTCTTCAGTCAGTGATTAGGCTGTTATGCTTGTTTCAGCTTCACATATTATCCAATCAATGTATCCTTAGTCTTCCCAAATATCTCCTTCCGTCGGGTTTATAACCAATAATTCTTCTAGTTTGGATCCAATTAGATTTACAAGTTACAATTTGCGCGTTCTAGCAAACCGAAATAGATTGTGATTGCTCTGGCTATTTAATTAGGTATTTGGGAGCTCATACAGGAAAACTTTTCTTCTTCTTATTATTATTATTCTTATTCTTCAGTCAGGGATTAGGCTGTTATGCTTGTTTCAGCTTCACATATTATCCAATCAACTTTTTTTGGTCTTCCCAAATCTCTCCTTCCTTCAGGTTTATAACCAATAATTCTTCTAGTTTGGATCCAATTAGACTTGCAAGTTACAATTTGCGCGTTCTAGCGAACCGAAATAGATTGTGATTGCTCTGGCTAAACAATTAGGTATTTGGGAGCTCATACAGGAAAACGTTTCTTCTTCTTCTTCTTCTTCTTCAGTCAGGAATTAGGCTGTTATGCCTGTTACAGCTTCACATAATATCTAATCAACGTTTGCTTGATCTTCCCAAATCTCTCCTTCCTTCAGGTTTATAATCAAGAATTCTTCTAGTTTGGATCCAATTAGACTTTGCAAGTTACAATTTGCGCGTTCTAGCGAACCGAAATAGATTGTTCTGGCTAATCAATTACACTGAGCAACAAAATGAAACTTTTTTTTTTGTCTCGGAAAGAAAAATATGTGATTCTGATAGTATTTTTCAGGCTCGGGACCCACGGCTTAAAGTCCCTCCCGGAGGACTTGCTCTTTGGATTTTTCCATCCTAAAAAATTCATCGACCCCGGCTGGGTTTGAACCCGCGACCCTCGGGACCAGAGGCAAGGAGCATAACCACTAGTCCATCGTGGCCAATAATAATAATAATAATAATAATAATAATAATAATAATAATAATAATAATAAAAAGTTGAAAACGTACAATTGATATCTGAGATCTCAACTATATAAAATGCTGTAAAATATCTTGGAGGCATTTCGTAATATATGTTCCATCTTCAGCTCCTGGAATGTTACCATTGTATATTGTTGAGGACGACTGAGATCTCAGGTACCAATTTTTTTGTTTAGAATCCTCTGTATAGACGAGACTACAGCCCTACATTGGGTCGTTACACCACTGTAAGTAGAATCTACATATCAGTATTACAAATGGATTCAACTCCTGGGAATGTTGAATTCGGTAACATTTGCCAAGAGTTAATTGATTATTATTCGGTTAGCAATGCACTTGGTTGATGGGTTTTCGGATGATTAGTGACGTAATTTAACGATAGTGACGTAGTTGATATTTGATGTCATAACTTAGCGATACCACTGCCATCTCCTGTCACACTTGTCATCATTACTAACTAATGGATGAACGAGTCTCTCATAAGGAGAAACGTTTTCGTTTGTTATCGCAGTTACACATTAAATTATTACTGTGTCCCTTACACAAACAATCACTCATTTACATTCAAACCTTTTTTTAAAATTTTAGATTTCAAAAGTCAACAACGTTCATTACAAATTTAGGGAATTCTATGTCGTGGTACCAACTACATAAATCCAAATAAAAAACTGAATAATAACACTGAGCAACAAAAAATAATTTTTTTTTTGTCTCAGAAACAAAAATATGTGATTCTGATAGTATTTTTTCTCCTGAATTCAAATATCATATCGGTTTTTCTCCATCAGGCAAGGTTTCTGAGAGATTTCATCCTTTCAGCCGGGAACCAAGCATTTCAGACTGGTTTTTTTACAACTTTAAATCTGTATGAGATCGTTAAGATCTTCTTGAGTCAATAAATGAGACTTCGATTTTTTAAATTTCTTTCTTTGTCGTTTTCTTTCGTTTACATTGTTGTTCCTTTTTTTTTACCTTTGTTAACCTTTTTTATAACTTATTCACGCATACAAACACAGACCCAAGGTGAAGATTTAAAATCCCCTACCCCGCCGGGAATCGAACCCGGGTCGCTGGAGTGGAAGGTAGGGACTCTTCCGACTACGCCACGGCGACGGACATGAACATATTTGTTCAAAAGTTTGTATCACCAAAATCTGTGTCTTCTTTTTCCTTACTTCCATCAGAATCTGATCTCTCTTCATCTAATGTCACATGTTCTGGAGGCTTTGGTATGGGCAATTCTTCGCAGTGTGGAACTGGTCTCATTGCAGATTGCAAGTCAGGGTGCACCACTGTATGTATTGATTATGACGTAATCACGTTAATGTTTGTTAAGCAGAAAATAAATATTTAAATCCTTCTTTCTTCCAAGTATTAGGCCAAGGCCTGTTACGATCCTATAGAAAATTTTCCCTCCTGCGTCCTTCCGGGAAATTCTCGTATAAGACTTGAAAGCATAATAATAGTTCCTTCGATTGGTTGCTGGCCAAAGGAAGGCAATACCAGTGATGGGGCTGCCATCCTGTAGCCTCTGGTCAGGCTTTTCTGGAGAAGAAAAGAAAATAAAGGAAAGAATAAAGGGAAGAAAGGAAAGACTCCCTAGGCCTCGGATGCCCTAATAGCGTCGGGGTCGAAAAAAAAACAGTTAACCAAGCGAGGTTAGATAGTAAAGTTAACCCTTAAATTGGCAAAACACAGATTTCTTCCGTTAGTTAATTAAATGTGGCGGACCCAGTGAAAACTGAATCTTGTGTAACTGTTATTATTAGATATATTGTATAATTAGACATACATTTAAGTGGTTTCTTTTTTGTTGTTTTTCTTCTGATTTATTTAAAATATTAAATTAATTAAACCAACTGATGTATCCAAAAGGATACATTACGAATTTAAGGGTTAAAAGAGTCTGGTATAAGTAAGTGGAAGAAAGGAAGAAATACCAGATCAGTTAAAGATAAAAGTAAGGAGCAAAACACAAGTAAGTGGAAGCAATGCTTTGCTCAGCTTGGGCATCTTGTGGTTACCATCCACATATCCCCTAGATGGGGACCCCTGAGGGTAATATTTAAATCCATTTATTGATTTTATTAAACACAATGTGTACATTTAGAGTTTTCACCAGTCTTTTGTAATTTTGGTGAGAGGCTGAGTTCTGCTTTGGCATTTCATCATTAATTGAAATTGAAATAAAAAAATAACTGTGGTTGATGGGGAAATTCCGAATACATGTTTAAAAACACGATACAAAACTGCATTAAGTACGAAGTGCCACTTTTATCGGATAGGATTTGTCCTGTCCTATAAAACATAGGTCTACAATAAGACGTGGCGTGTAAACCGTCCATTAGAATCAAGTGGGAGAATAACATTTACCAATGATTTGAAGGAAGTAGATTATACAGGGGATGTTTGGAGAACATTAGCTCAGGATTGGGATGTATGGAGAGATTATGTCGAAGCTGTCAGAATCCTACGGGTTAGGTCTCTACCTTGGGTCTGGGTGTGTGTGCTGTCTTTGTGTCTATATGTGAGAATAAAATAAAAAGTTAACAAAAAGTAAAACAAGAACGAAAAACAGTGTAAACGAAAAAGGAGAAAAAAGCCACTGATTTAATTTAAGAAAAAAAAATCTGAGTGATAATACAGAGTCCGTCACCGTGGCGTAGTTGATAGAGTCCCTACCTTCCACTCCGGCGAACCGGGTTGGATTCATGGCGGGGTAGGGGATTTTAAATTTCCACCCTGGGTCTGGGTGTGTGTGTGTGTCCTGTCGTTGTGTCTATGTGAGGATATTACGACCCGCTGGTTTTCTTAGGCTTAAAGGACCTTGAGGACTTGGAAATTCTGGTAGCGTGAGTTTCTAGCCGAGCGTTGGTATGAGGATGTACAGTTAATTATATGGCATACGTGTTTTTGAACATAAATAAATGGATTCTTAATTTATGTATTTTATTTCTAGAGGATAATGATTACAATGACTAAGTACTCGTATTATAGCCCTAAATAACTAAACTAAGCTTATATTGAGAAAACCCTACATTCGAACTTCCTGGGGTTTGAGAGGGAGGGAGATGTGGGATTATAAATCTACCCTAATCTTCATTTTTAAAATTCTAATATCCCTTTTGAAATATAGTATTAAAATATTTAAAGTAATTGATTCCCTTTCCAAAAGTCTTGGATACATATTAAGAAAAATGGAAGCTTGTTTTCACAGACACACACGAGGCCCTCACTTTGCCAGGGTTAAATACTAATCTTGACCAACCTTTCCGCTGACTTAACTGTACTAACATACTACTCTAAAAGTAGAGATGTTACAGTTAACTTGGTTCTGAAATATAATGTCTAAAGCTTATTTCAACAACGTTGCACTTGAATAATTAAAATAATCTATAAAATAATTAAATATCTATATAAAACACTCTATGTATTCATAACAGAGGATAAAAGAAAGTAACGAAACAGGTAAAAAGAAAAAGGAAAATCATTATCTTCTTGTAAGCCCATGTTTCCCTTAACAGAGATTTAGGCGCTCTCCCCCTAAAGGGAAGAATTTGTACCATACTAATTTAGTTACACTTGTTTTCGTATAGATGTCATTTGAGTGGTCCGTGGTCAGCGTTCCGCCTCATACTGACATCTAGGAAACCAAGGTAGTACTAGGACGGGAAAATGCATTAAATTTTGCTTAGAGGCCTTTTCATTCAGGCTTAAGGATCTTTTACGAGCCTGAAAATCTTCAGACTCAGGACCCACGGCTTAAAGTCCCTCCCGGAGGACTTGCTCCTTGGATTTTTCCATCATAAAAAATCCATCGACCCCGGCCGGGTTTGAACCCGCGACTCTCGGGACCAGAGGCAAGGAGCATTACAACTAGTCCCCGCGGCCGATGAAAAACTTTATAAACGAAAAAAAAAAAAAGATAGATTTAATTATGTTTACGAAATAAGTTTTACCAAGCTGGTAACTAGTAAGTTTTGCACTGCTAAAAAGTAACTGCTAAAAGTAGCTCTTTTATGAAAGATGCTCCTGGTAACAACTAATCTGAATTTGAGATCAAATTATGGTGAGCATAATTAATGATAATTAATTTAATTAGTGCAGATGGAACCTAATCGTAAAATTGCATTCATCATTGAACATGGGTGTTGTTCTCATCTGGCCAATTCTCACTAGACCAATTAATTCACCTAATTTCTGTACCAATCGACATATTAACAGAGCTATAAATACTGTATTCTCTATCAATAACTGCATTAACCTGCCTGGCATTTCATTCTAAACACACCCCGGCGGCCATCTTGTTTATTTTCCTCTCAAAATATTAACTTGCTAGCTAATTATCGGCGTGCGCTGCTACGCCTGAATAAATTAAATATATATTTTTATTTTTGCTTATATGATACTTAGGAATTTTATAGGGTCAATTAATTGTTGGGAAGAACCAAACATAAGTTGCTAGAGAAATTTATAATTTGGGATTTCAGGTAAACCCCCATTTCCAGTTGTCGGATTTCCCTAATTTATTTATTTACAATTCCTACATCGCTTTATTTTAATAGTGCATACTGAGTTTCGTTGTAAAAAATGGAAAATTACGATCGCTAGAGCGATTTTTAAATTTTCGTTTGAGATAAACTCTTATACCTATGATTGTAGAACACAATAGATAGCGACTAAACAGTTCCCAACTTTGACGAAGACCTTTATTTATCGTAAAACTATGTGACAATTTACTGCCGATTTTAATTTTAGGTATGCAATCTTAATATATAAAAATTACGTGTCACGTTGTTTGTCCGTGATGGAATCCTATACTATTGAACCGATTTTAATAAAATTTTACACACTGTGTACTGTTTGATCCAACTTGAGACTTAGGGTAGTTTATAACTAAATTTGTAGTCGCATTATTTTTTATTCCAAATTATTTGTTTATTATTTAACAAAGAGTTATAGTTATCTGTGAGTTCCATACGATTCTAACAGATGGCGGTGTAATTATCTGTGAGTTCCATACGATTCTAACAGATGGCGGTGTAAGGTAATTGGTCTATTATTTAACAAAGAGAGATCCAGATAGCTGTGATTTTCGTTGCAACCGTGAATTTCAATTGAATTACAAATATTGATTATTTCATAATTTAAGTGTGTTCAGTGTTTATTTTATTTTCAATATTATTAATTTCGGTGTAAGTATTAGTTGTAAGTAATCTGGCTGAAAGACAGCAACTTAATTAAAATTTTTAACGTATACCTTAGCCACAGCAACGCGTGGCCGGGACTTCTAGTTGTCATATAAATTTTGTATAGCTTTAATTATTATAATCTTAATTCCCATACGTCTTAAAGCAATCCATAGTTCCTCTATAGGGACATTGTCGTATGATTTCTAAGATCTACAAATGTCCATATTGCATTATTTTAAGACATTAAATCAAGGAATGTGTTTTTTACATTCACAGTTCAGATTTAGGAACTCTTTGCTGTCTCATTTAGTAAAACATTCTGCATCTGCTTGAACACAACAGTGCTTACTCAAGTCTGACTTGTATCTTACAAGTTGTATGTCGGAGATCTGACCAGAGTGCGAGATTGCAATTTGTTGTTTGATCCGAGAGCAAGAGAAGAGAGAGAGGATAGGATGACAATCATGAAAGTAGTAATAAACATAGGAGAAGGGTTGTTCGAGGACCAGTACGAACAAAATAGCTTCAAGTCGTAGAAAAAAAAAGGAGAATAAAAAAGAAGAATATACCCGTAAAAAATGTCTGAAAAATGAAAGATAGTTATTTTATGCCCCTTAATACAATATAGGTCCACCGCTATGGTCTCGAGGTAGCGTACTGTCTTGTCATGCAGCGGGCCCGGGTTCGATACCCGGTCGGGACAGGCTCCTCGGTGAGGTTTTTTTCGGGGCTTTCCCTCGCCTCTAAGACAAATGTCAGGAAGCTTAGGGCCCAACAGTCCCCGAAAATCATCCACCCATCATCATCATCCTTATTATCATCATCATCCTTCACCGGTGCAACGGGAAGCTACCACACCTATAATTCCCTAGTAAAGCTGCAAAGTATAGTATGAAAATGCTATGATTGCAGCGAAAGACCTGCCCTCGGGCAGAATTACTATGGATGGAATACAATATAATCATTGAGAAAAGAGAAAGAAACTAGAATAATTAAACATTAATTGAAGTAAGTACAGTAAAACTTGTTCAAAGCGGAATCGCATGGGAGCAATTGTTTTTTCCCCATTAGATAAAATTCCGGATTATAAAAATTAAAACTTATTAATAATCTTAGATTACAGAGTACCGTATATGTCTTTTTACGTTCCTTGGATTAATTGTAGTTCCACGTCTTTGAAAAGTTGTGCCGCTTAGGGATCGTCTTTTGTTTTCGTTGCTTCTATTAGCGTAGATCTGATTACCTCCAAGGTTATTAATCACAAAATTACTTGCCTCGGGCCCATAGAAGGCAAGGATTGATTCATCTTTCTTTCCAAGGCGTATTAACATAAATCAATAATGATTCTCAAACCCACAGAGTGACTGAAAATGATTTTTTCACTATGATTATCAATCAGGAAAGCTAGACAGCAAAATAAAGGGAGCTGAAAATGATCTCCTAAGTGAGTGAGTTTCCGTATAGGATTATAACCAACAGCTACGTGCACATAAATCAGATTGAACAATAGTTATATAAAAAATGATATTTAATGCAAACAAGTAGTCTGAAATAAAAACAAAATCAAGATAAACATTTGATCATTCAAGAACATAATATAAATAAATAAATGATAATACTTTTACAAGACAAAGACCACACCATACCTCATACTACACTCATCCTAACGTCCAAGCCAGGGTGGCTTCTCCCTGGTCTACAGGACCAACTAAAACTGCGCCGCTTCTTGGCTTCAGACGACCTTGTCCATTTTAGAGTTCCAATCCCATCTCGGAATGGATCGATGAATAAATGAATGAATGAATGAATGAATGATAACGTTCTGCCTGTGCACCACGTATATGAAGGTTCCGAGGTAGAGGGGAGATGCGCCGTAGGCACAGCGCACCAGGAGAGGTAAAGAGGGAGAGTGGGGGTAGATGCAAGGAGAAAGGAATATTGGCATAGTTCATGAATATCACAGTCTAGGGAGGATAACGACGCTGCAGTAATGAGCCGAAGAACGCACTTTCGGTTCAAAGTGAAGTATAGTAGGCCTATGTATGAGAGACTTCGGCGGTAATGCGCGAAAAAAGTACCGTTTCGTCAGCGATAAAAAATCTCTTAGGTGCGTATCCTGAAATTCAAGTATGTAGTTTCGGTTTCCGCTCACTAATTATACTTTCGTCCACATCCTTTGATTCCCCGCAAATATATTCCACACTACATTGTGTCGTCTTTTAAAACTGTACAGCCAACCTAAAGATGCCTTGAAATCGTTATTGCCCAGGGATTTGGCAACAGCTAAAGCGTGATTTTGGAGCATCGGTCCGGAAATTTGGAGATTTATCTTCAATCAGTTTCTCTTCTCGTTTAATGACAATAATACGTGGGCCTACGTTCCAGCCATCTTTATTTCGTAAATTCAGAACGCTGCATATCGGTCTCATTTAAACTGATTTACGTTTTTACAGTGCAATGGTTATTTATAAGACAGGTGTCTGTATTTCGCATAACGGGTGTGCAGTGAGGCCGAAATAAAATTTCAGGTACAGGTAGAATCTATACTTAACCCTGCGGCAGGAGTCATTCCTTATTGTTTTTTTGGCTTAACGGAAATTCAGTGAAGTGGAAACTTAATTATTTCCCTGTCTTTCCGTTTTATAAACATTGTTTTCATGAACTGTATAGAAATATCCTTCCGTTTTCGCGTTGGACAGATTCCGTTTTATGAAAAACAAATACACGTAAAATTACTATTATTTCGCCGGGACCAAAAAAATGTTCACATTGGACAAGTTTTCGCATTATCCACGTTCGGGATTAAAGAAGTTTTACTGTAATAATGAACTAGTTTAATGAGGAAAGAATTGAATTTAAATAAAATAATTAAATTTATTATTATTATTATTATTATTATTATTATTATTATTATTATTATGATTATTATGAAGAGTATTATACATTATTATTATTATTGACGGAATAATTTAACCTGTTTCATGCCTCGCAAATTGTCACTTGTACATATTTATAAAGGTTGACATATTACTCTTGACTCAAGATAATAAATGACATGGCTTCTCTGAAATAGAGAAACTTATATCAAATGTGAACGTATTATTTTTTTTTGTAATATTTCACAGTTAATAAAGCGCATGTCTCACATTATATTATCTACCGATGTTGTATTCATATCTAGAATTTAAAACCAGGTCAAGGAAACTGTTGTTTCCACTTTAAGGCAATCAATCATGTTTCTACCGGAATAAAATCCGCCCTGTCCTTTTTTCTTGCTACGGTTCTTTTGTTTAAAAACAATTATTTTCAAAGTTTAAAAATCCCAGTTACCTCGATCCCATTTCAACTTCAATTTAAATACAGAGTGATCTTAAAACCTGGATCCACTTCTGTTTTAACGTAATTTTTTATAATCAAAAGCATGCTTTTGATTATAAACAACTTACGTATGTATAGGTAGTTAGTGCGCAACTGCGCATATCATCTTACACTGAGTAACGAAAGGCATTCGCTTGGAAATTTCACAAACCAGGACCCACACGAGCAAGCATACGGTTAACGAACATAACAGCGACATCTGAAGTACCGAACCACCTCTCATTACCAGAGAATTGCAAACAGACACACCAAATGCGAATGTGTGCTTTGGATTTACAAAAGCCACAATACATGGACCCTAATCTTAGCAGAAGCAACGTTTACCTTGACATGTTTGAACCAATACATATAACAGGAGGAGTTATACAAGGTTGTCCACTATCAACCACACTTCTTAACATTTATTTCGACGACATGATAAGAGATCATGGAAGCAAATGACATCTGGGGGAATTAACTTATGAAATATAGTAATAAAAACAGTAGCCTTTTCAGATGACCAGGTTTTAAAACGGAAGACGAACTACAAAGAATGCTATATAAACTAAATGAAATATCAAAGAAATACAATATGGAAATATCCTCACAAAAATAAAAAAAACAATGGCCTTCAAGGGCGCTCATCCAGTTCTGACAAAGATAATATTACAAAATAAACCAATAGAACAAGTAGTAACATATAACTTCCTAGGTTGCGAAATATCATACACAGCAGAAACAGATATAAATAACAAAATAAATAAGTTTAATTATATAACATGTATACTAAAAAGAACTTTGAAAAATAAAGCCAGGAAAGACTCTATAATGAAATTATACAAGACAATGGCAGTGCGTATTATTACTTATGGTTCCGAAACATAGACAGTGGCAACACAACAATCTGCCAGGATACAAGCTGCTGAAATGAGATTCCTCAGACCAATAGCAGGATATCAAATAACAGACAAAAAACATAACACAGAAATAAGACAACAACTAAAAATAGAGGAATTAAACTCAACAGTAGAGAAATACAGAACAAACTGGAAAGAACACTTGGCAAGGATGATTGAGAATAGAATACCAAAAGCAGCATACAACTATTCGCCACGAGGAAGAAGAAGTTTGGGAAGACCAAGGAAAAGATGGAAAGAGCAGCAATTTGGAGCCGGAACAGACTAGTAAATAAGCCTAAACCGTGAAGAAGAAGAAGAAGGATGTTTGAGTTATTCATCGATCCGCAGCTACACCAGGGCGGCATTGCTGACTATATTGTGTTCCAACAGGATGGAGCACCCCCTCATTTTGCGCTAAAATTACAGTACTATCTCAATCCAATATTTACCAACAGATGTGTAGACAAAGGTTCAGCAAGACTATGGTCATTATGTGCCGCTGATTTGACGCCCATGGACTTCTTTGCTTGGGATTTCATAAAGGGAAGGGAGTGCAAAACAGAGGTACGGGATCTCCAGGATCCGCAATACAGTGACGGCTATTTCTTCAGCAATGCTTCAGAACGTCTTTCAGATTACTCTTGAACGATGGAAACAATGCTTCGAATTGGATGAGGGTCATGTTGAAATGCGATGAACATGTGTACATAATATGACTATTTAACTCATGCCCCAAATGGGAGTCAATGACCAATCACGTTTCAATGAAGTTTGTTTTACAACCAATCACAGTCGTGTTTCACCCGATATGTATCAATTAAGCTTATCGTATTAAAGAAAGCTCTTCCTTTTTAATATTCTGAACAGGTCATAGTTGCAGTGACTGACTCTCTAAGAAATAAGTTGAATATAGTAATTTATATATTAAGATGCAAAAATAACGGAACGCGTGTACATCCCAGAGTGTATATATAATGCACGAATGTAACCAGATAACGCATGCGAGATATAATAGAAAAAAGATTGTAGCAATTGATTATACCATAATAAAATGAAACAACTGTTTGCACTTTCTTAGACATATTAGGCTATTTCCCAGGTATTTACGTTCCAGAAAAATATAATTGATATATTTACATCATAGGACATAATAAATTATATAGTAACGTATAATGTTGGTTATGAACAGTTCGATGTGTTTCATTTTTTCTCCACTAGGGTGCATTCTTACAACATTGCGATCCTTTGGCAATAAATAATATGATTTGGCTGCAGTGATGAACAAATGAAACATAACAAACGTTTCTCATTTGTTTTCAAACATCGCCGTTTACATTAAATATATAAATATTTTAAAATAACTATATTTAAATAATGATTTAATTAGAATGCTTATTTGATAGCCTTTCACGATATCATATGAAAATTGTCTTAGGAGATTTTAATGCAAAAGTGGGGCGGGAAGATATATTCAAACCAACAATAGGCAAATTCAGTCTTCATGAAGATAGTAACGACAACGGGGTTAGATTAGTCACATTTGCCACATCAAAGAATCTGATTGTTAAGAGCACAACATTTCAGCATAAGGATATTCATAAATACACCTGGACGTCCCCAGATGGAGAAACTCGGAACCAGATAGATCATGTATTAGTGGATAAACGCTGGCACAGTAGCATCATTGATGTTAGATCAGTTAGAGGGACAGACTGCAATTCGGATCATCATCTGGTCAGAGTGAAAATCAGACAACGGCTATCGCTTATGAGAGGAACGAACGCTAAAGATGATTCTGTAAAATATGAATTAAAAAACTTGAAAAATGATGAAATGCGGCAAGAATATCAAATCAAAATAGCTAATAGATTTGAAGTACTGGAATCTTCAGATGACAATGTGGCAAACGAAGAAGAAACTGATATAAATAAAGAATGGGAGGCTATAAGAGATACTATTAAATTGTCAGCATCAGAAAGCATTGGTTGTTTAAAAAAGAGGCAAAAACAAGAAATGGTTTGATGAGGAATGTGCCGACATTGTAAAGAAAAGAAAGCTAGCAAAAAGGAAATGGTTACGCGAGCCAAATGAGGTAAATTTAGAGCAATTGGGTAGTGTTAGACGTGAAACCACCAAGTTACTAAAGAGTAAAAAGAGGGAATATTTGAGAGAGAAGATTAATAATCTTGAAATGAATGCAAAAAAATAGGAACATTAGAGAATTATATCAGGGAATTAGTATAGAGAAGAAGGGGTTTCAGGCTAGAACAAACATAATTCGGAATGAAAATGGGGATATGATTGCAGATTCTAGGAGTATATTAAATAGATGGAAAGGTTACTTTAATCAGCTATTAAATGTACATACAGAACAGGACATTGAGGAGGATAAGTTACAGACAGCAGAAATGCTAGTCGCAGAGCCAAGTGCATTAGAGGTTGAAATGGCGATTGAAAAATTGAAGATGTATAAAGCATCAGGTTCAGATGAGATCCCAGCAGAACTGATAAAATCAGGGGAGAGAAAAATTGATGAACAAGATACGCTGGTTGCTTAGTATGGTTTGGGAAAAAGAAGCTCTTCCAGATGAATGGAAGGAATCAATTATCGTACCAATTTATAAGAAAGGAGATAAAACTGATTGCAACAACTACAGGGGCATCTCATTACTTTCAACTTCGTACAAAATTCTAACAAATATATTAGTAAGCAGACTTACTCCCTATATTGATGACATTCTAGGAGATCATCAATGTGCATTTAGAAGAAACAGGTCTACAACAGATCAGATTTTCAGTATAAGACAGATTTTAGAGAAGAAATGGGAATATAATGGTACTGTACATCAACTATATGTAGACTTCAAAAAAGCATATGATTCAATTAAGAGGGAGAAGTTATATAGTATCCTGCTGGAGTTCGGAATTCCTAAAAAGTTGGTTAGACTTATACGAATGTGTCTAAATGGCTCAAAGAGTAGGGTGCGTGTAGGCAAACAGTTTTCAGACACTTTTGAAATCCAGAATGGGTTGAAGCAAGGAGATGCACTATCTCCTCTACTATTTAATTGTGTACTAGAGCATGCCATTAAATCTTTAGAGAATGAGGAAGGCTTACAACTGAATGGTATTAATAAGCTGTTAGTTTATGCTGATGATGTAGTATTATTGGCCGATAGCGAGGAGATACTAAAGGCCAACACGCACACACTATTGAGTAACACTAAGAAATTAGGACTGGAAGTAAATATCACTAAAACTAAATATATGGTCACACGTAGAAATTCAGTATATAATGGAAATGGACAGCTAATGACAAATGAGGGAAATTTTGAGGAAGTGGCTGAATTCAAATACCTAGGAACAATAATCACAAATAGGAATGAGATGCTAAAAGAAATTAAACATAGGCTCAATTCTGGAAATGCATGCTATTATGCATTGCAGAGACTTTTGATGTCCCAACTCCTTTCAAAAAACGTTAAGCTGAAAATATATAAAACTATTATTCTACCAGTTATATTATATGGGTGCGAAACATGGACTCTTACTTTAAGGGAGGAAAGGAGATTACGAGTATTTGCGGATAAAGTTTTAGGGAAAATTTTGCGACCAAAGAGACGCATGAACAGACAGGTGAATGGAGAAGACTACATAACAATGAACTACATGGTCTTTATAGGAAGCCAGATATAATAAGAACAGTTAAGTCTCGTAGACTGCGATGGGCAGGACATGTTGCACGTATGGGGAATGAAAGACTTGCATATAAGCTTCTTGTAGGAAAGCCAGAGGGAAAACGCCCAGTTGGTAGGCCAAGAATGAGGTGGGAGAACAACGTTAACTATGATTTGAGGGAAGTAGATTATACAGGGAATGATTGGAAAGCATTAGCTCAGGATAGGGATGTATGGAGAGCTTATGTCCGCGCGGCCATGAACCTTCGGGTTCGATAGTGCCAGTGAGTAAGTAAGTAAGTGAGTAAACAGCTTAATTTTATTCGTTAAATAGCCCTAACAAATGCCACTCTTGATTTCCAAATTATCTAGATAAATTGGCAGTCACTCGTGGCATTACTTATGATAATAAAAATACATGCAAGTTATCAAACTGAGGCTATTATTCCTTGGAAATGAATCGAGACTTTGTGGCCATTATATATTTACAAGAGTGAAACGGGATAATGCTTTCGAGTTTTTATTGTCATTAGAAAGTTTACATTAATCTATTTCTATTATTTTTTTAGATATTACGTTTTACAGAAGCCATAATCACAGTTTACCTAATGCTTCATAGTAAAGTATAACACTGAGAAACAAGAAAGAAACTTTTTTTTTGTCTCAGAAAGAAACATATGTGATTCTGATAGTATTTTTTTTTTCCTGAATTCAAATATGATATCGGGTTTTCTCCATCACGCAAGGTTTCCGAGAGACAGGAATATATAATTTCAAACACTTTAATATTTTCTACATTCGTAACTACACAATATTCGAACATTCGGACTCACCTAGAAAGTAAGAAATTACGATTTTCTGCTATATTTCGCCTGTGGAGCATCCCTGTTGAAGGTCCAACAATAATCGGCCAGCATATTAGGATTCCATTTGCCTTGATATCCCTTTTCCATAGCTGAAATCTCCTGAGTTAGCTCATTTGGTTTTATTTTACATTGGACAAATGGAGGAAAAAAACGTTTATTAAAAAATAATTATTTAAATCCACTAATTGAAATTGAAATAAAAAACTGTGGGCGATGGAGAAACATGATTTTTGTCTCATGAGTAACAATAGTTGCACTTAATGCAGTTTTTTTATCGTGTTTTGGTATGGGCAATTCTTCGCAGTGTGGAACAGGTCTCATTGCAGATTGCAAGTCAGGATACACCACTGTATGTTTTGATTTTGACGTATTCTCTTTAATGTTTGTTAAGCAGAAAATAATTATTTAAATCAATTAATTGAAATTGAAATAAAAACTGTGGGTGATGGAGAAATTCCGAATACATATTTGAAAACACGATAAAAAAACTGCATTAAGTGCAACTATTGTTACTCATGAGACAAAAATCATGTTGACAGGTGTAATCATCTATGAAAAGAATGGTTTTATCATTTCAGAAATATTTATAATATGAAAGCTTTGATGGTCTTTTAGATACAGTTGAGTAAAGGGAATAAAATATGATTCTATTTATTTAATATGTATTCAGTTGAAAAAAAAATCCAGCATTGAGTTCAGGAGTTGTTCACTTTTAAATTATTACTGATATGTGGTGAAGAGAATGTTTGCCTGGAAGCGTGATCTGCAATAGACTGGTCTGATCGTGAATATGCAATTATGACGTGTCACAGAATGCTCTGTTGGTATTGACAGCAACATAAGCCAGTAGTCCTCGCTTCTAAGGACGAAATTTGTCGATTGCGGAATTAAAACAAATTCTAATGCTAATTATCTTTCCATTTCATATATAAAATGAATTCTATTATCTTGTACACAAACATAAACATACATTTATCACACATCCCTCTCTTATATTTGGTCTATGTAAAGCGGTCTGCCGAAGTGGTGCGTAAATTTAAAATAATCACATTAGTTACTCACTCACTGGCACTATCGAACCCGTAAATTCATGGCCGCACTGACATAAGCTCTCGATACATACCTATCCTGAGCTAATGATTTCCAATCTTTCCCTGTATAATATACGTCCCTCAGATCATAGTTAGTTATACTCCCACCTCATTCTTGGTCTACCAACTGGGCGTTTTCGCTCTGGCTTTACTACAAGAATTCCCCATTCGTGCCACTTGTCCTGCTCATCGCAGTCTACGAGACTTAACTGTTCTTATTATATCTGGCTTCCTATAAAGATCACGTAGTTCACTGTTATGTAGTCTTCTCCATTCAGCTGTTTATTCACCTCTCTTTGGTCCAAAAGTTTTCCTCCGATCCGATTGAGGGTCTTTCCACTTTTCAGCGGTTGCCCTTTTACCAGCCGGCTGCTGGTCCTTCACATCCACATGTGTCAATCACAGAGGTAGATGATCAACAGCCAGTGTAGGGGTGACATGTGGTTAGCATGTCGAGTCCCCCAGCCGTTATAGCTGGTTCCTCAACCTGGTGCCGCTACTTATTGTAGCTACCCAATTGCCTCACGATGCTGGGTGGACACCGGTCCCATACTGGCCGAAATACCATGAGAAAATTTCTTCCCCCATGGAGACTCGAACCAGCGCGTCCCGTAACTCTGCACCAAGGTTTCCTACCTTAACCGCTCGGCTACGGCGCGGTTTTCCTAAGAACTTTATTCTCAAATACTCATAATCTCCTTTCCTCCCATGTTTTGCATCGATTATCCAATTCCCGCGTTAATATCTCTAGTGCCCCGCTGTTGTATAAAGTCCTAACATCCCATGTTCCTAGGAACATGTCCCTGTGTTTGAGTCTTTGGCATGGGTTCCCTGAAGTAGTCCCGCCCGGAGAACCGAATGGGGGACTAATTTGACCTCCGGAAAAATTTACCCAGTGGAACCCATGTCCGCATTTCTTGACGGTTGTATTTTTATGGTGAAAGATAGTCACTCTTTCGGCCAAGGTACTTTTTTTCGTCTGGTCTATGACCTTAGACCAGTCCGCTATCGGCAGAAATGCTACCGCCGGCATATCTCTCGGGATCATTTAAGCACGCAAGCCACTCCACCACGACACAATAAATATATCACATTAACTCAATTTTTCTGCCCAACGCGGAAACCGAAGGACGAGGCTTTTTACTCAGATTTGGGGGTCTTTTACGAATCTGATAATTTTCAGAGTCATGACCCAAGACTTAAATTCCCAATTTTCAGAGTCATGCCCCAAGACTTAAATTCTCAATTTTCAGAGTCATGACCCAAGACTTAAATTCCCAATTTTCAGAGTCATAACCCAAGACTTAAATTCTCAATTTTCAGAGTCATGACCCAAGACTTAAATTCCCAATTTTCAGAGTCATGACCCAAGACTTAAATTCCCAATTTTCAGTCATGACCCAAGACTTAAATTCCCAATTTTCAGGGTAATGACCCAAGACTTAAATTCCCAATTTTCAGTCATGACCCAAGACTTAAATTCCCAATTTTCAGAGTCATGACCCAAGACTTAAATTCTCAATTTTCAGAGTAATGACCCAAGACTTAAATTCCCAATTTTCAGAGTAATGACCCAAGACTTAAATTCCCAATTTTCAGAGTCATGACCCAAGACTTAAATTCCCAATTTTCAGAGTCATGACCCAAGACTTAAATTCCCAATTTTCAGAGTCATGACCCAAGACTTAAATTCTCAATTTTCAGAGTCATGACCCAAGACTTAAATTCCCAATTTTCAGAGTAATGACCCAAGACTTAAATTCTCAATTTTCAGAGTCATGACCCAAGACTTAAATTCTCAATTTTCAGAGTAATGACCCAAGACTTAAATTCCCAATTTTCAGAGTCATGACCCAAGACTTAAATTCTCAATTTTCAGAGTCATGACCCAAGACTTAAATTCCCAATTTTCAGAGTCATGACCCAAGACTTAAATTCCCAATTTTCAGAGTCATGACCCAAGACTTAAATTCTCAATTTTCAGAGTCATGACCCCAGACTTAAATTCCCAATTTTCAGAGTCATGACCCAAGACTTAAATTCCCAATTTTCAGTCATGATCCAAGACTTAAATCCCAATTTTCAGAGTCATGACCCAAGACTTAAATTCCCTTCTTCAGGATTGGTCCCATGGAATTTACCATCCTAAAAATCCATAGGTCCCGGTCGGGTTTGAACCTGGGATCTCCTACATAGGAATCATGCTCTATTTTCAGTCTGTTCTTTCCTTCTTATGGAATATGTTGAGAAATGTAAACTAAATAGAATTTATTTGTTTGCTTGCAGTTACAAAGTTTATCCGCATTGGGATCGCTGACAAGAATGACAACCCACCGTTTTTCGACAAGGCGCTGTACGAGGCCGAAGTGGACGAGAATGAGGATATCCAGCACACGGTCCTCACTGTCACCGCCAAGGACCACGACGAGTGTGAGTACTCTTGTCTTTATTCATTAGGAAGGACACCTCTGCTAGACAATGAAATATTTTACATTGTAAACTAGCTGTACCCGGCCACATGTTGCTGTGGCTCAGTCTACGGGTAGCTAAATTGCCGTAAAATATTATAATATAGCATGTATTGTTTTTACGTCCAATAGATGGCACTGTTTTCGTTTTTTTTAAAGCAAGTTTTTAGCTGCCTACCTAAATATGTTCACTAAATAATAAGGGATAAAAAAGTTTAAATCCTATAAAAATAATAAATTATCAGAAATTAAGGACAACTGTCATATTTAAGACATAACAAAATGTATTATAGATGGAAGAAAATATTAGAAAGGTCGCATAGAAAGAATGGAAGACAACCGACTTCCAGAAAGAGCTAAATAAGATAGACCTGAGGACAAAGGGAGGAAGACCAGCCAAGAGATGTTTAGATAGTGGATGCACATCCATTACGTCTTCCTCCGAGGAGTGAATTAGGAAATAATAAATAAACTCCTGGAGCGACTGGCCTACAAGGCCCTTAGCCTACCAGCCGGCTCCTGGCCTCACATCCACATGTGTCAATCACAGAGGTAGATGATAATCAGCCAGTGTAGGTGTGATTTATGGTCAGCATATCGAGTCCCCCAGCCGTTATAGCTGGTTCCTCAACCTGGAGCCGCTACTTATTCTAGCTACCCAAATGCCTCACGATGCTGGGTAGGCACCGGTCCCATACTGGCCGAAATACCATGAGAAAATTTCTTCCCCCATGGAGACTCGAACCAGCGCAAGTCTCGTAGCTCTGCGCCAAGGCTTCCTACCTTAACCACTCGGCTACGACGCGGGACGAATTAGGAAATAAACAGGATGAAAATCCTAGAAATTATTTATAAGAAGAATAAACAGAAGATTTAAAGACAAAGATAAAATACTCGTATATATTTAAAGCCAAATATAACAACTTTTCATAACGAATTCGAGGTAGAGATCCACAAACCCAAATAAATACAGAAGTGAAACAAATCTTATCTTCAAATAACAAATAACGAATCTATATCCACAGGTGTGACATCTATATAATAGGTACATAAAAACACGCATGTTTTCGAATATAACTTGTGTCAACATTTCAAAGAAAATAAGTGAACACTTATCTGAGATTTAATATTTTGAACAAAACGAACATTTGCTTTTTTATTCATATAGATTCGTAAAAAGTCGTGGCAAGCTTAGCTATCTACGTCATACGAGAATCATCCTCCAATAGTTATTCTAATTGCTTATAAAAACATTATTTATAAATTCAAGAAACTACAATTTAAAGATTGTACCCTCTGAAATTGTGAATAGCGATTTAAATTTTCGAACAAATGTTAAATAAATTTACAGTCATAATGAGAGTCCGCCGGTTAAATTTATAGGAATAATTTTATTCTGTCTAATAAAAATATAAATAAATTAAAAATGTCACTTAACTTTTCTTTAAAAAACATTCTCCCTAAAATTTAATTCCGCCTAGCTCGGTAAATATTTACCACACAGGTCTAATATTTAATAATATAATTAAAGGCGAAGAACAGGAATGTTTTGTTCCTTTGAAGTTATGCAATAAAATTGATAGTGAAAATAAAGTGAAAACTTCTCACAATTTTGTAATAATAAAGGACAAATTTTTCAAAATCGAAAACATATTAACTTGATATTTTCAATCAATATTTTTTTATTCAATGCCCCAGGTTGTCATTTCGACATTTCTGGTGTTCTCTCCTGGCATTGACTTAATTGTAACCCACTTCTGAATTTGGGGCGCCTGGAAGGCGGAGTTACGTTACCCCAATGATAAGATAGATGATAAATGATAATGAAGTGCCAGGAGAGTTCTTAACCTAAATTCCAGACCCTGGGCAACTACACAAATAATTCTCTTTAAGGAAAAATTCTTATGGTTTGACCGGGAATCAAATCCGGGACCTCAAGAACGGTAGTCAAAAACCCTGTCCACTAGCCCATGAGGCCGGGTTTTTTTAAATTACCGTATTTCATATAAACAGGTGCTAATAAATAATACTGACTGTTACGTGTTACAAAAATATTTTTGCTATAAACTGTAAAGTTTATTTTGGCATTGAACCAGTGCTTCATAACTAACTGCTATTTATTTTTATTGGCTGATTACTTATTTCAAATAAAAATACAAATTATTCATTTTCAGAATGGAGGAGTTTGTTTATAATTACACTGAGCAACAAAAAAGAAACTTTTTTTTGTGTCAGAAAGAAAAATATGAATTTTTTTCCCTGAATTCAAATATGATATGTGGTTTTTCTCCATCACGCAAGGTTTCCGAGAGACAGGAATTTATAATTTCAAACACTTTAATATTCTCTACATTCGTAACTACACAATATTCGAACATTCGGACTCACATAGAAAGTAAGAAATAACGATTTACTGCTATATTTCGCCTGTGGAGCATCCCTCTTGATGGTCCAACAATATATAATCGGCCAGCATATTAGGATTCCATTTGCCTTGATATTTCTTTCCATAGCTGAAATCTCCTGAGTTAGCTCATTTGGTTTTATTTTACAATGGACAATTAAAAAAATAATAATTTAAATCCATTAATTGAAATTGAAATAAAAAAAACTGTGGGTGATGGACAAATTCCGAATACATATTTGAAAACACGATAAAAAAAACTGCATTAAGTACAACTATTGGTACTCATGAGACAAAAATAACGTGGACCAGTGTTATTTTTATTGGACTTAAAAATGAGTATTTTTTATGTTTGACATTAGAAGCCTATCATTTTTATATCTTAAACATTTGATGCTGCAATATAAATTCATTAATAAACTAAATATATTATATTTCATACCTAGATTATTAAGTTGAGAGTTACTTCTTTTTCTGCATCATAGTTTTTATAGTTTCACTTTTATATAGGTTAATACAGTAATTTATTATTTAGTATTAATTCAAAGTTTTTTTTTTACTTTCCTGCACATGCATTTGAACTTATCTGTATATTCTCGAAACAGATAAAATTAATAAATCACCATTTTTGTTACATCGCCATCAAGAACACATTAAGTGTAAGTTTTTTCCTGCACAGGTGTCCTTCCTGTAAGAACTATGCATGTCTCTTTACCTTATTTTAGTATATTTATCTGCCGCTGTGAGTTATATAAGCTTGTTTCTGTATTTTAATAACCTATATTGGATAATGATTTTTACCATTCGAAATATTAGACTTCGTTGCATTATAGAGATATAGGAAACGATGGAAAGCAAAGAGATAATTCTGTTTTTAGAGAAAATAGCGTTCCTAATTAAAAATTGTGCATGTGACAGAAGTACATAACTCCATTATTATTGTTGTTATTAAGGAAACGAGGATAATTGAAACGCTGTAGAAAATAATTAGTGTTGCGTGTAAATATTTATATGTAACCCTAGAGGGAGGTTGTTTATTAATCTCTCTTGATATTCAATTAAATTCAACTCAGAATTTACCGTTTGCTGGTTCGCACTTTGCAAAACTGCATCTCAGAGGTGGAGAGACCTCGTGCATTTACAGCGTTGATAAAATTCATGACAAACACCGTTGAGGTTTCTATGTAAAACTTACAATATAAAAATAGAATACCTGAGATCTCAATCTTCCACACCTTTGGATGAAGGATGTGGAGCATATGCGCCGAAAGTGCTCCATTATTTATATATTTATAGGAGTAATTCTCTTCACGTGAGTTCTCAAAGTGATGGTAACATTTTGATAATGTATTTGTGTCCCAAAAAGGGTCGGAAGTTGCTACACTGGATAGGAAAACACTTCAAAATCACAACAAAAAAAAATTCTTGTAGAAATAATTGCAAATTTATTCACTTCTTAAGTTCCCAGCAGATTAAGTAAATGTAGGTGGTATTATTCTTCACCGTCAATTAAAAATAAATTATTTTCTTTTCTTGTATCAATTATTCTTCTTGTATTAAATATTACATTTTTTCAAGAGAGTTCTATTGCTTCTATCTTTGTTCAAAGTTGTATGCAGAATGACTAGTGTAATTCTTTTATAATTTTTATCATCACAGGATGTTATTTTTAATTTCTATTGGTTAATAGTCCTTTAGATATAAGGTTTAATTTGATTTGTTAAATAAGAAAGTTAATTGTTTTAACATCCAATCAGAGATTACTTTACTTTCATTTAAGGATATGAAGTTATGCAGGTGTTTTTATTACAGTTATAACAGAAGGATTTATAATGTTGACAACAATGACATAAAACAATTTTTAAAAGCATTCTTTAGAAAAAAAAACATTATCTAGTAAAATTTCTTTAATTATTACTGAGACATTTTTATTAAACAATAACCAACAATGAATTATTTAGATGTTTTTATTTATTTAAGTGTTTTCTTTATGTAATTGTAATGTTATTGCTGTTTTTGTTTATTTTTCTTTACACTAGTACCAATTATTACTTTATTGTAACGGACTGTCAACAGCACGTACGGCTTACTGCCCGTGCGACCCATATTTGTAAATAATATTGTAAATATCTTACTTTTTGTCTAATAAAGTCCTACTACTACTAAAGTTATATCTAAATATTAAAAGAATTTTAAAATACAAAATTATTAACTTTAACTTTCATATTTATTATAATATTAAAATTCTGCTTTAATCCTACATCCAAATGTTGAGGAAGACTGAGATCTCAGGTATTCCATTTTTTATATTGTAAACTTGACAGAATGCTGTACACTGTCACTCCTTGTCTGTTCAGCTGATGTGTGGACACCGTCACTTCAATTGCAAATCATCAAGTAATCTTACAAGAATAAATTAATTACTTGCATTGATATAGAAATAACACTAATGTGATATCGGAATTATAATAATTTAACAAAGGGTATTTGGGCTGTGATATAACTTATGAAGAAGAACAAGATATAAATAAGAAAATGTAGAAATTTCAACATATTTGTGGAACACTCAGACCAACACAAAGGAACAAAGTAAGAAAAGATACGCAGATAAGATTTTACTCAACGATGGCACTACTAGTGGCGATGTATAGAAGTGAGGCTTGGTTCTTGAAGGAAAAAGAAAAAAAAAAGTAAAATTCAGGCAGCGGAAATTAGCTTTCTAGAGGCTGTGAAAGGTTGTACAAGAGAAGAAAATATTAGAGATGAGAATATTAGAGAGGATCTAAAAGTACAAGCACTTCATCAACAAATAGAAGAACACAGGAACAATTGGATAGAACATCTGCAAAGAATGGCAGTGGATAGGATACCATAGATGACACTGATGTATAATCCTGGAGGAAGAAGATCGACAGGGAGACCAAGAAAGCGCTGGGCTGAACAGATGAGAGAACGGAACAGGCAAAGACCTAATCCGTGAAGTTAATGATGATGATAAAGGATATTAATCCAGCTGGGACCCCACTCGGAGCAGGTGCGCCTGCAGTGAGACAGGTACCACTTATAATTATTTGCTGATAATCAAATTCAAACGATTCATCATCGGGACGATTGGATGCTATTTCTCAAAATATTTATCAGATAGGGCTTGCTTTTATTTTAATTTTTGTTTTTAATATATATTATATCTCCACCGCTTGGGTAGCGGATGAGAATCCTGTATGAGTAACACTACCTTTTGGATATATTTGTGTATATACATTGTACGTAGTATACATAAAGGGCAGTAGTTTTACTTCCCGCTGCGAGGGAACAATATAAAACAATAAACACATAAAGTAAAGTGATCCCACAACAGGCCTCAGGAGGCCCTTGGGGTAGTAGGAGGTTAAGGCTCCCACTTTTTCTAGACAATCGGCACTTTATGTCAGCCGGGTTGTCAGCCCTGCGTGACGGCCGCCTTTACCCCCAGAACAAGCGTCAGGTACTCATTTCAGTTAGAGGCTGAGTCGACCCCAGGGCCATAGTGCCGCCAGAGGGTTTGGGTCAGTTTAAAAATCCTGACCCCAACGGGACTTGAACCCACGACCCTCCGGCTTGTAGCTCAGTGCCTTAACCACTACGCTACGGCGTGCCCCCAATAAACACATACTTACCGCTATTTTATTACTGATTGATGATGTCACAGCGTGCTGTAGCAGCGAGGAGGTTTACGGCCAAGTGTGCAATGGCAACCAAAACTCTTCAAGCTCTATACATCGATTTCTGCGAACTGGATTGTAATTTATGTTAATAACAAGTGAATCAAATTATTTCGAATGAATACATCATCATCATCATCATAGTACATTCACGAATTTAGGCCATTTGTTGACCTGTTTCGGCCTCAAGAGAAACACCATCGAGAAGTCTTTTGAGTGGACGTCCTGGTCTTCTTCTTCCTGCAGGTTGATATCTTAACATTAGTTTGGGTAATCTGTGACGAATGAATACATTAATTATATTTTAATTAAACATACTGGCGCCGAATTTTAATAGGCAATTCGGCACAAATGTATTCAGCAATTCACAATTTTATGAAAAAAATTGATTTTGTTCATACACTCGATGAACGTAGTAATGTTGCAGCCGCATCTCGGACTATACAGAAATCAAGGTGAAATAGAATGGGGGGGAAGTAGTAACATATACACTGAAGTAGTATAGTTTACGTAGAAAAGTGTCCATTTTTGTAGCCCCTTCAAGAAAAATCGCTGCTTTAGTCTGCAATTCACAAGCAAACATTGTATCTCTGTTGTTCAAGCTGCGTGGAAGCTTTAAAGCTTCTTTTATGGGTCCAACAGTCAAGTGGTTGGATGCCTGATTAGTGCCCTTGCGACCAGTTTCAAGGAAGATAAAACCCTATATTGGTGTGTTCTTCATGGCCCACTTCTGTTTCATCAAGATGAACTTCAATGTGGCGAAACGATTGTCAGAAGAGTTTGATGACTCTGATGCCATTAGAGTGAAACTCGTTCCGTGAGTGGTTCTGACGTAACCCGTCTTGTGTTTGCTCAGAGCCATAAAACAAAGTTCTTAACTTGGTGCAAGATCTTACATGAACACCATTGCAATGTAAAATGCTACCGAATAAAAAATCTGTCCCAAATGGAAAGTAATGTTGCTTTATTCGACAATTAAATCATATAATTTACAACACTCCATGTCAAATATTTCTAATCCGGTACAGACCAATCTATAAATAGATTTACAAATGTGTTGTTTCATTACATTAAGACAGTTGTTAAAGGCTATATTTTTTTTCGAATTTATATAAATTGTATTATAAAAACAAAACTTCACATTTTTACCGCTGTGGTCTCGAGGTAGCGTGGGCCCGGGTTCGATCCCTGGTCGGGGCAGTTTTTCTGCGAAAGGTTTTTATCGGGGTTTTTCCTCACCTGTAAGACAAATGTCAGGAAAACTTTAAGGCCCAAACGGTCCCCGAAATCATATGGCCATCATCATCACCCTTATCATTATCATCATCCATCACCGGTGTGGAAAGCAACGGGAAGCTACCACACCTATAATTTCCTAGTAAAGCTGCAAGCATAGCATGAAAATGTTATGATTGCAGTGAAGGACCTGCCTTCGGGCAGAATTACTATGGATGGATTTTTATTTGGACAGTTTACCCTGGCATAAATAATATAATTATATATATTTCCGGTTTTAACAATGTTATATATTTTTCGGGCACCAATGATCTGTCTTCAATTTCGCTTTATAATTTTCCTCCATTCGTCTCTATTACAACATATTTCTTGCTCTATTTCCTAGTCCTTCAACATTTCTCTAATCCCTTGGATACACGTGAGATTTGGTCGTCCTTTCCTTCTCGTTCCTGATGGTGTCCATTGCATTATTTTCTTCGGTAATATTTGATCCTCCATTCACCTAACATGTCCGTACAATTTTGGTTTCTTTTCTTGGATAAATTCTAAAATTGAGTTTTGTACATTCATGCTCTTTTTATAACATAATTTCTAATTGTCTCTTTCCTTGATATCCTAGCAGATCTTCTCCAATAATCCATTTTTGCTACCATTAATTTTCTTTTCATCTGATAATTAATAATAATAATAATTTTATTATTATGCCTATACTATTATCATTAATTTTTGTGAATTTTCCTCATCATTGAGGGGTTTATCCAACCAATCTTAGTGAAGAAGTGGCTAAATTCAAATATCTTACTTACTTACTTACTTACTTACTTACTTATTTTTACTTACTTACTTACTTACTGGCACTATCGAACCCGTAGGTTCATGACCGCGCGGACATAAGCTCTCCATATATCCCTATCCTGAGCTAATGCTTTCCAAATATCTAGGAACAATAATTACAAACAGGAAGGAGATTTATAAAGAAATTAAACATAGGCTCAATTCTGGAAATGCGTGCTATTATGCATTGCAGAGACTTTTGATGTCCCAACTACTTTCAAAAAACGTTAAACTGAAAATATATAAAACTATTATTCTACCAGTTATATTATATGGATGTGAAACATGGACTCTTACTTTAAGGGAGGAAAGGAGGTTACGAGTATTTGAGAATAAAGAACTTAGGAAAATTTTTGGACCAAAGAGAGATGAACAGACAGGTGAATGGAGAAGAATACATAACAATGAACTAGATGGTCTTTATAGGAAGCCAGATATAATAAGAACAGTTAAGTCTCGTAGACTGCGATGGACAGGACATGTTGCGCGTATGGGGAATGAAAGACGTGCATGGAAACTTCTTGTAGGAAAGCCAGAAGGAAAACGCCCAGTTGGTAGACCAAGAATGAGGTGGGAGAACAACATTATATATGATTTGAGGGAAGTAGATTATACAGGGAATGATTGGAAAGCATTAGCTCAGGATAGGGATGTATGGAGAGCTTATGTCCGCGCGGCCATGAACCTACGGGTTCGATAGTGCCAGTGAGTAAGTAAGTAAATTATACAGGGGATGAATGTAAGAGTTGGCTCAGGATTGGGATATATGGAGAGGTAATGCCCGCGCAGCCATGAACCTACGGATTCGATAGTGCTACTGATTTAGTTAGAGGTCAGTTTTATATAGGTTAATTTCTTGTACCATTGCAAATATATATATTCACGTATAAATTACATTAATTTTTAAATTTCGAGGCTATGCTACTCTAGCTTATAAAAAACGCTTAGGATAGTCACGTTTCGTATTAAGAACGTCTTAGCAATTTTTATGTGAAGGGTACGATATAAAACAGTTCTTTATCCAGGATCTCTCTCCTAATTGGGCTCTGCTCCAGTTTTTGCTCCGCGCTCTTGTTTGTGTCGGCTGGGACTGACAGCTGCTGACAAGGGGCAGCTCGTCGTCAAATTAGACGAATTGGAATTCCGTTAACTTTTTTCTTAGCTCTCTTTTCCATCTCTGCTGCTTTTATGCATTTTATCTTACTTAGAGAATCGATGTTATTATAAATTTTTGAGTAACTTCTTGCTAGTCAGATCTTTTTTTTGGCATTATATGCGAGTCCTAATATGTGCAAAGTAAAGAGAAAAATATCTGTGGGGATTCCAACCCAATGTCTCTAGCTTTATGCGCTGGCGCACTACCCAATTATTCTACTCAAGCAATAGACATTTCTTATTATTATTATGATTATTATTATTATTATTATTATTATTATTATTATTATTATTATTATTATTATTCCTTCCAGGTATTAGACCAAGCCTGTTACGATCCTATAGAAAATGTTTCCTCCAGCATTTCATAGGACGGCCCAGAGATATTCGTCCTCTTGGTATATAATTATAAACAGTTTTGGGGATCCGATTTGAACTCATTCTTTCAAAATGGTGTTTCCAATTTAATTGGTACTGTTTAATATATTCCAAAATTGGCGTGGTCTTATATTCTTTTAAGATAACGGTGTTTCTTTTCCGATCCCATCTGGTGTAACCCGCTGTTCTGCGCATGAATCTCATTTCACAAGCCGTTATTCTGGTTTCATGTTGTCTTTTTAGTGTCCATGCTTCATTACCATAGGTCAACACTGGTCTAGCCAAAGTGTTATATAAACGTAATCTGGTGTTTTTTGTACAAGGGATGGTTTCATACTTTTTTTTTACTATTGAGGGCCTCTCCACTTTTCAGCGGTTACCCTTTATTCCCATTCGCCATTCTTGCCGATCACGCAATTCATCCTCCTCCAGACCTCGGTCGTTCATCAGGGATGGTTTCATAACTTGATTAATAATTCCCAAACTTTTATTATAACTAGTAATTTTTTCAGGGATATCCTTTTCATCCCAGATAGAGAGATAATATCCAAGATTGAATAGATCTCTCTAAAATTTTATTCTGGAGATAGATTTTACTTTGTATATGGCTCCTTCCCATGAAATGCCATAATTTTAGTTTTGATAATTCATATTTCCATATTAAATTTGGCAGCTATTTTTTGTAAATTATAAATTGATTGTTGCAAATCATTTTCGGAAAATGCCAGAAAATCTAAATCATCTGCAAAAAATAGCATCCAGTTTGAGGTTCCTATTGATGGGTATATATCCCCGTTGTGTTTTCCTCCATTTGTTTATTATTCTATTCATATATATAATGAAAAGCACCGGTGAAAGTCCACATCCCTGTCTTACTCCAGTGTTGATCTTTTTCCAAGAAGATAGTTTGTCATCTTGTTTAACAGAGATTTTATTACCTTTATAGATATTGAAGATATTAGTACATTTCTGTCTATTTGAAATCCCTGTATAACCATAATACTACGTGCCAATACGCACAGTTTCTTTAGTAACTCTTAGAAATTGGGGCTTGAAGTAAATGCCAATAAAATTGAATGCATGTTCACACATACAAATCTAATATATAAAAATGAATGTTTGTTTGTTTGTCTGTTCATACTTTATGCGCGGTCATACCGTTGATCCGATTGTGATGGGTTTTTGCAAAATGTTCAGGAGATTCTCGAGATGAACATAGGCTACAAGATAGTTGAAATACTCAACTCCTACACCCTTAAAAAATATCCTTTTTAGTGAAAAACGTAAAAAGTCCCTTTTTTACCCTTAAATGGCATTTGCTGCCTAAACCATAACAAATACACAAAATTATTGTACACAAAATTGAATATCTCAAAAAACTGTACAGAAAAGTCCGCGACAGCATATGTTTATGTTTAAAGGATAACTCACAATAACCATTTTTGTCTTTCATTGATGCCAAGAAGATCCGGATAAGTAGATTCCCGGGCAAGCATAGCAAGCGTACGGCGGGTATTCTTTTATGGATAACTCAAAATAACGAATTTTGTCTTTCATCTCATTTATGCCAAGTACATCGGGATGCTTAGATTCCCGGGCAACGCCGGGTAATCAGCACGGGGTATCTAAAAATCATAACGTTATAAATTTATATTTATTTTTCCTTTTACTTATTCAACTAAATGAAAAACACATCATTTATTTAGGTGTAGCAGCGCACGCCGAATATTAGCTAGTACTTTAGGCCTATATAATGGAAATAGCCTATGACAAATAAGGGAAATTTTGAAGAAGTGGCTCAACTAAAATATCTAGAAACAATAATGTGTTTGCGACTCCAGTACAAGTTCTTCATGATTTACGAACCCGTATCCTGAACACGATTGCAACAGTGCCAATGGACATGTTAGACAGAACGTGGCACGAAATCGAATACAGACTTGATATTGTTCGTGCTACTAATGGTGCACATATAGAGGTGTTTTAGTGTGTGGCAATGTGAGGCAATGAAAATTCTTTGAGTTTCTCTTTCTTTTAATACCAACCTCATTTCATAATTCCGCATACTTTGTTAGTTATAAATAATTCAATTGTGAGAGGTTTGAATGGGACACCCTGTATATCCAATGTTGTGCCTGATAAAAACTGTTTCTATACATAAAGATTTACACACATCAGATTATTTTTTTTCTGTGGCACCGCCTGCTGAACATAAAAAAAAATTAAAAAACTTAGGAGAGAAAATACAGAACTTTTTTTTGTACATTTTAATTCCGATTCGAATCAGCATTTTGTGCTTTGACGCAAATACCAGTGTTGTGTAAATAATTTATGTTGATTATATACATAAATACATAGACCAGTAACACGAGGGTAAATACGAAAGCCGGATAAATGATGCGTGTTTTTCAGGCCATGAATATGTTTGTTGTAGAATAAAATTATAATATAAACAATATCATATTTTGATGTCATCTGCATCTGTTTTAAAAATGTACAATATTACAAACTAAATTCTTTATGTTGTGGCTTGTTAGCCATGCCGTATGTTTTACCACATTGTATGTAAGCATGTAGTCGGCCGCGGTGGACTAGTGGTTATGCTCCTTGCCTCTGGTCCCGAGGGTCGCGGGTTCAAACCCGGCCGTGGTCGATGGATTTTTTAGGACGGAAAAATCCAAGGAGCAAGTCCTCCGGGAGGGACGTTAAAGCCGTGGGTCCCGAGTCTGAAGATTTTCAGGCTCGTATAAAAATCTTAAGCCTGAATGAAGAGGCCTCTAAGCAAAATTTGGCGAATTTTCCCGTCCTAGTACTACCTTGGTTTCCTAGATGTCAGTATGAGGCGGAACGCTAACCACGGACCACTCAAAATGACATCTATACGAAAACAAGTGTAACTAAATTAGTATGGTTCAAATTCTTCCCTATAGGGGGAGAGCGCCTAAATCTCTGTCAAGGGAAAACATAGGCTTACAATACCAAAAAAATGTAAGCCTGTATACCCCATGCGTCCCGTGTGGGGACATGTGTGCTCGCTAGCGACAGTTTATTAACTAAACCTACTAACTCTATAGAACCTATAGGTTCATAGCTACGCGGACATAAGCTCTCCATACATCCCTATCCTGAGCTAATGTTGAGACTTTCTTAACTTACTCACTGGCACAATCGAACCGCGCGGACATAAGCTCTCCATACATCCCTATCCTGAGCTAATACTTTCCAATCATACTGTGTATAATCTACTTCCCTCAAATCATAGTTAATGTTATTCTTGCTTCAGATTTTCCATTAAAAATATAGCTCGCTGCTTTGTAGTTTTCGGCATTCATCTGCTTTTTTTTCTAAACAATTTTCTAAGCATTTTATGCTCAAATACAATTTTTTCTCCTCTCTTGAAGTAAGAGAAAATGTTTCTTATGAATATGAGGCTAAATATTTACAAAGGAGAATTAAATTATCTTTCAAACAATGACATTTTATTCTAAAAAGCTTAATTTTCAAATGAATTTAGTTGAAAATACAAAGAATTCCAAGAATAAACAAGGGATATGTCAGTTCTTTCAAATCGCATTTCCTTTGTTTATTATTTCGGTTCGTTGAACTTTTCATAACATTTTAGCCGGTGATTTAATTTATAAGATTAAATTAAGAAAAAGAATACTTAGCACAAATTGTATTTGTCTGCGATACTTTATTATGTTATAGTCCATATAAAAACCTGCTCTTTGTCATTAATGTAAAAGAGGATTGGTTTGTCGTTTCTCATTCATAAAGGAGGCATATAGCACTCAATGGTTAATTGAAATATTACATTGTGTTAGCAAATACTACATCTAATCAAGCTTTTAAAACTTTTTAATGAGTATATATCGGAATAAATAAATAGAATTGGAAAGAAAACTTTATCACCAAACTAAGAGATCGTAGAACTGTCCATTCACTATCCCTTCGCTATAAAATCCTTCACACATCATCGGCTAATTATTTATCACGCCGCTTCATCAGACTATCCGACACACATAATCTTGACACTCGATCCCATCAACACATTGTCCTTTATATCCCTCCTCATCACACTGTATATTATTCATTATCTTTTACGGTCTCACTTACCAAAATATGGAATTCCCTTCCGACCTATGTCAGAGACTGTCAAACTATAACAACCTTCAAAAACAAATTAAATAATTATTTAATAACAAACTAACTTATACACCTCACTGATAGTATTCTTTTAACAATTAATAAATTTAATTATCTATGAAAATAATATTAAGATTAACTAATATTTTCTTTTGTTTTGTTTTAAATATTCTACAAACGTAAAATTAGTTTTCTACATCTCATTATTTTTCTTTGTTTTATATATACATTAGACAGGGACAATTTAATATGTCTTGCTTGTATACATTTTATTATTAGTTTTAGTCTTAATTTTAACTAACATTAACTGGTTGCATTATAGATCGTAATACAATAGATATTATCTTTTTGATCAAATTTTTATTTAGTATTTAATATTAGAGTTCTTTGTGATTGTTATATTCTGATGTAATATATGTTTGCCCTGGTGAGTGGAAGAGAAGGCCACATGGTCTTAACACCACCAGGCTAAATAAATAAATCTAAAATCTAAATCTAATATACCTTTTGTGTAATCATAATTTGAGATGTTACTAAAAATAACAAAATTCATGGCTGGTAATTGTTTCATTATATTATTAATTTTTAAGTTCTTACTATAGGCCTAAGAATTACATATAATAATTTATTATTATTATTATTATTATTATTATTATTATTATTATTATTATATTTGCTTGAGGGAAACTTTGAAGAAGTGTCTGAAGTGAACCACCTAGGAACGATAATTACAAATAGTAAGATATATACTTACTTACTCGCTGGCACTATCGAACCCGTAGGTTCATGGCCGCGCGGACATAAGCTCTCCGTACATCCCTATCCTGAGCTAACGTTTTCCAATCATTCCCTGTATAATCTACTTCCTTCAAATCATAGTTATTGTTAGACTCCCACCTCATTCTAGGTCTAAACTGGGCGTTTTCTCTCTGGCTTTCCTACAAGAAGCTCCCATGCAAGTGTTTCATTCCCCATACGCGCAACATGTCCTGCCCATCGCAGTCTACGAGACTTAACTGTTCTTATTATATCTGGTTTCCTATAAAGACCAAATTCATCGTTATGTAGTCTTCTCCATTCGCCTGTCTGTTCATCTCTCTTTGGTCCAAAAATTTTCCTAAGTACTTTATTCTCAAGTTCTTGTAATCTCCTTTCCTCCCTTAAAGTAAGAGTCCATGTTTCGCATCCATATAATATAACTGGTAGAATAATAGTTTTATATATTTTCAGCTTAAGGTTTTTTGAAAGGAGTTGGGACATCAAGACTCTCTGCAATGCATAATAGCACGCATTTCCAGAATTGAGCCTATGTTTAATTTCTGTGTGCATCTCATTCCTATATGTGATTATTGTTCCTAGGTATTTTAATTCAGCCACTTCCTCAAAATTTCCCTCATTTGTCATTAGCTGTCCATTTGCATTATATATTGAATTTCTACATGTGACCATATATTTAGTTTTACTGATATTTACTTCCAGTCCTAATTTCTTTGTGTTATTCAATAGTGTTAAAACTAAGATATGCAATATAAATTTAGTATTGCTTCACAAAGTATTGAGAAAATGTTTTTTAAGTTATATTATAAAGAAATTCAGTTGATTGGTTATAAAAACTATTTAAATTAATTTTATCACTGCCCTATGTTGCAGTCTATCCTTTTAGAATCTAAAAGTTCGCTGCCTACTTATTAAGTTGGCAAATTGTACATTCAACGAATGAAAAGTGTTAGAAATTGGAGTTGGCTGGTGGAGTTTGAATACTTAGCGGATTTATGACGAAGCAAGTGCACCATAAAACTGAAATACATTGTAATTCCAACATTAATTGTTAATAGGTTTAACTGTACAGTTCTGAATAAACTGGATCAAACACAAATTACTGTAGTTTATAAAACTGGGAGATTAAAATCTCTGCATTTAACCAGCGGCCCTCTTCACTTTTTTTATTCTATTTTTTTTGGAGTAAGTCCAAAATCCGCTTTGATTTAGTATTATTAACGGAGAAATAAAAAAAGTACAGGACGTTAGGTAAAAAGTCCATGTACGTTTTGCTATTTTTGCAAGTATTAGTATTTATCCCACAATATTCCATTGAGGCAAGCAATTGCAAATTTTCTTTTATTATTCGTATAATAATAATAATAATAATAATAATAATAATAACAATATCAGTTAAGTCTCATAGACCGCGACGGGTAGGGCATGCGACACGAATGGGGTATGATATAGGGGCATGGGAGCTTCTTGTAGGAAAACCAGAGGTAAAACACCCAGTGGCATTTGTTAGGACTATTTAACGAATAAAATTAAGCTGTTTACTCACTAATCATTGTTTAACTATAGTTATTTTAAAATATTTATGTATTTAATGTTTGAAAACAAATCAGAAATGTGAGGTTATGTTCATTCACTACTGCTTGATCATATTATTTATTGCCAAATAAGATCGCAATATTGTAAGAGTGCACCCAAGTGGAGAAAATAATGAAACACATCGAACTATATATCATAATCAACATTAAGGGTTATTCATTTATTTTTTTACTAAACAACTCAGTAAAATCAAGGAATCTTTTCATTATTTGCCATATTCAATGTATTTGTTGGAGAAAAATAATGCTTTGACCTGTTCAGATCGTTAAAAAGGAGGAGCTTTCTTTATCACATGAAGAAGTAATTTTTTCCCTCGTTGTGGCGATGTTTTGAAGCAGCTGATTCTCTTCATGCCCGATGTTGTAGTGACATTTTGAAGGATTAGTGTCCCAAAATAGAATTACTGGTTCAGGTTGGGTTTAATTTTCGGTAGAGCTGGATTCCATTCTTAGGGTCGGAAGTTGATACACTGAATAGGAAAACACTTCACAAATCATATAAAAATGTTTCTTGTAGAAATAATTTCACATTTATTCACTTGATAGGTTCCCAGCAGATTAAGTAAATGTAGGTGGTATTATTCTTCACCGTCAATTAAAATAAAATTATTTTCTTTTCTTGAATCAACTATTCTTCTTGTATTAAATATCACATTTTAACAGGAGAACTCTTATTGCTTCTATGTTTGTTGAAAGTTATATGCAGACTGACTAGTGTAATTCTGTTATAATTTTAAAGAACATTATTACATCACAAGATGTTATATTTAAATTCTATTGGTTAATATAATGTTTAGATTTGATTTGTTAAATCAAAAAGTTGATTGTTTTAACATCGAATCAGAATTTAGTTTACTTTCATTTAAAAATATGAAGTTGAGCAGGTGTTCTTATTACAGTTATAACAGAAAGCTTTATAATTCTGACAACAATGACTTAAAACAATTTTAAAAGCATTATTTAGAAAGACTGTTATGTAATACAATTTCTTTAATTGTTACTAAGACATTTTTATTCAACAATAAACAACACCAATGAATTATTTAGATGTTTTTCTTTATTTAAGTTATATATAAATATTAAAAGAATTTTAAAATACAAAATTATTAACTTTAACTTCCATACTTATTATGATATTAAAATCCTGCTTTACACAAAAGCAGGAGCTGATAAAGAGAAACCGATAAAGAGCGAGGTGAAACACGACTGTCATTGGTTGTAAAACAACATTCATTGAAACGTGATTGGTCATTGACTAGCATTTGTGACGTGAGTTAAATAGTCAAGACAAAGGATTTTAATAGAGATAAGTAATTAGAATGAAATATATAACTGCTTTTGATTACGAGCAACATTTTGCACGTCAGTCGCTACCGTCTCTCCTTGATGTGTTTTTGTACAAGATAACAAGCTGTAATTTATTTGACTACAGTTTCATTACATTCGATCTAGTTAATGAGGTGTTTTTATTAGTAAAGCTGCATACTGAATACTGCAAAGCTGAATACTCGTAATCTCATTTCCTCCCTTAAAGTAAGAGTCCATGTTTCACATCCATGTAATATAACTGGTCGAATAATAGTTTTATATATTTTCAGTTTAACGTTTTTTGAAAGGAGTTGGGACATCAAGAGTCTCTGCAATGCATAATAGCACGCATTTCCAGAATTGAGCCTATGTTTAATTTCTTTGTGCATC